>JABWPP010000050.1:123510385-123810385 GCA_016920855.1 Puya raimondii | reverse complement strand
ACACAAATATCCTCGAACCCCCTAAGGTGGGCAAAACCCAAGCTTTTGCTTGACGCGGTACTCAACCACCACCCACCCTCCTTCTCTCCCCTCTTTCCCGAGTCCAACAAACGTTTTAAATGACCCAATCAATTCCTCTCTCTCTCTCTCTCTCCCTCCATTACCCCCTCCCACCTCTCATTTCTCCGCTCCAAAAGTTAATCATACTCCACACCCCTCCAAAATAAGAACCATCCACCTCCTACCCCCTTAATTCCCCTTTATTTTTAAAGTTCCTCCCTCTCTCTCTCTCTCTCTCTCTCTCTCTCTCTCTCTCTCTCTCTCTCTCTCTCTCTCTCTCTCTCTCTCTTTCTTTCTCTAATTACTTCTTGCGTTATAATACGTTATGCTTGAGTGAGACTAACTCTTTCGTGGCTCCCATCTTGCTCTCTCCGTTCTCTTTGTGGACTCTTGTACATAGTGGTTGTGAGCTCCCCCACCAAACAAGCCAAATAAGCCCGATCGAGAAGGCACCCAACTCACTGCGTACCTCCTCTTCACTTGGGAAGAAAGAGTGAGGAGGGAGAGGAGACAGGAACAAGGTGGAAATGGGCGGCGAGAGGAAGAATTCGCTTCTTACTCTCGCCGGGCGGGTGCTGAATTGTGCGGTGAGCTTCGTCGTGTTCTCCGTACTCGACGTTCTCGATATAGTCCTCTGCATTGTCTACAAGCTCATCGATTATGCCGTTGAGGCCGAGTGGAAGCCGTGCTACTGCTCGGCCTCCAAGGACGTGATTGCCGGCAGCGGCAGCGGAGGCGGAGGCGGAGGCGGGCCGAAGGTGGTGCGGCTCTGCTCGTCGAAGCTCCAGCTGGAGGACGTCTCGGACACGCTGTATGCGCGTCCTTCGGTCGTCATGGACGCTGCGAGGAAGGCGGGAACCGCCGGCAGCGGCGCATCAGTGGTCGTGAGCCCGGCACCGGCTGCGCCCACGTTCCGGATCAGCACTGGTGTTGCGGAGATGATCCGAGGGAAGATCGACCGGCAGCGGCCTGCGCGGCCGGTGCCCTGCTGGTCCGACTGCTGCTGTAAGATCTGCAATTCGTGGAGCACCGCCGCGACCCCTTCCCAGCTTTACGTTCACGTGGAGGGCCCGAGAGGTAATATTAGTAAATGCATGCCCCAGTTAGGATCCGGCCGGTAAAACGCGCACTAACTTAAACAGTGTAAATTTTAATAAAAGCTTAGTTTTACCCGCTAGTCAGTTTAGAAACGAAAAATGCGTGGTAGTTAATGATGAATTCGTGAAATATTTTGAATCGAGAAATGTGCACAGTTAAAATTAAAAGGCCTCGTTTTGGCATTATTGTTATTTTTTAATTTTTAAACACTAATTTATATAATTTAATATATTTTTAAAAAAAAAAAAATTTAGTGTTGCCATTTTTATCTAGCTTGCAACGCATCCGGCCAAATAATAGATAATAAATTTTTAAAAATATCTTTAAAAGTAAAGAAAATTATTTTTTAATTTTATTTTTTATTGCCGGATAGTATTTTGGATGAAAAAATTATAAATAATTTACTGTAAACTGCAGCACTTTTTATATAAAAATTTTATTTTCAAAAATAAAAAATAACCGTCGTCATACTAATTCTTTCGATTTTTTCTTCTTTTTGTTGTTGTTGCTACTGTGCGTTTTATCTAAAAATTTACCAGGAGGTCAGGTCAGGTCAGCGGTATGTATATACTGTGCTAAATCCAACTAAACTAAATGACATCAATCGTCGTTATACGTACATTTTAATTTGAAAATTATGTTTAAAATATTTATTTGGTTTCCGAAGAGAAAATAGGGCATCTAGCCACGCCTGCACGGTCATCTATAACATGTTTCCCTAGGGAAATTTTGCTCATCAATTTCCACAGATAGTACGCATCGTAATATTTTTGGATTATTGCCGACTGAGTGGGCGTGCATTAACGAAATTGAGCAGACGGGGCGGTGCCGGCGACGGAGAACGTGGTGTTCATCCACGGGTTCATCTCGTCGTCGACATTCTGGACGGAGACGGTGTTTCCGGCATTCAGCGAGCTGACAAAGTCGAGGTACCGCCTCTTCGCAGTGGACCTGCTGGGCTTCGGGCGCAGCCCCAAGCCAACGGACTCGCTGTACACTCTGCGGGAGCACCTGGAGATGATCGAGAAGTCGGTGCTGAAGCGGTTCGAGATGGGGAGGTTCCACCTGGTGGCGCATTCGCTGGGGTCGGTCCTTGCTCTGGCGCTGGCGGTGAAGTACCCGGAGGCGGTGCAGTCGCTGACGCTGGTGGCGCCGCCGTACTTCCCGGTGCCGAAGGGGGAGGAGAGGGCGGCGGGGCAGTACGTAATGCGGCAGGTGGCGCCGCGGAGGGTGTGGCCGGCCATTGCGTTCGGGGCGTCGATGGCGTGCTGGTACGAGCACGTCAGCAGGACCATCTGCCTGACCATCTGCAAGCACCACCGCCTGTGGGATCTGCTCTTCCGCCTGCTCACCCGCAACAGGTATGCTCGGCAGACCGCACTTCCCTTCCTTCCTCTGCATGTGTGTGTTTTGTTCTTTCTCCAACCGTCTCGGTAGCTCTGCTTTTATTATTCTCGCCTCGTATTTATTCATTCCCACGTTATTTGGCTGGCTTCTCACCCTATTTTGCACTCCACGTGCCCGGCCCACACAAATAACAACCTGTTTAATTTGTCTAACAGTAGTGCTGCAGGTACACGCAATATCGATGGAAAAAAATGCTAAGGTTAGAATCAAATTAACAAGGATTAATTGTGATCCCACAAATATTCCTCCTCCCAGAACTCTTTAATATTTTATTTATCACCTCTTTAAATTTTAATATTAATATATATATATATATATATATATATATATATGATAAATAAAAGGACTGTAACCCTTTTTTGGGTCGTAAATCTAGCATTACTCAGTATCAATATATTGGGACTCATGGTAAAGACAATTTAATTATTTGTGCGCTTAACCTAAAAATACAATATAACTTCAATAATACAATAACGACGTTTTAATTAAAAGAGAATTTGGTCGAAAATCCAAAGCATTTTCCCTTGTCTCAAAGAATATTAATAAAATATTCCAAAATATTATTTTTCTAAATTGTTGATGTACATGTTGAGATGCATAATATATATAACATTTTGTTTGATGTATACATGCAATTTAATATGCTGCCATATATATATATGAGCTAGGTTAGTAATGCGTCAATAAATAGAAAAGGACATGGTTCCTTTTTCCGGATTCAAAAGTTAAACGGTGATTGATTGTATCGTAAAAAACTAGTATAACATAGTTAAATTCACCGGCTGGATTACTAAAATTTTGAATCATGTACATTTTAAACACCTGTCGACTTTGGCTTTTACAATCATATGATTTTTTCTAGTTATTTCTAAATCATACTTGTGAGCCGCTCCGTTAGAATTAAATGTTAGACAATACCAAATAAGAAGTTATTGGAATTTATTTGATATTTTTTTCTCACCCACACAGTAGCAAAATCGGTTTTCCCGGGGGACCCATTGGACATAAGGTCTGCTTTATCTGTTTGGCCTCTCGTTTCAATGGCAACAATAATTATAGTGTTTGATAAAAAAAAATTAAAATTTCTGCTATTAACAGAAAATTTTGAGCCTCTAAATAAGAAATTCCGACCGGTCCTTTTGATTATATATATGTGACACTTCCGGAATTTAAAATAGTTTTATATATGAGATATAATAGAACTAAATCTCTTAATACGGTTATAATATTTTGGACGGTTGTTAGGCCCAAGAAATTAAGGGAGTTAAGCATGCTAGGACTAGAGTAGTCCTAAGATGTGTGACGCCCTAGAAAGCGGGACGTCACAGTTGGTATCAGAGCCGATCACTAGCCGAAAATGTGAGATGATCGAGTCTTGGCTGAGTCAAAGTTATATAAGAGGCTCACCGGCTGATGAGCGTTGTGGGTGGAGCGCGGCTCCCCACAAGGTCGGATAACGGCTAGCGAGATGAGTCTCACATCGCCTGATGCTTATAAATGTGCTTGAACCTTATGAGTACATCGATATAATAGCACTGAAATAGTTTTATATATAAGATATAATATGATTAAATCTTTTAATTATCCGAATATAGTATTTTGGGGGATGACTAGGTCTAAGAGGTTAAGAGAGTTAAGCATGATAGAGCTAGATGGGTGATCCCTTGGAAAGTGGGGCATGCTAGTTGAGAATTCTCGATCTAAAATTTCAGTTTTATCTCCATCCAAAAATTCTAATTCTTTTCCTTAGAATTTATTTATTTATTTTTTTTTTTTTTTTTGCGTTTTAGTATTAAAAAATACTGAATACATCCTTGGGCGGAGATAAAAATTAACCTATGGTAATAGCTTAGAAGAAATCGACGACCTGATAAGATTGGAGTACGTTACGTTTGGTTTGCGTAACGACCTCTGAGGTCCTGCTGTGGGAGTGCGGGACGGGTACGAAATGTGAGAAACGGCTTGGCGTTCGCGTTTCGTACCACCGCGATTGGGAAAACCAAGTCAAATTTTCCGTACCTGCATGCATTTAAATAGAAAGAGTCTGCCAACAATTGCAGGTAGGTATAACACTAACTAACAGGTTCTCGATCTCCATCACCACAACTGGAGACTCCAAGCTATTTACACGCTAGATACAACATCTCCCCTCACTCTGTACAAATAATATATGATAATAATTTCTAATTTCTAATATCTAATTGGCAGACGTTAGAGATACCTAAAAATAAGTAATAACCGAAAGTAATGCCAGTGGAAACATATGTCCACTCATGATTAAAATATTATTAAAATAATCTTTTGAATATTTAGACACTGGTTTATGCCGCTTCGTTAAGGTGCATGCTAGGTTCTTCTTCTTTTCTCTTTTGAGAAAAATCTCTATATAAATTACCAACATAAATATTTGTCGTATTATTTTCAGTAAATGTAGTATTAGAAGTCGACATATAATTTGGACGGCATTTTCTTCATCTTAATACATTTTCTATTACATTTAACATGCACTAAGAATAAGAATATATACTTACATAAATTGTCTAATTTTTTTAAAGAATATATATAAAATATATATGTAAATAGATATATATTTTTTTTGCTAACTAGATTTTTTTTTTCCCGGCTCAAAATAAAATAAAAGGATGATACTATTTTATTCGGGTGAAATCTAAACGATTAATTGAAACTGCAACTGTAGAAGTCCTTGGGTACATTTGTTCAATCTAAAAACTAGGCCTTCAAATCTCCACGCCATATAGAGAAAAACGCTATATGTTTGCTCTTATTTATTTTTTATCATTATACCAGAATATTAATCGATTTTGTATTGTGCTAAAGTGACGTAGAAAAGGGGTCAATCACACCAATCTCCTAAGGCTCTATTCGAAAGTCGGAATAAGTTATCCAAAAATAACTTATTGTGTATAAATATTTTTTTATGTGATTGTAAGAAAGGAGTTCGATTTCTGCTCCTTGAAAGATCTTAATATCTATAATTTGGTAGGATAACATATCTCACTTATGAGATATTTATCTTATCCAAAAAAATTACATGAAGGCCGAATATAGTTTTTTTTTTTTTTGATTAAACAGGGGTATACCCTATTTTAGAGAAAAGGTTCGAACAGTACAAGTCTGCGTAAACAGCTGACCGAGAGGAAGAAAATCGTTAAGCCACAAAAGGCAAAATAAGAAAACCCAAAAAAAAACCCCCAAAAAACCAAATCCGATATCCATAGTCGAATTCCAGACAGCTTGTCATGTCCCAAATATAGTATTTAATTTCAGACATTTGATCATACTCCTTATCTACCAAATATACAAACTTTTTAGAGTAGAGTTACTATACTATTAGAAGCATAATGAGGTTGGTGCTTCCGATTTTTTAACCATTGGATCAACCTCCTTGATCAATTTTGGCCCTTGGATTAATACTATTATCCTAGGGGGACCACTCATCTCTAGGGGGACCGTTATCATCCCAACCGTAGAATCCTTAATCCAAGGGCTAAAAAATCGGAAGCACCAACTCCTTTATACTTCCAATAGTATAGTAGCTTTACACAACTTTTTAAATAAATTAGGAGGATGTACCAAATAAGATATTCATACATCTAAACAATGCCTAATTGCTGAATCTCACCAATAGTCCTATTTACTTCTAAGTAATATTAGTAGGCATAGTAGTTTCAAATTTGAATTTAAAATTTCAAGTCTATTTCGAATATAAATTCTAATTTGAAATTCAAATTCTAAATATGTTCATATTTTGAATCTGAATTTCAAAATGAAAGTTTGAAATTAAATCTAAAACTAATTCAAAATCTAGATTTGGAAGTAAAATTAAGGACACAATCTCAATTTGAATTCAAAATTGAAATTGAATTTAAATTCAAATTCAAAATTATATTTAAATTTAAAATTTGAAAAAGAATTAAATTTAAAATCGAAATTCAATTCAAAACTAGATTTTAAGTTTAGAGAATCTAAGATTAAAATTTAAATTAAAATTTGAATTTAAAAACTAACTATAAATTTTGAAACTATTTAGGGATAAAATAGATATTTTAAAACTTAATTAGCATTAAATTAGTCTCAAACTAAGGTAAGGGTAACACTCCATAGTGTGAGATAATGGTGGACCTTTTATGATATAACTGATTATATTGGAAGGGCATATGTGATGAGCAATGCTACCCCTACACCCAAAATGGGTGTAGGATATACAGCCCTACCCATCTAAGGGTGGGGGTTGATTAGTAGGGAAAACCCCACACTTAGATGGGTGGGGGTGTTAATCCTACACCCAAAATGGGTGTAGGATTAGCATTTTTCATATTGTAATACCGTGTGATGTAATGTATACTACAACAAATTATATTATAATAAAAAGAACAATAATAATAATAAAAAGTTCTAATTATCATTATCATTACTATTACTACCACCACCACTACTATATTATTACATGATCCTACAAAAAATAGCATTTATGTTCTGAGATATAATGATATGTTATGTTACACTATATCTTCAACTGTTTGCTAACTACATATTTTTCTATTAATCCCCACTATCCTAGAGGTAAATACTAAATACAATTTAATTATACGTAGGAATAAATAAAATTGAAATACACATAATTTTACACTTATTTCTATTTATCCTAGAATATATAATTAATTTTCCCAAATAACAATATTTCATAGGAAATTGTCTTAAAACCAAACATAGTCTATAGGAATAATGTGAACTGCGAATAATCTTGTCGTGACGAATCTTAAGGATCTATGGAACCATTCTTACACATTCCTCCAAATTTAATATTATTTTATTCCTAAACTGCTACTTTTATAAGTTACTACTAGATCTACAATCCAAAACGGATTGTAATATATACTACAAAACCCTTATTTAAAGATCAAATTTTCTCTACTAACCTAATTGCTGGATCCCCTTTTTATATTAAAAATCAAAAAGAGATTAGCTAATCCTAGCTAGACTTCCTTAGATAAGGGACTGCATGGATTACAAACCTTTAATTTTTCAGTTGCAGATCAAGCATTTCTCTATACTAAAATAAGAAACGCTAACAATTAATCCACAGAAAGGGAGATGTGATTTTGCTTCAGCCTAGCCCCTGCGCGGATCAAAAAATTGGCTGTTTTTTTTTTTTTTTTTTTTTTTTTTTGAGAGAAAGGTAGCACGCTACCCGCTTTGTTTATTTTTTTTAGAAATAAACTTAGCTGGAAATGTGAATCAACTAGGATTCGAACTTGGAACCTCGGGTACCAACCACCAAGCCCTTTGCCACTTGCGCTAGGGAAATTGGCTGTTGTATTCTTCTTTGGGGTTTTAGAATATGAAAATGAGTTCCTTTCACAATTCACATCGCATATAGAAAGCAATATATAGGAAACTCATTAATTTTACACTGATTAGCCTCGCGGTCCCGTGGATTTCATGCACTTTAACAACAAGTCGCCTGTGAAATTTCTCTATATATGGATTTACGTGGAATTTGATGAACTATTTATTAATGTGCGGTGGTACTAATTAAGTTAGTTGCATTCAATTTTGGTACGTACTATATATATACAACAAAAGTTTCCTAGCTACCTCTTTAACGATTGTTGAGAAGTTAACTTAGCGTCGTCGAGTCCAGTGGAAAACTTAAAACTTAGATGAGTAAATTAACTTTAAGGAAACTAATTTCTCGTCATTCACTTGTTTGTATCACCTATATATATATATATATATATATATATATATATATATATATATATATATATATATATATATATATATATATATATATATATATATATAATTGCCCAAACTATAGAATAACTAATTGATTGCTTAGAAGCTAGCTATATGTTGATGATATCACTCTTCACCTAATTACCGATAATATATAGTGTAGACCTCTTGTAGCTAGCTGTTGAAAAAGAAAAAAGAAAAAAAAAAAGAAAAAAAGGTTAGAGAAAAACTCCACCCACAGCCCATGCACAGAGGTAAATAAAAAACAACAATGCATGGTAATTGATGAGAGAGGTGAAACGCAAGGGACTTGCTAAAAAATTGGCCCAACGTTCACCAACATATGGTAATAAGTAATATTAATTAATTAGTACATCCACTTTTACGGCCGAGCCCGTTAAATTGAGCACGTACGTACGGCCAAATTAATTCTGACAATCAAGGTGAAATGGTTAGATTTATCTATTAACGCATCTCTCACCGTCAAAACCCATTTCCCTTAATAATGCATGCAATAGATATATCATATATATAGTTCCTGTTTGTTTGCATACTTGATTATATATATATGGAGTACCTAATCTTTAGGCATATACTAATTAATTTTAGAGAAGTCTCTGTACCGGTGATTTCTAACAGATTTGGTAATAGCTTAGTTTATATCGTAAATTCATAACTACTGCAGTGGAAAGATTAGATTGATGGCACTATAGTAATATTAAATGAAAATAGTAGATTAATGGTATTTTTGTAATAGTAAATAAAAATAGCTATTAATGTCACTATAGTAATAAAGTAATATTAAATAATAGGAGTAAACATAAAACATTGTTTTGTTTTATTTTGTTTTGTTTTTTTTTTTTTGATAGAAAGATAGCATGCTAAAAGCATAAAATTACATTGTTGTTATTAATAAGGGAGGCAACAGACAACCCAAGTTAATTAGTTGGCCCACCAATCCGAAAAATAATCAGATCTAGACAAACATTTTGTTTGAAAAATTGGGTTCTCAAAATTTATTTTGTACTGGTTAAAATTCTGTTTGGATTCGGATATAATAATTCAGACAAACCGGGCTAATGGTCCGATTTTGCACTAATAGCTTAAATAATAAAGTTGAATTATATTAAACTACTATTTAGTTTCAAGAGATATATGAAGTTTCTCTAATATTATAATTTTTTTTACTTTAAATGCATAAATTTTGAATTTGCATTTTGAGTTAATACATCTATATCTATATCTATACTATCTATAAAAGAGAGAATAAATTTTGGTTTAGCCACTCCGTTTTTCCTGATTTAATTTAAAAATTATTTAATAAAAGATATAAATATCGAGTTGTTCTTTATGGCGTTGTTTGACTTTATTTAGATTTGAAACTGTTTGAATACATTTTGGTATAATAATGTTTTAATGAATTTCTTGAAAATAAATATGAGAATTTCTGATTTATTAATTTTCTAAATAAAAAATATTTGTCGAAATGAGAGCAAAAATTAGAAAAAAAATATTACAATATAATTTTTTTTTTTTCTTCAAACAATCAATTTACAATTTTAATTCTAATGAAAGAAATTAAATATTTAAATCTTAAATCGAAATTATAAGAACATTTAACCTATAAAGGTATTTTAAAATATAAAATATAGGAATATTATTTAAAAAATATTACAGAACTATAAAATTATTCGCTCTTCATATATAGTGTAGATATAGATATAGATATCGATAGATATACGTGGCGTACAAGTGGGTCGAGATCCGGTTTTAAACTGGGTCTGAATTTGAACACAATTAATTATATGCTGTTAAATTTTTATTATCCCTAGCTAGTAATTATCGGACCACCCCGGTTTGATCGATCGGTACGTGAATTTTTGCACACAAAGTGCTGAGAAGTCGCGCCATTTGCGACGAATCCATTGAGTGTCGAAATGAGCAGCATGTAGCTACGCACGAGCATAATTAATTTGGAGGGTGGAGATAGTTATGCTGCCTACCTGGATCGATGTGATGAATTTGATTCATGACAGCTAAGTTAGGACGGTGGTGGAGCCGCCCGCGAGTAACTGCGGCCACCTCCGACGCCCGATTTTTCACCGAATCCATTTCATGTGCATCACGCATCACATCCGGCCAATCTCGATCCCCTGCTAGAAGAACTATCCGAACCAAATTCTAATGCTTTTATTATATAGTAGCACCCGAAACAAATGAAATTTGGAGGAAAGAGTTAAGAGAATATTTTCTATCTGATTCTGTTGTTCATAAGAGATATATATCTTTATGTATAGGGAGAGATCGGATAAGTACATGGTATATATATATAGACACATCTTTATATAGGAAAAAATTAAGAAAATATTTATTTATGTTACCACCCTCGCAAACTCGAGATGGGTCAAACACCGAGAGTTTGGACAAAAAGTACTAATATCTTTGAATAGTGTAAGATTTGGACAAGAGATACTGATATCTTTAAATAGTGTGAGATTTGGTGAAAAAATCGGCAAGCTGTTGAGCGGACGAAACAAATGGTAATGCTATCGTGCCATTAATATATTAATGGCCTACGAAATTGCAATTCATTTCGACGTGGATTGTTCCTATGGGAACTAAGAACGACTTAGTTCTTCTCTTTATTTTATTACATAAATAGATATGTAAATAGGCTAGGGCTACTATATTCTTATGAGTATAGACCCTTTTGTACTCATAAATTTTCGGTCGTTGGATGAAGAGATGTACGGTTAGGATGATAGTGGTCCCCTAGGGTTGAGTGAGTGATTGGTTAAATAGCATGATCTAACGGATGGAAATAGTCAAAGTGGTAGATCTAATGGCCAAAAACTTATGAGTGCAAGGAGGTCTATACTCATAAGAGTATAGTATCCGGACTCATGCAAATAAATATATTAATATAAATATATTATCTTTATGACAATATATTTATACTTAAATCTTATTATATAATATAAATTAATTAAATTTGATATATTATTTATTTTATTAAGTTTTATCATTTATATATTAATATTTAATTATTTTGTTTTATATTAAGTATTATATATATATATAATCATTATATATAAATAAATCATTTTTTCATATATTATATATATATTTCATATACCTTTGACCTTCTCCAAGCTCTCAAGGAAATGGATCTTTAAGTTTCAACAATAGAGACTTTAGGGCTCTTTTACTTCTGAAGAAAGAGAGAAGAGAATAGTGAGAGAGTAAGTAATATGAGAGAAATTAGGGCCGGCTAATTAAAAGGATATTCACAGAGGTGCTATAATAGCATATAAACCTCCCAACAATTCAAATTTATAAAGCCATAAACCTCGGCCTTTAGGCCAGATTTCGGGCGCCCACTTGTCCAAACTTTCGGGTGCCGGCCTAAACTTTCGGGAGCCCGAAAGCATCGTAGCTCCGTTTCGCCAATAGTCTAGATGCCCGACCAGTCCGCCCGGTCCATAATTTGGGTGTCCAAAAGGGACATCGGGTGTCCAATTATTTAATCCATCACGCGACCTGTGCTCTCGGGTTAAGCATCCAAAAGTCATTCGGACGCCCGCGAGGGGCTGCCTGAAAGATGTTCCGGGCGCCCGCAGTGGATTTCGGTCAACCGAATATTCAATCCTTCACCTCCCAACCTCTCAGGTTGGGAGTCCGAAAGAGGGTCCGGACCCCCTCAAGTAGGATTTGAAAGGTTTGCAAGCATCCATAGGGCCATTTGGGCGTTCGAAGGCCATCCTTCAAGCGAGTCCCACTCTCGGGTAGAGCATTTGATAGTTTTGAGCGCTCCCTTTAGGCCGTCCGAAATTGTTTTGGGTGCTTGGGATCCTATTTTGGGCATCCGAAAAGTCTGATGCTTCAGTTTCCACTTCTTCGGAAATCTATTTCGATCTGAATTAGTTTCTATTCGATCCAAATTCAATTGAAGCTTCTTCAAACTCATTTTAAACGTGTTTAGCAAGACTTAATCCGTACTTTGTTAATTTATCCAAAATTCGGTACGTTACAGATTTTCTATACTTCGGGAGTAAGCATAACTATACTATCCATATATATGTCTCCATATATCTGTCGAAGGAGAGACCACATCTGGTGAATGGTGGATAGGCTGATTAGTTGCAAACGAATGTCGATATCCACTTATATAAATAAGCCCACGTGCCCGTCAATCAGCACCAACAGGCTTTAGTTTTGTTTCATCAACCGATGGATTGGTACCATCAATATGACTGGTAAGATCGAGAGTATCAAATAATAATTGAATAGACATCGACCATTCATAATAGTTGGGCACGGTGAGTTTAATATCAAGCTGCACAATAGTAGGTTAGAGGTGAGGGAACTATTTTTCTTTACAAGTCTAAGCTATTAGAGAATGATCTTTTAACTGTTATACGCTCAAAACTTTTTGGCATCTAATGGCAGATTTTGGCTGAAAGCTAAATATGCAAATTGCTAAAACAAAATTAAATAAGATAGAAAATTAGTCTCAAAAGATTCCAAGTCATGCTTTGATATCATTTAGGACATTGTTTTCACTTCCATATATACTCAATAGGGATATCTTAGATGTCTCTTGAATTCCCAGATCCATTCCAATTTACGATGTTATCCAAAAATTTTAGGAGTGAAACTTAAAATTTTTATGCAAGTCCGTGGTAGTCGCACTAGAAGCCCACTACTGGCTTCGTGAGTGCAGGGGCAGCGCTCCTGCAGATTGGATTAGTTAAGTCGGGGCCCAAAGTTTTTCTAACCCTACTCAACTTTTGATCTACCAATTTAGTTAAACTAGGACTAGTATCGTTAATTCTTTTGAGATTTAACCGCTTACATATGTAGATAGACCTTACTCCGTGGAT
This sequence comes from Puya raimondii, assembly GCA_016920855.1. Taxonomy (NCBI): domain Eukaryota; kingdom Viridiplantae; phylum Streptophyta; class Magnoliopsida; order Poales; family Bromeliaceae; genus Puya; species Puya raimondii. Next base: position 123,797,174 of record JABWPP010000050.1, on the reverse strand, counting down.
TTGTGGTGTCATAGAGAGCATCGCGTCTATTTTGCAGATTAGGATATTTTGAGAGATGTATGTTTTGTACTCAACTTTCGATTATAAAAAGTTTTGCTTCATCTTTGTTCATGGATTCAGGTCAGTGGACAGACAATATAATTGCTTGTGATTTTTTTTTTCTCAATTTTTTGCTTCTCTGTTTTTCTTTTACCTGATTTTTAGTCTTCGTTGTTACGAGGTATGTACTGCCCAAATGTCTCAGCTTGAAGGCCTGAATGCCACTATATAGTTAGTACATATAGACGAATATTTAAGTAATTAACGAGTTGATTTATGTGAACAATTATTTAGCCACCACTCGATCTTTCTTCTTTTCAGTTGGAATTGCCTTTTATACTCAAATTTTGGAATGTTACATACTAAATGTTGAAAACTGATGTGGGTAAAATTAAATTGTGTTAGAACTTCCAAGTAGAAATTTTTCTTCGCGGTGTGAGCCATTTATTTCGTAAATTGGAAGATAAATTATATTTGGCAGTATGTTTTAGGACATAAAATCAAGTCAAGTTTGGAGGAAAACTTAATTTATGTACGCATCTAAGGGATGACTCTTTACGTGATGCAGGATGAGGACTTTCTTAATTGAGGGTTTCATGTGCCACACTCACAATGCTGCGTGGCACACTCTACACAACATTATTTGTGGGAGTGCTAACAAGATGGAGAATTATCTAGACATTGTCAGTAATCAGCTAAAGTGCAATGTAACAATATTTCACGGTCGAAAAGATGAACTCCTCCCTGTCGATTGTAGCTATGCTGTCGGGTCGAAGATCCCTAGGGCTCGTGTTAAGATCTACGATGAAAAGGACCATATCACGGTCGTCGTTGGCCAGGAAGGGGTCTTTGCAAGAGAGCTCGAAGAGATATGGAAAAATGCTATGCATTAAACAAGGAGAGAGGAACAAAGAATTTAAATCTAAATGAAATAACTTCTCTCTCAATGCACAGCTCAAAGAAATGTGATGCAAACAAGTGATGCATGTTTGAGCAAATATAAATATATATATATATATATATATATATCTTTTGTTTCTCTCTTTCGTTCTTTTTTTTAAAAAATTTCTTTCTAAAGTACTTATGTTTTACCACTGTATGTGGTTCTATATGGTACCCCTTATTCAAGTGTGAAATATGTAACATAGAAATATTATGGGGAAAGATATAGAATTCTCTATTTTTCATATATTCTTCTTATGAACTATGTAGTATTGTTAGTTAATAACTTCATTATTAACTCATCAATCTTACTACTCCGAGAGGGCAACAAATTATATATCACACCCCGGGGCTGTTTTGTAAAAAAATTTCTATGAAAACTAGTGGAAAACATACTTTTTTTGAACTAAAAAACTGCCCTGAACATGCACAAATTCGCCAAACGAACATAGTCTGCCCTATCCAAATGGACAGAGTTTATTCTGTACATGCATGAGATAGAGACATAAAGTACAACATCCAACCATCAAACACAATAGTAGCAACAACAATGACAATAGAGAGATAACGACATATAAATAAATGATCGACTAATGTAGAACGTAGCGGAAGTATTTGTTCGTACCTTTTGCGGAAGCGATTCGCGCTAGAACGCGATGAGCCCGGATCGTAGAGGTTGATTCACGTGTCCTTGGATCGTCCACGAAGGTTTTCTATCGCTCGAAACTTGCGGTGGATCGAACTACAAATGATCACGATCTCTAATCCACCATTCAAGACCCTCTAGAATAATAGGTTAATGGAGGATGTGGTTTCTACCTTTCTCTCTTTTGTTTTCTTGTATATCTCTTATGAGAGATAGTCCCTATATTTATAAGAGATTCCAAAACCCTAATAGATAAGTAAGAGATAAGGCCAAATCAGTTTATATTGTTATCCTAATATGGTTAGGATATATCTCTAATTAGCTTTCCAATTTAAAAGCGAGATTAATTCTAATCCAATTAGACAACATAATAACCGTCGGATCGAGCCCGATCATAGGCACACCCGATTCGGTTTAACCGAATGCCAACATCTCCCACTCGCACATAACGGGATCGATGCCATTGTAACCACTTCCTCAACATTACACCACTATTGATTCCATTCATACAGGAAAATGAACAGTGCGACCGCCGAGTCAACCTGCATTTTGGGAGCTCTATACTATAAACCGCATACGGCCAGCATAGAGACATCAACCCTCAAAAGAGAATATTACACTCGTGATGCCCTAGACCATTGAATTACATTAGGTTCAGCATCTCGAATCCCTCAAAGAGCCATGCTAACCTCTGTTGTGCACATTATGACACTATACTCATGATTGTTTCGCTATGCTGAAGCGACACAACCTGTCGACAATGAGTCAAAGTGTCTTAATGTAATCCAACTAGTCTTCCTTGAGCCCTCATGCCACTAAGTTGAGAACTAATTGCTTTCCCAGCAATGCCCCGTAAAGCCGCATCACTCATAGCCCTAGGAAACATGCCGAAGTATCAACATCAATTCTTTCACCTAATGACATAGTCAAAAGTCACTAAGGGCATTTAACATATGTAGGACATCGCCTCAAAATGATATCTATAAGAACTCACACGATGAGGAAGTAGGGATCTATTCACTCATCTTCTTCATTTGGTCGCCTAGCACATGTAGTATGAAATACATGCTATGACAGAGAACTTCAATGAGTGTATGTCTTTCTCAATATCATACGAATCTTAGCTCAGTTAGTTCCGGAGTATCTAACCTGAGTTCTCCATTTGCTCACTATCCCAAGCACCAAATGGTGAACTCACATCCGGCTCTTAAATGTACAGGCCATACGAATCGTGGGACTATTCGTATGCGGTTATGCTTATGACCTCATCTTGGTGCCAACCAAGGCGGCTTCCTTTAATGCCTCAATTTTCGCTCGCTCTCTACAGCGCCGAAAAGAATGATTGCCCGTGTGAGAGGGCCAATCAGCCTGCGACATACTACCAATCTATTTTTCAATAATATAGGATATATATGTATGTGTGCTAATCTTAACAGCCTTCCAGTGCTCCAAACCCGGGTTGGACTGAAAACGGCTAACCAGTCCCACGGCATAGCATATATCAGGTCGAGTACACATCATAGCATACATCAGGCTTCCGACCGCACTAGCATATGGAATCCGATTCATCTTATTTTTCTCTTCAGAAGTTTTAGGGCACTGTTTATGGTTCAGACTCTCACCTTTAGCAATAGGAGTGTCAATGGATTTGCAATTGTGCATCTGAAATCGTTCTAAAACTTTTCTTAAGTAAGTTTCTTGAGACAAACCTAAAAGTTTCTTTGAACGATCTCACAGGATCTTGACTCCGAGCACATAATTCGCTTCACCTATGTCCTTCATTTTAAAATTTGAGGACAGCCACGTCAAAGTGGCGACAATCATCTCCTTGTCACTCCCAGCCAATAAAATGTCATCAACATATAAGGAAAGGATTAGAAAATATTGTTTGGACCGTTTAACATACACACAGTGATCTTCTTCAATCATCGTAAACCCATCTTCAGTGATGGCTTAATGAAATCGAATGTACCATTGTCTAGATGACTGCTTCAATTCATAAATGGATCGTCGGAGATTGCAAACTTTATGCTCCTCACCCTCTACAGCGAAGCCAGCAGGCTGATCCATATAGATCTCCTCATCCAGTTCTCCATTGAGAAATGCAATTTTATCGTCCATTTGGTAAAGTTCCAAATCCAAATACGCGACAATGGCCATGATTAGGTGGATTGAAGCAAACCTTACAACATGAGAGAAGGTTTCCTCGTAATCAACGCCTTCTCGTTGGGTAAAACCCTTTGCTACCAGGTGAGCCTTATACCTATCGATTGAACCGTCTGCCTTGCGCTTAACCTTGAGAACCCATTTATTTCCGATAGTTTTGCGCCCTGACGGTAAGTCAACCAAGTCCCAGACATGATTTGACTTCATCGATTCTATTTCCTCCACCATTGCATCCAACCATTCCTTACGAGTAGGCAATGAGAGAGCCTCTTGGAAAGACCTAGGCTCATCATCATCATGTGCAGTAACCATAAAAGCTTCCCCCTCAATCTCAAAACGACGACGGGGAACACCCACACGTGTGCTCCTACGAAGTTGAGGCTGGTAAGTCGCTCCCACTATCCCCAGGAGGTATTGAAGTTGCCTCTTCTACCTCAACTAAACGAATAGAAGCGCCAATACCAGAGTCATCCATCTTATGGAACTCAACTTCATTTCGGACCTCACTTCTATAAGAAAAATCCTCCTCGAGAAATTCAACATCTCGTGACTCAATCTCAATCAAACTTCTATCTGGCTGCTTTTCGATAAACACGTATCCCTTAGAGTGTTCACGGTATCTTATGAAGATGCACTTTTTCCCTCTAGGACCTAACTTTCCATGCTTGTGAGAAGTGTCGTGTATATAAGCTGCCGAACCCCAAGGACGCAGGTGCTCCAAATTTGGTTTCCTGCCTGTCCACAATTTATAAGGGGTGGAAGGTACTGTCTTGAAGGGTACACGATTAAGAATATAGGCAGCAGTTAACAATGCGTCTTCCCAAAAAGAGACAAGCAAATTTTCTTGCGCCATCATTGACCTAACCATGTCAAGCAAGGTGCGATTTCTTCTCTCCGCTACAATATTTTGCTACGGAGTCCCATGAATTGTCATGTCTAATTATTCATTTTTCATCACACAATTCTTTGAATTATTCAGATAGATACTCGCGACCTCGATCAGTTCTTAAGGTTTTAATTTTCATATCTAACTGATTCTAAACCTCATTAATGTAACGTCTAAAGCAATCCAATGCTTCAGACCTATGGGAGATCAGATAAACATGACCGAAGTGCGTATGGTCATCTATAAATGTGATGAAATAAAAAGCACCATGTCTCGCCCTCACACTCATTGGGCCACAAATGTCGGAGTGGATCAATTGTAAAGGAAATTCTGCCCTAGAAGTTTTATTAAATGGTTTTCGGGTGGCTTTTCCCGCTAGACAATGTTCACAAGTGGGCAGGTCGACTTTAGTGAGCGAGCTCAACAGCCCATCTCTAACTAATCTAGTCATTCTATCCTGCCCAATATGACCAAGACGAGCATGCCATTTAATAGAAACATTGTGATCATTCTCAACAGAAGATAGCAAGGAAAATGAATTACTATCATTATAATTATAATCAATGTCCAAAATCATAAAACCATATGAAATAAAATCTCTACCATAATAAACAATTCCAAGATGAATCTCAGCAATGTCATTCTCAAAACTAAAAGAAAAGCCTAATTGAAGCATGGCAAGAATAGAAAACAAGTTTCGCCGGATTCCTGGAGCATAAAGTACATCATGAAGGTACAAAGTGCGACCACCTCGCATGATCAACTTGTACGTGCCAACGCCTAATACATCGACACTTGAATCGTTTCCCAAGTATACTCTTCTGCTCCCAGCAGGCACACGACGGTACTCCACGAATCCCATCTGATCCCTCGCTACATGGTCTGTTGCTCCTGAGTCTACAATCCACACAGGGAGAGATTCAGCAACAAACATGCTAGAGGAAACAAAAGAGCGAGAATCAGGATAAAGGGGTACCTTATTCGGCTCAGTGTAATCACGAGCGAAGTGTCCCAGCTGGTTGCAATTGAAACAGGACATCTTTGACTTGTCCTTCTTGCCATCTCGTTTGCTTCTCTTTCTTTTGGTGTTCTTCGCATTCTTAGGCGCAAATCCGCTATGACTTTGAGGCCAGTAGTCCTCTTTCGCTCGAACCCGGATGTTCTGCGAAAGTTCGACTCAGCAGCATTGACAGTTGGAGTTTAAACTGCCTCAAGGCGCTCCTCCTCCAACTCCAGATGTCGTGCTACGTCCTCAAAGGTTTTAACATTCTCATTATGAGTCAAATTTACTCGCATATGTTCCCACGAATTGGGAAGTGAGCGAATCATAGCTTGGATATGCTGCTCATCAGTCAAGGTGCCGCTACCCGATTTTAACTCACGAATCATTTGACATTATTCTCACGTGCTGTTTCATGGTCTGATCGGCACGCTTCTTATAACTGTCAAACCGCATAGTCAGGCTACATAACCTTGTGGCCGAAGTCACACCAAATTTAGATTTGAGAGCCTCCCACATGTCATATGCAGTCGTGTACTGCTCATATTCGCACAAGAGATCATTCTGCATACCGCTCAGCAATGTGATGCGAGCAATGCGATCCTTTTTAAGCCAATTATTATAGGCTTCCATATCTGGGCGAGCCTGGGCACTGTTGCCCTCTGCGGGTTGGTCTATTTTATTACTCAAGTTTTCTAAAACCTCTTGCTCAGTGAGAATATATTGAATTTTACGGTGCCAAATATCATAATTGTCACCATCCAATTTCTCGCCTTTGATCAAATCCGTAACAACTTGTTTGGAGGCCATTTAATCTCACTATGTAGTACACTGAACTTTAGCAAATTGCGGAGTTCTAGTGAGAGAATAGTGGCTTATACTATTCTGGAGTTTTGGGTTGAGTTTGGTGAGCTTCGGAGTGTTTTCGGGACTTGGAAAGTGTGAAAACGGACTCCGGAAGTCGAAATCTGCAAAATTGCAGATTTTGCAATTGCATACCGGTATCTGGTCTAGGCATACCGGAATCCAGTGAAGAACTGGTTTGCGCAGCTCTCGGGTTCTGCGGAATCCTGCTGGTGATACCGGAATGGGCTGGCATTCCGGTATGTGCAATTCGTGTACCGGTACTGAAGCGATTAGTACCGGTACTGAGAAGTGGCATACCGGAATGTGGTTGCGCAGCTTGCTGGCCGAGGCTCGGGTTTTGCAAAATTTGTGCAGTATACCGGTATGCACATGCGCATACCGGTATACAGTGTTGCAGAGTGTATTTTGTGCAGTTTTGCAATTTTGGCTTTTTGAGGGGCCTAAGTGGATTTTGTGCGTAGGGTTTAAGTACCCCTTCACCCCTCTCTTGTTGTGTGGGCTGAGGACTTAGAGGAGAGGAAAGGTAGGGTTTCTCTCTCTCTCTCTAGTTTTTCTTGCTCCCAACCCCTTAGATCATGGTTTTGATCTCCTTTCTCTCCATTTTCTTCATGGAGGAGTACTCCTAGGCTTGGAGGGAGCTCGGGGCTGAGGAAAGGAGCTTGTTGGTGGGCCTAGCTTCAACCCTAGCTTGTGTAAGCCCGGTTGGAAGCTTGATTTGAGGTTAGTAAACTCTCTTACAACCTCTATTTGTGATTTTTGCTTGGATTTGGGATGAAAACATAGTTTCATGAAAACTAGGGTTTTATTTAGGGTTTCGTGATGAGGAGCTCTTGAGGTGGTTTTGATGGGTGTAGAATGTTATTGTAGGTTAGATTGGAAGATCTCTAACCTCAATTTGGACTTAGAACAAGTTTTACTTGCTCAAGGTATTTTTTTCACCCATTTACCTCATAGTTTTTGGTGGTTTTCGAAATTGCTTGTTCGATACCCCTAACCCCTTGGAAAATTATCTTAGGGTATGAGAAGCTCGGGGGACAACTCCGTTTCGAAGTACTGCGAGGTTTCGACGGTTATCCGGTGGGTCTGACCTCACCGAAATGGGTGAACTCCCCATATGTCTCCTATCTTGTTATATGAGTGATTAGATGCATAATTATGATAATTATGGCATGATGATAATTGTGATTGCATGAGACATACAAGTTGTTTATGAAAAATACATATTTCATATAGTATGGCATTATGAGAATATTATGCATGCTAGAGTATTTGTGCTAGTAGTGTAATGATGCATTATGAAATGCTAATTAGGTTATGCATGCTAGAGATGAGCATCATATGAGACACTACTTGGGGTAGTGGACTAGTGAATTCTCTTCGCATACCAAAGTATGCTCGTATAGAGAAAAGAGAGGATATGGCAAATGCAAGATAAGTTGTTGCGCTTCATCTAGGTGAGCAACTTTTATTGGCATCGTTGGCTTTGGGCTCGACCTTTTGGTCGTTGATTGATTCCATGTTTAAGACATGAGGAATGGAATTCTATTTGCATTGATAATTGTAACTGGTTAAACATGAGTTCTTGGGTAATTGAATACTTGCATGATAGCTTTATACTCTATGTAGTAGAGTTTGTTGTAGCTCATGCATGGCATGGATTTAGTGTTTTAGCATCGTAGAATGCATGATATATGGCATTAGAACAATGCATGGTTTATGAACTTAGTAAACTGAGAGATGAACGTTTACATGTTAGAGACATGGACATATTGGTAGGGACTTACCAACGGACAAATTGAGAACAACATGATATTGTTGACTTTTAGCATTTTGGCTATTGAACGTAGTAAACATGACATGACATGTTTTGACATAGTGTGAGGTTAAGCATATTATATTTCACTTAGGTGAATAACTAGGTTGACATTATGACATAATGTTAGATCCTTGGACATTGGTTGACTATTTCATGTTTTAGACATGATGAGCGTATTTTTCTATGCTATTGACTATGCTTGTTGGCCATTGTGCTCATGCGCACATGCTTGTGAGGGTCGCTCCCTACAAGCCGGCACTCTGGAGTTAGCCTATGCGACAGTTATTTCGCTTGCGACAGTTATTTCGCCCGCGCAGTATTGAGACGCCGAAATGGAACCGCCGTGGGCGAGGCTCATCCTTAGCGTGAGGGTGGTGACTACCACGGAGCCATTAGGCATGGCACAAGCCGGGACGTTACCTCGTGTAAGTCCCTCGTGGATTGGGTAAAAGCTAAGTAAACTGGTCCTAGTACATCACAGTTGGTTGATGCATATGCATGTAGTGTATGGACATTGTATTGGGTGGTGACCTTGTGGCATTCCATGTAGTGAACATAACATACCTATAGTTGGGAACAAGTCATATAGTTCATACATGTAGTGGGAAGTTGGTTATACATTACATACTTGTAGTTGGAGACAAGTCTTATGTGTAATAGTAAAAACTTGACATATAGTGAGTTTATTACATTAGAGCATATGTGATTGATCATGGCATTAATTGGACATGCATGTAATTTGTGCAATTAAATGTTGAGCTTATGACAATAGAGCATATTCATGTTCATGTAGATGATTTATTCATTGGAGGCATGATAGTAGTAGAACTACCTGTTTAGCATTTAATATTTATGCTTTATGTTTCAGTATACTATCTTGCCTCAGTTGACCTAGCGGTGTAATTCGCCACTCTCGGCGGCTTACCCACTGGGAACTATTGATTAATAGTTCTCACCCCTATTGTTGTTGGGTTTTTATTTCAGAGCCTTCTGCAGCAGGAGAGGCTTGGGGTCGTGGCGAGGGGTTAGCAGCTAGCTAGAGCCTCTACGATGTTGTTGTAGGCATACCATGGTGTCCTTTCATTGTATTCTATATGAAAGATGTATAGTTGTTTTCTAGAGAGTGATCTCCTAGTATTGTTAAGATGTATAATTTTATTGTATATCTTGAGATTTTAGTTGTGATGATCTTGTATTAGTTGTAGAATTATGTTCTCGCTCTGATCACCTTGTTTAGGATGTATTTCTCATTCTACTTGATTGTTGTTGTCATAGACGCCTTGTGTACATTGTGTGTTGTTTGGGGTACACGGCGGGTCTGTGCACGTGCCTGGTAGGCTTTTATATGGGCCCGGGGCGTGACAGATTATTGTGGTATCAGAGCCTAGGGTTGAGTCTTAGTGGACCTAGTAAACCTTAGGCAGGTTGGACGATAAGGAATAGAAACGTGAGAGACGAGATCTCTTGTGACTTATGGGCGAAAGTATAATGATTGGGTCATTTCTAAAGCTCCAAAGGAGTTGGAGTTAGATCGGAGTGAACCACTTCTATACCCTTGGAGGGTCACGTTGGCGGCCGACAACGTGACATCGGGGAATAGTGGGAGTCCACTTCATTACTTTCGCATGATTGGGGTTATAGTCTTGTGTAGGGATGCGTTGGCGTGGGTTGTTTCACCTGCGCATGTTTTGCTTGTTGCAGCTTGAGTGGTGATCGACGCACTCGATGGCGGCCGAGGCAGCCGAGACGGAAACCCTGCATCCTCCGGATTTGGTGAGACCCGGAAGTTGAGAGAACAACTGGTAAATTCAGCGAGTGTGGTGGAGCGGCGATCAATTATGATGTTACTCCAAGTTGAGGCTTTACGCCGGCAGACGAGAGGATTAAGCAACTGGAGGATTTGTCGATCCAGTTGGCAGTCGACCTCAAGAAATTTTGTGAGAATGCGGATCGCACCTTGATAAGGGCGAGAGACGTGGAGACCGTTGGGACGGCAAAGGAAGCTACTATGAGTGGTAAGTCTATCGTAAGAGGACCATCAAGGTGATCAAAGAGAAATTGATCTGGAGAAGGTGGATCTTCAGCAGGATGAAGAGGGACGTCGAATCGTCACCAGCTATAGTGATGTGTGAGCGGTGGAGTCCGCATGTACCCGATGATACTTTTGGAATTGGGGCAGGTGCTCTCTTCGTGGCCAGGTGGGCCATTTCCCGTGGGAGTGATTGAGGAGAATAATGTCGACGGTATTTGGATCGACTTCGCACGGCTGACATCGGGTGATTGCGTGTCTGTTGGTCACGCAGAGGATGATGCAGCGAAGACGAAGGTTGCTCGCAGCTTCTGGTGTTGGAGCATGCTTGCTATGATTGTAGCATTGAATCGGCTGTTTGCCGAATGCTTGGCAGGGAACTTGTTTCCCTTGATGCTTGCAGATCGAGTGGTCCTGAGTGTTGGACTTGAGAGTACTGTTCTTGTACTCCGTTAGCTTTGGATGTTTCTGTGCGCCAACGAAGCGATTGGCTTCATTTGGCTGAAAGCGTATAGTTCTGATTTGAACTTGGGCTGGCTCTTCGGCTATCTGATTGCCGATGAGTGTGTGAGCCGAGCGGTAGTGCTTTGGGAACTTGGACATGAAATAGTGTTTTCAGAGGGCTTGGAGGTTCGCTATTTGCGATGATTGTTTCACCTGCCCAAGCCTGGTTGTTGGCTGAGTGGGCGCGTGGCCTTTGGGCCAGCACCTTTGGTGAGTGTTGAGAATCCTCAAAAGCGAGGATGTCTCTTGTGAGGGAGTTGCTTGTGCAATCCCGGTTGTGTTGTGAGAATCGAAGGCTTGGTCTAGAGACCTCTTTTGCCTAGTGTTTTCTCTTGTGGAGCATCGATCTCGTTTGTTTTGAGTGGACGGGTCATTTCGACTGTGGGTTGACTATCGTGAACTCGGTAGGGTCATGATGAAGAATATGTACCCGTGGCAGAGATCGGTTGATCTGTTTGATCAAGCTCTATGAATTCTGGTTTTACTCGAGGGTAATTGCAATCTAGTACTACTCTCGTTGGGTTGAGTTTGAGTTTGAGTTTGGACCGAGGGTGACTTGTTCACTCGGTGTAGACATTACGAAATTATCGTGGTGTCGTTTGAGCTAGTTGATGCTCTTGTGTGTTGTGATGTTTGGCCCTTCTGGGTGTCTTTGTCCCTGTGTGCATCGACGACATGTTGGAAGTCGAGAGGTGATGAAGACCTTGAAGATTCCTTTGAATGAGGATTGCAAGTGCTTCAAGTTGAAGACGTGCTGATTTGGTTGTGAGGACTAGTGTCCCTTGGCAATTGATGCCAAAGTGGTTATGATTGGAGATCTCAAGGAAATCAAACTATCCATAGTGGGTTGAGACAAGCGGATGTGATCGAAGTTCAAACTTCTTAGTTTGATTGGCTGTTATGGATTTTTGTGAGGAGATTATTGAGTTGTCTACTCTCTTCTTTTGGCTCACACATAAAGGGATCAAACCTTTTAGAAAGATATGTGTGAGAGAAGTTCTTGGAACCGTTGGGGTGGTTGAGTACCGCCGGCCTTGGTTACCCCGAAGGCGGGCTTTGTGCTTTGTAGTTATGTTTCTCTCCACGGATTGAGTTGCACTTTGGTGTAAAATAGAGAGGTAGTGTTGACCTTTCAGCAATTGAGAGAATGCAAGAGGAGTCGCCAAATTGTGATTTGGAAAAGATTGCCATGGTATTTACTTGGAAAATGTGGCAATTTTATGTGTGGTTAGTGGTGTGAAGTGCACCCAGATCTTATTGTTGGAGACATCTCTACACTCAAGAAATGAGTTGAAACTGTGAAAACAGGTTAGAGGCTGGTGTACTAGAGATAACGATGAGATGTGAAATATGATGTGATATCTATCCTTTGGATCGGATCACGGGAGTTAGCCTTGATCCCAACTGGTAAATGGTGCAATTGAGACCAAGAGTGCTGTGACTAATGAATTCCTAGTGGACTGTCAGAAAGTGTCTTGACGGTGGAACTAATAAGTTGTACCTGTGATAGCAGGATTTTTGAGATATGCTAAGTAAAGGCTATCTACCTGGTTTGGATAGAGGATGATTGCCGGAGTCTCCGGAATTGGATTGTCTCGCTTCTAAGCTAGATATGATGACTGTTGAGAGATTGTGAACAGGAGTAACTATTCACCTGAATTGGATTGAGGAAATTTTTGCGCAAGTATACCTTGGTAATTTGTGTGATTGCATAGGGCATCTAGCTCTATCATTTTGGAATTTGGACCATTGGATGACTCTCGGCGAGAGATGGAATTTTTGGACATCTGAATCTGATGATCTGAGTGTGATGCTTGATTAAGAAAATCCAAGAGCTTATGTTTGAGGAATCTAAGTTTCAGATTCTTGGGATTATTTGAGACCCTGAGGCAAATGGGCCTAGTGGCATGTGGAGTTGTTTTACTTCAGATCTGTTGAAGATATACGAAGTGTGTTGACGCTCCGAGCGAGTATTTGAATTCTTCCCCGATGGTGGATGTCGCCGCATTAGAGCTACATGAAGATCTAAACTTCAAGGAGCATTGTTGTGGATTGGACTTGTGGATTGTAGGAATATGGGATTATCACTATTCCTACTACAAGATGCTTTGGAGCAGCATCTTGGGCGCAATGCATGGTGCGGGAGCTGGAGGCTTCACTGCGAGGGAGATGTTTTTATTCCCTCGGGTTTTGTTGTTTGCTTGTTGTTGTTGATCCGTAGTTTCGCGGACGAAACTCCTTTTTAGGAGGGGAGTATGTAGTACACTGAACTTTAGCAAATTACGGAGTTCTAGTGAGAGAATAGTGGCTTATACTATTCTGGAGTTTTGGGTTGAGTTTGGTGAGCTTCGGAGTGTTTTCGGGACTTGGAAAGTGTGAAAACGGACTCCGGAAGTCGAAATCTGCAAAAGTGCAGATTTTGCAATTGCATACCGGTATCTGGTCTAGGCATACCAGAATCCAGTGAAGAACTGGTTTGCGCAGCTCTCGGGTTCTGCGGAATCCTGCTGGTGATACCGGAATGGGCTGGCATTCCGGTATGTGCAATTCGCGTACCGGTACTGAAGCGATTAGTACCGGTACTGAGAAGTGGCATACCGGAATGTGGTTGCGCAGCTTGCTGGCCGAGGCTCGGGTTTTGCAAAATTTGTGCAGTTACCGGTATGCACATGCGCATACCGGTATACAGTGTTGCAGAGTGCATTTTGTGCAGTTTTGTAATTTTGGCTTTTTGAGGGGCCTAAGTGGATTTTGTGCTTAGGGTTTAAGTACCCCTTCACCTCTCTCTTGTTGTGTGGGCTGAGGACTTAGAGGAGAGGAAAGGTAGGGTTTCTCTCTCTCTCTCTAGTTTTTCTTGCTCCCAACCCCTTAGATCATGGTTTTGATCTCCTTTCTCTCCATTTTCTTCATGGAGGAGTACTCCTAGGCTTGGAGGGAGCTCGGGGCTGAGGAAAGGAGCTTGTTGGTGGGCCTAGCTTCAACCCTAGCTTGTGTAAGCCCGGTTGGAAGCTTGATTTGAGGTTAGTAAACTCTCTTACAACCTCTATTTGTGATTTTTGCTTGGATTTGGGATGAAAACCTAGTTTCATGAAAACTAGGGTTTTATTTAGGATTTCGTGATGAGGAGCTCTTGAGGTGGTTTTGATGGGTGTAGAATGTTGTTGTAGGTTAGATTGGAAGATCTCTAACCTCAATTTGGACTTAGAACAAGTTTTACTTGCTCAAGGTATTTTTTTCACCCATTTACCTCATAGTTTTTGGTGGTTTTCGAAATTGCTTGTTCGATACCCCTAACCTCTTGGAAAATTATCTTAGGGTATGAGAAGCTCGGGGGACAACTCCGTTTCGAAGTACTGCGAGGTTTCGACGGTTATCCGGTGGGTCTGACCTCACCGAAATGGGTGAACTCCCCATATGTCTCCTATCTTGTTATAGGAGTGATTAGATGCATAATTATGATAATTATGGCATGATGATAATTGTGATTGCATGAGACATACAAGTTGTTTATGAAAAATGCATATTTCATATAGTATGGCATTATGAGAATATTATGCATGCTAGAGTATTTGTGCTAGTAGTGTAATGATGCATTATGAAATGCTAATTAGGTTATGCATGCTAGAGATGAGCATCATATGAGACACTACTTGGGGTAGTGGACTAGTGAATTCTCTTCGCATACCAAAGTATGCTCGTATAGAGAAAAGAGAGGATATGGCAAATGCAAGATAAGTTGTTGCGCTTCATCTAGGTGAGCAACTTTTATTGGCATCGTTGGCTTTGGGCTCGACCTTTTGGTCGTGGATTGATTCCATGTTTAAGACATGAGGAATGGAATTCTATTTGCATTGATAATTGTAACTGGTTAAACATGAGTTCTTGGGTAATTGAATACTTGCATGATAGCTTTATACTCTATGTAGTAGAGTTTGTTGTAGCTCATGCATGGCATGGATTTAGTGTTTTAGCATCGTAGAATGCATGATATATGGCATTAGAACAATGCATGGTTTATGAACTTAGTAAACTGAGAGATGAACGTTTACATGTTAGAGACATGGACATATTGGTAGGGACTTACCAACGGACAAATTGAGAACAACATGATATTGTTGACTTTTAGCATTTTGGCTATTGAACGTAGTAAACATGACATGACATGTTTTGACATAGTGTGAGGTTAAGCATATTATATTTCACTTAAGTGAATAACTAGGTTGACATTATGACATAATGTTAGATCCTTGGACATTGGTTGACTATTCCATGTTTTAGACATGATGAGCGTATTTTCCTATGCTATTGACTATGCTTGTTGGCCATTGTGCTCATGCGCACATGCTTGTGAGGGTCGCTCCCTACAAGCCGGCACTCCGGAGTTAGCCTATTCGACAGTTATTTCGCTTGCGACAGTTATTTCGCCCGCGCAGTATTGAGACGCCGAAATGGAACCGCCGTGGGCGAGGCTCATCCTTAGCGTGAGGGTGGTGACTACCGCGGAGCCATTAGGCATGGCACAAGCCGGGACGTTACCTTGTGTAAGTCCCTCGTGGATTGGGTAAAAGCTAAGTAAACTGGTCCTAGTACATCACAGTTGGTTGATGCATATGCATGTAGTGTATGGACATTGTATTGGGTGGTGACCTTGTGGCATTCCATGTACTGAACATAACATACCTATAGTTGGGAACAAGTCATATAGTTCATACATGTAGTGGGAAGTTGGTTATACATTACATACTTGTAGTTGGAGACAAGTCTTATGTGTAATAGTAAAACTTGACATATAGTGAGTTTATTACATTAGAGCATATGTGATTGATCATGGCATTAATTGGACATGCATGTAATTTGTGCAATTAAATGTTGAGCTTATGACAATAGAGCATATTCATGTTCATGTAGATGATTTATTCATTGGAGGCATAATAGTAGTAGAACTACCTGTTTAGCATTTAATATTTATGCTTTATGTTTCAGTATACTATCTTGCCTCAGTTGACCTAGCGGTGTAATTCGCCACTCTCGGCGGCTTACCCACTGGGAACTATTAATTAATAGTTCTCACCCCCATTGTTGTTGGATTTTTATTTCAGAGCCTTCCGCAGCAGGAGAGGCTTGGGATCGTGGCGAGGGGTTAGCAGCTAGCTAGAGCCTCTACGATGTTGTTGTAGGCATACCATGGTGTCCTTTCATTGTATTCTATATGAAAGATGTATAGTTGTTTTCTAGAGAGTGATCTCCTAGTATTGTTAAGATGTATAATTTTATTGTATATCTTGAGATTTTAGTTGTGATGATCTTGTATTAGTTGTAGAATTATGTTCTCGCTCTGATCACCTTGTTTAGGATGTATTTCTCATTCTACTTGATTGTTGTTGTCATAGACGCCTTGTGTACATTTGTGTTGTTTGGGGTACACGGCGGGTCTGTGCACGTGCCTGATAGGCTTTTACAAGGGCCCGGGGCGTGACACACTAAGTTCACACGATGCGCAGAAAAAGATATTTCAAAAATTAGCACACGATACATATATTCAATTTTTTTGCATCTCTAATTAAATAAACTAAAAATTGGATCATAGGTGCGTGAAGGAAAATTTCGCTGGGCTCATAATCACATCATACACCCTACGTCAAATTTTTAATTATTTAATTAAGTTGCACAAAATATTTGGGAGTAAAACATACAATTTACTCTACCAAATTAAAAAGTCCCACTTGACATAGCATGCATAAAAAAAAATTTATATTATGCCAAAAAACTGTTCAGCTATACATCACAAAAGGCATAAAAAATATCATAATATTTTAAATCCATACATCATATGTCACAAATGCATATTAAACCATCTAATATGCCCAAAAATTATTTATTTTATTTTATTAAAAAAATGTGGTGCAAAAAACAAATAAAAAAAAACTAGAAAAAAAGGCAGCCTCTGCAGGCCCGCGCGGCCCGGCCTGCGCGGGTTGCTGGCATGCGCGGCCTGCTGGCCAGCGTGGCCCGCGCAGCTCGCATGCGGCCTGCTCCCCCACTTTTTTTTTTGTTTGGGTGTCGTCCTTGCCGCGCCGCACGCGCAGGACAGCAGGCGCGGTTGCACGCGCACCCACGCGGCTTGGAGCCGCGTGAGTTGCTCCCACCAGGAGAAACTTTTTTTTTGATGAATAACTTGTAAAATTTATAACTTCAAAAATAGAGTTTCAAAATTTGCAAGAAATATATCAATGGAAAGCTTGTGAGGAGCTCTATCAAATCATATAAGTTTCATAATGGGATATGCACTACACATCAAATAAGCCATCCGTAAAGTTTCGATTTAGGGTTTCGTTTTTCTCTCAAAATACAAAACCAAATTAAACCAAACTTTGTAGATTTAATCCACAACATAAGTGCTACAAGATGTGTAAAAGTCATGCAATAATATTCACCCTGAAAAAAATCTGCCATTAACAACCACAATCATGCAAGAAAAAAATCCAAACGATGGTAAATTTAATTCTACGCATGCAATCGCGTTAAAGAATTAATCTAGGGCACAAAATCAACCTAATAATTCTCTAATACAAATGTAGAACGCAGCGAAAGTATTTGTTCGTACCTTTTGCAGAAGCGATTCGCGCTAGAACGCGATGAGCCCGGATCGTAGATGTCACGCCCCGGATTACTCGTTTCCCCGGGCTCGCCAACAGATCCGCCGTATACATAGATTTTTCTATGTATACGAAGCGATAGCTAACCTGTAAACAAACATACAAGCAACTACAAGAGATATAGAGCTGAAATAAAAACATACTAATAGAACCAAAGCCACTTGTACATATAGAATCCGAAAAAAACAACAGTCCCTCCAAAACCAAAATAGGGACAAGTCCACAGTATATGTACATGGCTCAACTCAAAAAGGAACTATCTCCAGTAGGGTCCTCCTCTAGGAACAACAGGGACAGGTAGGGATCTAGCTCGCGACTCCCTTACCTCGATCCGCAGGAACAGGGGCAGCAGCCGCAACAGACGAAGGCTCTGCAAGAAAAGGTGGCAACAAAGGGTGTAAGAACTACTATCAAAAGAAGTAGTCCTCAGTGGGTACCAATACCGACCTCAACGGTCCACCCACTAAGTCTACGAGACTAACAATATAGCTGGTAGGTAAAGAACAACAAAGTAAGCTGGAATAAACTCTACAGCAGTAATGCCACTACCCTACCACTATGCAAGTCAACTCTCAAGTAAGCATCACCGAAGTGAAAAGTCACCCCTGACCCAATCTATCGGAACCGCCCAAACAGGCTCGTCCAGCCAACTACCTAGCCACACCGCACACTACCAAAAAGGGTAGCCGGTGTAGCACTCTGAATTTCTGTGCGTTGTATCGAACTTTACTAAATTTGATAAAGTTCGATGGAAGCCGATAATGGCTGGTGTGGAATTGGGTTCCGAAGGTTTCGAAACATTATGGGTACGAGTGGAAACCCGGAAATCAAAAAAATATGAAAAAGGGACCAAGAGGAGCAAAACTGCTCAAGGGGTCCAGACCCGGATGTTACGGTCCGGACCCAAGCTGGTTTCCGAGTTGGGGTGCGTACGGGTTCCGGACCCGGACACCAAGGTCCGGACCCGGCCTGCGCGCTGGTCAGTTATCAGTGCGGGGTCCGGACCCCACTTGCAAGGTCCGGACCCGGCTGAGGCAGAATGCCCAGTGAGGGGTATTTTGGTAATTTCGCAGTGAATAGGTTATGTAGGGGGGCTGAGGTCTCTCCCCTCATTCCTTCTTCACTTTCCTCTCATTCCCTCTCCCTCTCCCTCACTTTCTCTCTATAGAGATTTCTCCAAAGCTTGGAGAAGTGGTGGATTGGAGCTTGGAAAAGGACTTCCAAGGTGCAAAGAAGCTTCTTGGTGCAAGAAGAAGCTTGGGAGCTAGGGCTTTGAGGTGAGTTCTTGTGATTTAGGGTTTAAACCTTGGATTTAATCCTTCAAGGTGAGGTTTTTGGAAAACCTAGGCAATCTCAACCACAAATGGTGGAAGATTGGCCATGAAATCTAGGGTTTGGTTTGCATGCATGCAAACCCTAGGTAGATTTGGGGCTTTTGTCATGGGAAGTTCTAAAAATATTTGGACCTTCGGGAATTGTAATTGAGGCATAGGAAATCATGTTAGAACACTTGATTTCAAGTATTGAGTTGATTTAAGGGTTCGTAATGAGTAACGAACCATTTTCTTGTAGAAGCTTGGGTTGAAGCAAGAACTCATGGCTTGCACACTTAGGGGCTTGAAGAATACAAGAATTCAGAAGCTCTTGAGGTGGATTTGTGTTTACCGAAATGATTAGGTCACTTTCATGTCTAGGATAAATATCCATTTAAAGATAAAATGGTATGTATTGTGAACCCTAGAACTTGCATGTTGGCAAAGGTAAAATCATGATAGGTAGAGCAATGAGCTCCTATTGCATGATATAGAATTCAAGTATAATTCAATTATCTATACTTGTTGCATGGTTGCATGTATGATTGGAACCTAGTGTTATTGAACATAGGTTGGAACATGTGAGAATAGAACCTAGTGTTATTGAATATAGGTTGGAACATGTGAGAATAGAACCTAGTGTTATTGAACATAGGTTGGAACATGTGAGAATAGAACCTAGTGTTATTGAACATAGGTTGGAACATGTGAGAATGGAACCTAATGTCATTGGACATAGGTTGGACATGAGATTGGAACCTAGAGTCATGGAACCTAGGTTGAGAATGAGAAAGTAAACCTAGTGTCATTGAACATAGGTGAGACTTAGTGACTTGAACCTAAGGTCATGAGACTTAGGTTGGCAAGTGAAAAATGTGAACAATGGGATGTGCGACGATTTTGCTATCCCGGGTAGGCGACGATTTCGCTACCATGCCACGAGTTGGCGGTGTTGAAACGGGATGTGCGACGAT
Source organism: Puya raimondii (assembly GCA_016920855.1). Taxonomy (NCBI): domain Eukaryota; kingdom Viridiplantae; phylum Streptophyta; class Magnoliopsida; order Poales; family Bromeliaceae; genus Puya; species Puya raimondii. Next base: position 123,777,336 of record JABWPP010000050.1, on the reverse strand, counting down.
TTTGCTATCCCGGGTAGGCGACGATTTCGCTACCATGCCATGAGTTGGCGATGTTGACACGGGATGTGCGACGATTTTGCTATCCCGGGTATGCGACGATTTCGCTACCACACCATGAGTTGGCGGTGTCGAGATGGGATGTGCGACGAGGTTGCTATCCCGGGTATGCAACGAGTTCGCTACCCATGCCATGTGATGGCGGTGTTGAGATGGGGTATGCGACGATTTTGCTATCCCGAGTATGCGACAAGTTCGCTACTCGAACTAGGAGGTGATGAGTTCACTCCTTGAATGTTGGAACCCTTATGGTGAGACGGCGATTCCGAAACCATAAGTAAATGACAAGTAATTGAACTTAGTCAATGTGAAATATAGGATGAACCTAGGAGAGGATGATAAGTTATATTTCATTTGGTTGCATCCTTTATGTTTATTTACAAGCATGTAAATAATTGTTGCATAGTTATTTGTGATCTAACTTATGCATATGGTGTTTCTTTGGACCTGGTGGGTCGAGCTTCTCTCTTGGGTGGCCTTACCCACTGGGAACTATGTTTATAGTTCTCACCCCACGTTTTTCAGGTCCTTCCGCGAGTGAGGCGGCGGAGCGAGGCAAGGGTTTAGCTCTCTAGATAGCGGCCCTTCCATTTTGGTGATACATAGAGTTGTACCCCTAATCTTGGACTTTGATAGTAGGGGATTTCCATTTCATGTATGAAACTTATGTATTCTATAGTTTTGGAACATGGTGTATGGAATGAAAAGAAAAATTTGGGCATGTATAAATGTGCAATGTGATGTAATAGAAGTAGAACTTCTTTATGTTGATGCTTTCCTTGTGCAACTCTTGTACTCCGTTCCTAGTTGGAACCTCGTGGATAAGCTTGTGTTGTGACGCCTTGGGCTGGTAGAAGGGACTCTATCCATTCGGCGGGTCTGGGGCATGCGCCCGTGCGGTTATCCTTTCCACCTAGTTGGTGTTAAAGGCCCGACGGGGCGTGACAGACTGAGGTGGTATCAGAGCATAGAAACGGTCTAGATGGACCTAAGAAAACCTTAGGATGGAAAAGACCCTAGGAGTGTAGGCTCGTGAGTGACGAGATCTTTGATGTGGCGAAAGATAAGTGATTGGGTTATGTCCTTATACCTCTAGTTGGAAATAGAGGTAGATTCGAGGTGTGTCTTATTCTTCACCAAGTGTGTTTGTGTTGGCGGCCGACAACATGAAACCAAGTGAGGGGAATAAGGACCCTAGTTTGACTTTCGCCTAGATTGGGTTCACGTTATTTTTCGTGAGAGGTTATGTTGTGAATGACTTGGAATGTCATGAAATGACCAAAGTCGTTGTGTTTTCAGGTGTTAATGGTACGTGGACGGCCTCCTACGAGGGCTGGGCTTGGAGGATCGAGCGCGGCTCCCGAACAACTCGAGGAGGGTGAGAACTCGGGTCTTCGTAATGAGTTGACCAAGTTGATGGGCGTGGTTCGGCGACAGGCCGAAGCCATGCAGCGACAGGAGGAGCAAATTAAAAAGCTCCAAGACGAGATGGCGCAGCAAGCGACTGCGATTAGGGAGGAGAGAACGGGAGTACCTTCGGCCTCTGCTTCGGCACCGGCCGAGGAGGTGACACCGGCGCCGGCTGTGGCGCCACCGGCATCACCGATTGTAGCCGGTGGGTCGGGTACTCCTATGCCCTACTCCGAGATGGAGGATGCGGAGCGAGACCGCGCACTTGCGGCTCTCATGAGGTTCAAGAAGTTCAATCCGCCTATCTTCAACGGGGAGAACGTGGATCCATGGGATGTAGAGACATGGATCGATGCCATGGAGACACTCTTCGAGGATCTATATACCTTGGAGAGGGACAAAGTGCACCTCGCCGCTCATTGTTTAGAGAGATCGGCGAAGGTGTGGTGGAAGGGAGTCCGGCGTGATCGACTCTCTAGCCTTCCGCCACCGACGTGGGAGGAGTTTCGGGGTATGGTATTTGCCGCCTACTTCCCCGATAGCGAGAAAAGAAAACTTCAAGAAAGGTTCCAGAAGTTGAAGTAGGGGAACCGCACCGTGCGCGAGTACGAGAGGGAGTTCTCGTACATTATTAATTGCGTACCGCACGTTGTCCGCGGAGAGTTGGACAAGGTCGATTGTTTCGTGCGCGGACTTCGACCGGAGATCTTTCGGGCGGTTCACGCCCTTAAGCTAAAGACCTTCGCGGAGGTCTTGGACCGTGCTCTTTGGGTGGAGCACGGGAATGCATGTGCATGCGAGGAGCGCGAGTCGTGGGAAAGAGAGAAGGAAAAAGAAAAAGAAAAGGGAAAGAAGGGACCGGCGGGTGGCTCGGGTGGCCAGTCTAGCTCTAAGCGGCCCCCGAAGCACTCGCAGTCGCAAAACCAATCGCGAGGGTCCCGGCAGAACCGACCCTCAACCCAGTGCCCGATTTGTAGCGGCCCCCACGGCCCTCAGCAGTGTGATTACCGTGAGGGCAGGTGCTACAAGTGCGGACAGCCGGGACATATGCGATACAATTGCCCGATGGATGATGGCCGAGCACCGTCATCGGCATCGGCATTTGCATCGCCGAGATAGCTCGCGGGCATCCCACCCGCGGCGATGTCGGCAGGCCGTACTCAGCCGCCGAGACCAGCCGAGGGCCAGCGGCCAGGCCCCGTGGACGGGTATTCGCCTCACAGGTGGAGGAGCCTTCTGCCCAGGATGATGTCGTGGCAGGTATTGTGTTAATTAAAGGCATTCGATGTAGAGCTTTGTTTGATACTAGTGCATCGCATTCATTCATTGCTCGATCATTTGCTATTGCACACGGAATAGAAATTGTAGATGCCACACATGCAAGAACTGTGCAAGTACCTGAACACACCTTTTGCGTACATCACGCGTGTGTAGACTGTCCAGTGAGGGTTGAAAACTGGATCATGCCAGCTGACTTGCTGGTGTTAAGTCAAATGAACGAGTATGACTTAATCCTAGGAATGGATTGGCTCTCGAAATATCACGCTACTATTGATTGTGAGAGCCGGATAGTGAGGTTTAGAGAACCCGGGCACAAAGAGTTTGTGTACTGTGGTTGCAAGAGTTCGCTCTTTGTGTCAATGGTGTCCACGTCGCAAGCAAGGAAGCTTATTGCTAGTGGTTGCATTGCCTACTTGGCGACGGTAGTGGATGACCGAAAAGAAGTGTTGGGGCTCGAGGACATTCCTATAGTCCAAGAGTTTCCGGATGTATTTCCGACGGAGTTGCCCGGAATGCCACCGGACCGGGAAATAGAATTCGTGATCGATTTGCTCCCGGGTACGGCGCCGATCTCTAAGGCCCCGTACAGGATGGCACCCGCGGAACTGAAGGAATTGAAAGCACAATTGCAAGATTTGATGGACAAGGGTTTCGTAAAGCCAAGTGTGTCACCTTGGGGAGCGCCTGTTCTATTTGTGCGGAAAAAGGACGGTTCGCTGCAGTTATGTGTAGATTACCGCGAGTTGAATAAAGTGACCGTCAAGAATAAGTACCCGTTACCCCGAATTGATGACTTGTTCGATCAGTTACAAGGGTCTCGGGTGTATTCAAAGATTGATTTGCAATCCGGTTATCACCAATTGAAGATCAAACCGGAGGATGTGCATAAGACCGCATTTAGGACGCGGTATGGACACTATTAATTCACTGTTATGCCTTTCGGGCTTACCAATGCCCCGGCGACGTTCATGGATTTAATGAACCGTGTGTTCAAACCACTATTGGATCAATTTGTGGTTGTGTTCATAGATGATATTCTTGTCTACTCTCGGAGTGAAGAGGAACATAAAGAGCACCTAAGGATTGTGCTTCAAGTTCTTCGAGAGAACAAGTTGTTCGCCAAGATGAAAAAGTACGAATTTTGGATTCGTGAGGTCGCTTTCTTGGGTCATGTGATCTCCGCGGAAGGAGTATCGGTGGACTCTATGAAAGTTGAGGCAATCAAGGATTGGCCTCGACCGACCAATGTCACGGAAGTACGAAGCTTTTTGGGTCTTGCGGGGTACTATCGGCGGTTCGTGGATGGATTTTCAAAAATCTCCGGTCCACTAACGCGTCTTACCCGCAAGGGAGCCAAATATGTTTGGAGCGAGGAATGCGACCAAAGTTTTAAGGAGCTAAAGGAAAGGTTGACTTCGGCTCCGGTTCTCGCCTTGCCGATTGCGGGGGAGGGCTTTGTGGTGTGTAGTGATGCATCACGGCGTGGTCTTGGGTGTGTGCTTATGCAAAGAGGACAAGTAATAGCATATGCCTCTCGACAGCTAAAGAGCTATGAGCAAAATTATCCCACCCACGACTTAGAGCTTGCGGCGGTGGTCTTCGCACTTAAGTTGTGGAGACACTATTTGTACGGGGAACACTGTGAGGTTTACACGGATCATAAAAGCTTAAAGTATTTATTCACTCAAAAGGAGTTAAATTTGAGGCAGCGGAGGTGGTTGGAGTTGATAAAGGATTACGACTTAACCATCTTGTACCACCCCGGTAGAGCCAATGTGGTGACCGATGCGCTCAGTAGGAAATCCGTGGAGAACTTCGCAATTGAGATGACGGGACAAATGCCGTTAATCAAGAAAATGGGCCGGTTTGACTTGGAAGTCGTGGCCCCGGGCGTCCCCGCTAGACTTATGAATCTCGAGATTTGGCCAACTTTGTTGGAGCAAATAAAAGAAAAGCAATCCGGTGATCCGGAACTCCAAAAGGTGCGGAGTGCTATCGAGAGCGGGCGCGCCGGTGATTTTCTTGTAGACTCGAAGGGCGCAATTCGATTCCGAAATTGATTGTGCTTGCCAAAAGTCGAGGATATTCGTGGGGAGATCTTGAAAGAAGCTCATACTTCTCCCTATGCGATTCACCTAGGCGGCACCAAAATGTACAAGGATCTTAAATTACATTATTGGTGGCCGGGGATGAAACTTGATGTTGGACGCTTTGTGGCACGATGCTTAGTATGCCAACAGGTGAAAGCCGAGCGTCGCTTTTCGGCGGGAAAATTGCAAGGGTTGCCCATTCCAGTTTGGAAGCGGGAGAACATAGCAATGGACTTCGTTGTGGGTTTACCTCGATCACAAGGTGGCCACGATGCGATTTGGGTGGTGGTGGATCGTTTGTCAAAGTCGGCACACTTTTTGCCAATCCACACCACTTGGTCGGGAGACAAGTTAGCACAAGTCTACCTGGACGAGATTATGCGATTGCACGGGGTCCCGACCTCGATAGTTTCAGATCGATATTCCCGATTCACATCGCATTTTTGGAAAAGCTTGCAAGAAGCTTTGGGTACACGGCTCGATTTCAGTTCAGCATTTCATCTTCAAACTGACGGTCAATCGGAAAGGGCAATTCAGATTTTGGAGGATATGCTGCGAGCGTGTGTGTTGGACTTCAAGGGTGCATGGCCTACTCATTTGCCGATGGCTGAATTTGCTTATAATAATAGCTATCAATCTAGCATCGGTATGGCACCGTTTGAGGCCTTGTATGGAAGAAAATGCCGCTCTCCTATTCATTGGAGCGAAGTCGGCGAGAGAAGGGTCTTAGGACCGGATGTGTTGCGTGAAGCGGAGGAAAAGGTCCGCTTGGCACGCGAACGCTTATCGACGACGCAATCTAGACAAAAGAGTTATGCGGATCGACGTCGACGAGATTTGGAATTCGCGGTAGGAGACCGCGTCTTCTTGAAAGTTTCACCCATGAGAGGGGTGAAACGATTTGGTGTTCGGGGTAAGTTGAGTCCCCGTTACATTGGACTTTATGAGGTTTTGGAGCGTGTGGGATCTGTGATTTATGATACCCCAAGGATCTAATAGGTAAACACACCTAGAGGGGGGGTGAATAGGTGTATGCAATAAAACAACTAACTCGATGCAATAAAAATAAAAGCGCGGAAAATTAAAGCAACACACCGAGCAATTTACGTGGAAAAACTCCTAAAGGAGTAAAAAACCCACGAGACCGATCACACGAAAAATCCACTAAGAGAAATAGAGTACAAGGTGATTTACCGAATCCACGACTCAACCTTTACCCTAGACTTGAAGTAGATCTCCTTCGTTGGTCCCCAATCAATCGAACTCCTCCGATTGATCACACCGCGACTCCTCGCAGCAGCAACGCTCCGTTTCCACGAGCGTCCGCCGAATCCTCGGCTTCACGCGAAATCCACGCGCACTCGCTCCATCCGGAGCCTCGACAAGAATACTTGATGGTGATTTCAATGCTTAGATAAGCAACAGATATGAGAGGTAGTATATCTAAGCGACCATCGACTCGATTCTCAGATAAAATCAGAATCTAAGCTCTAAGAACCAAGTCGACAAGAGAGAGAAAGAAACTTGTCATCAAAAAGTGAACGAACGGCTCCGAGACAAGTTTCTAGGGTTTCCACAGGTAAATCTCTCTTCGGTGCGTTTTAGAGAAGCCCCCATATCATATTTATAGGTTTAGGAGACATAGAATCAGATTAGGATTGAAAACCTAGGAAATCAGAAAATTTCGCCGGGTTGGGGTTTGGACCGTGGGTATGGGGTCCGGACCCTGACACTGCTCAGGCGTTTCATTGTCCGGACCCCAGCCATCAGGGTCCGGACCCGGTCTGCGTAACTGCTCAGCAGACCTACGGGTTCCGGACCTCAGCTTCCAGGGTCCGGACCCGGATTGCGTAACTGCTCAGCAGACCTACGGGTTCCGGACCTCAGCTTCCAGGGTCCGGACCCGGACGGTAAGAACATACGTTTCAGTACGGGTTCCGGACCTCATCTTACAGGGTCCGGACCCGGTCTGCGAGATAGCAATTTAAACGTACGGGTTCCGGACCTCAACTTCCAGGGTCCGGACCCGGTCTGTGAGACAGCAAGACCAGCTTACGGGTTCCGGACCTCAGCTTCTGGGGTCCGGACCCCGTAACATGAAATTGTCCGATTTAATAGAAAATAGTTTAAAAGCTATTCTAATGCCTCCAAGCCCTTAAAATATGTCTATAAATCACCATCAACTATTTAAACATACCTGGGGGACCACGAGCTTGATACATGAGTCCTTGAGCCTTTGAACTTGACGTCTTCTTTTTCGTCCCTTCAAGACTCCACATGACTCTACGAAATCCGCCAATAAAAAGCCGTAACAATCTCCCCCTTTGGCGATTTCGTGACAAAACAAAAATTACATATTCGAAGCTCATTTAGATACAAAAAGCAAAAATAGAATTTGTTGCAATCACCAAACAACAAACTCCACGCATGACCGATCCAATAAAGTCAAACGTACATCCAAAACAATTCCTAATACAAATTCTATGACTTAGACATGACCAGGAGTCTTGAAGTCTTCTACGTCCTGCAAAAACAATACTTGACAAAATAGAAGATTAATACTATGAATGGCACAAGAAATACACAAAGGATACACAAAGGAAATACTGAAAGCACAGAAAGCATAGTAAGTATAGTCACTAAAAGTCCGAGTGTATCTCCTAGCTCCTAAGTCAAGTGGCTCCTAAGTCAAGATTAATACTACCCTCGATCTCCCCCTTTTTGTCAGAAAAAAGCCAAAACAGCACAAAGATACAGGCCAAAATAAAATGAAGAAAGCGACGACAAAATGAACACCACAGCCATAAAGAACTAGACAGAGGCATCATCTGGCGGAGGAAGATCGGCACTGCAACAACCAAGTTTATCAAAAATTGCCTTCATAATTCGCTCAAGTGTACTGAGCTTCTTAGTGATCTTCGTTTGTTCAGCACCAAGACGCGCCTGCTCAGACGAGAGACGGTGAAGCTCATTCGAGATGCGTTCTTGCTCGGAGGACAAACACTGCTGAGCACGATAAATAGAAGTCACCGAGACATCGTCCTCAGAGACATGCCCAGATGGCTGAGAAGAGCTTGGATGCGTACGAGACGAACTAGTAGGGCTGACCGCCGGGAAAGAACGACCAGTAAGTCGGGATTTATTTAACGTCATCTCATTGATCTTCCCAAGACTATGCTCATATGTGGCGCAATGAGTATCGACCCCCTTTTGTCGTAAGATCCTCATAATGATCATCGGATATGGAAGACGATCAACCTGATTCGAAGTCTTAATTTCCTTTGCCATGCGATGCCAGATTAGAAAAGGTATATTCAGATTGATGTTCCGTGCCGCGGCCTCAGCAGGATGGCCAACCAGGTACATGTAAAGCAACCGCTCCCAACGGACCACCTTGGTGTTCATAGTAGGCAGGATATTGTACACCACAATGAAGTTCAGAAATCTATACTCCGGTCGTAGTTCTTTGGACATAACAGAATTTCCAGCCGACATCGTGTCCGGAGGGCACACACCATTAATCACCTTCCGCCAGTCACGAAGGGACTCCAGACCGCCCCGAAGATAATCAACACCGTCGGTGCGAGCCTCCATACTAAGGGCCGCAGCAATCGTCTCGGGAGTGACATCCAATGTAACCCCCCGAACAGTAGTCAAAAAGACGTAAGGCCCACCTTCTTCATCGCGAAGCGACCCGGCGCGCATGTAAAAATCGCGAATCAGTTCCAAACAATAACCGGTCCGCTCAGGAAAAGAGAAAATGTTGGTGAGGTGACCATCCTCATATAATCGAGCAAAAGCAGGAGCTTTTTCAATGAGCTCCTTAACCGCGACGTCGCGCTCGCCAACACACACTTTAGATGAATACATCATCCTGCGCTGTGAGGTAACTGGTGCGTCATGCTGCGACTGACGTCGGGGTGGCTCAGAAGTCGGTTCCCGAATATGGACACCCCCCGGACGCCTAGTGTTCCTCTTTGGTAAAAGCTTCTCTTTGCCCGGCCGCTTTGGAACCACCGGTTCCTTCCCTTTTCGCCTAGGAACCACCTCCGGGGAACAAGGAGCAGTTTCATTGTCAGATCCCTCGGAGCCATGATACTCAGACTCTGTATCAGGTGAGCGACCGCGTTTATGAGCCATAGTCTTTTTACGCCGCCCACCCTGACCAACACCACTCATGAGAACAGCCAGCACCAACAACCAGGTGAATGCCATGTTGAAAACACAATCCCTGTCAATTTGTTAACACTGGCGCATAAGGAAAATGATTTTTAAAAAAATGGAAAAATCACATCTAGAGGGTCCTAGGGCCATAAGGAGTCATGAGAAATAAATATGCAACAAGCAATGTGACCCAAAAGCAGAGACATGCAGTTTCAGAAAAACACCAAAAGCAGTTCGAAAGGCCGAGTCGAAGCAAATCTGAGCAAAGGGAACGTGCAAAATCATGCAAAACAGTATAGAACTGAGAATCACGTCAAGATGAACCGAAATACGATGCAAATCACAGAATAATACCAACAAATGTAAGAAAAATTATAAAAATCACATGGAAAACAATGATGGCAGGCTGGTTGCAGGAAGAACAGAAGAGTAATTGGAGATACTCACAATGAGATGCACAAATCCAGGCAAGAGATGAAGAAAAACCCCTGTTCTAGAGAGAGAAACACCGGAGCAACAACAAAAAAAAAAAAAAAACGAGAACTCTGCGAATAAAAAAAACAGAAAAGCAAAAAACCTATATGCAGGTTCGAGCGTGGGTTCCGGACCCGGTCGAGCGCGGTCCGGATCCCGCAAAGTTTTTTTTTTTTTTATTTAAAAAAATGAAATTGAGGGCACACAAAAAATATCAGCAAATGAACACCATAATAACGAAAATATTCCATGATAACCAAATCTTAAAGGATTTCTATCGATATATCAAAAACTGTTATAGCACATTTTGAGGAAAAAGATCGAAACAAATCCTAAAGACTAAGCTTTGTTAATTGTAACATATCACACAAGATCTTAAGCATATGAAGACTATCAAAACAGCATGTGGAAGGGAATATTGAATAGAAAAGTCATAAAGATGAGGATACTCAAGATAATACCTCAAAAAGAAAGGAAACAGCAATAAAACCCAGGGAGTGGCTCTTTGAGCATCTTACATTAACCACCTTATTTCTTCGGGAGAGTGGCTCTATGAGCATCTTATAGAGACAATCACACCAATTATCTAGGTTAATACCTTTAGCAAGTGAAACTCTCCTTTTTTTTTTTGTATATATATTATAATGGAATCGCACAAATCAAAGAAACCATGTGGTGCTGCACACACTACCCGGACGACCGGGGTGGTAGCTCTTTCCTCCATGTGGTGGTAGTTTTCACACTCCCCTAATAGGATGTAACTCTTTCCACATCTTTAAAAACAAATAAACTAATCTGAAAACTCCCCCTAAATATCTGCAACCTTCAATCTGAGGGATTAACAAGTAACTAATCAATAATGAAATTGCTATTCACATTCCCATCAACATTCTAATAAGATAGTAAAGATATCGAAAGGTCAAGAGGATATGCCAAAATTAACTAAGGTAAGTAGCAGAATTTGAAAGGATAGTGATCTCAAAAGCGTATAACATAATGAGATATACAGATAACAATCAAAGAAGAGAAGCATATCATGAAACTATCAATGTTATGATAAGCGATTTGCTGGTATTGCAAAGTGTACGAAAAACAAAAATAGCAATGGTAAACAGAAAGACATGCCATGCAAAAAAAAAATTTGAAAAAGAGTTGCAAGGAATAAACAAAAAATATGCATGACTATGGCCCGAAGAACTTATCTAGAGAGATGGATTCATTCCAATTGCCTTTCGCAAATGTAGAAAACGTTTTTGATCCAAAGGTTTAGTCAAAATATCCGCAAGTTGATCATCAGTTGAAATGTAAGCGAGTTGAAGAGAATTCAATTCAACTAGCTCACGCAGAAAATGATATCGAAGATCAATATGTTTTGTTCGAGAGTGTAAAACAGGGTTTTTTGAAATTTGTATGGCGCTGGTGTTATCACAAAGAATGGTGACAGTACTAGAGGGAATACGATAATCACTCAGTAAGCTTTTCATCCATAGTAATTGAGTGGAGCAACTTCCTGCAGCAATGTATTCTGCTTCAGCAGTTGACAGGGCAATGCAGTTCTGTTTCTTACTATGCCATGCAACTAGACAATGACCTAGATAGAAACATTCGCCACTAGTACTCTTCCGGTCGTCGACAGAACCAGCCCAATCAGCGTCTGAATACCCAATCAAATCAAGTGATGTTCCCATCGGATACCAGATACCATGATTCACTGAACCTTTCACATACCGGATGATGCGCTTGACAGCTGTCAGATGAACCTCTTTGGGATTTGCTTGATAGCGGGCGCAAACTCCCACACTAAACGCAATGTCCGGTCGACTAGCAGTCAAGTAGAGTAAACTCCCAATCATACTCCTATAAAGCTTCTCATCAACACTTTTCCCTTGGGGCATCCACACCAAGACCCTTGTTACTCGTGCCCATCGGAGTAGGGAAGTCCTTTGAATTCTCCAAACCAAATTTCTTCACTAATTCTTTCGCATACTTGGACTGACAGAGATGAATCCCTTCATCAGTTTGTTTTACTTGAAGTCCCAGAAAGTATGAAAGTTCACCCATCATGGACATCTCAAATTCACTCGTCATGACCTCGGCGAACTTTGCGGCATCTTTGTCTTTAGTTGCACCAAAAAACAATATCATCAACATAAATTTGTGCCACAATAAAATCATCTTTCAAATGTTTCACAAAGAGAGTTCTGTCAGCTCCCCCTCGGTTATAGCCCTTATCAATTAAATGTTTAGTCAAACGTTCGTACCATGCTCGCGGAGCTTGTTGAGTCCATAAAGTGCCTTTTTCAAACGGTAAACATAATTTGAATGATTTGAGTCAATAAAGCCTTTTGGTTGTTCAACATAAACCTCTTCATTTAAAAAACCATTTAGAAAAGCACTTTTCACATCCATTTGAAATAATTTAATTTTGTAATGACAAGCTATTGCGAACAAAATACGAATAGACTCAAGACGGGCTACCGGAGCAAACGTTTCATCAAAATCAACTCCCTCTATTTGTGAATAACCCTGCGCAACAAGTCTGGCCTTGTTTCGAATTACAGTACCTTCCTCATTTTTCTTATTTTTAAAAATCCATTTGGTACCAATTACATTTTGCTGCGCAGGGCGTGGCACTAGTTCCCACACGTCGTTTCGTAAAAATTGACCAAGTTCTTCTTGCATCGCATTTATCCAATATTCATCAAGAAGAGCTTCAGCAATATTTTTTGGTTCAACTAAGGATACATAACACGCAAATTCACAGTCATGTTGTCTCCTTGTCCGCACACCTTGATGGGGATCTCCAATTATATTAGACAAAGGATGATCTTTGGAGATTCGAGACGTTGAAGGAGTAACCGATGTGTGAGGAGCTTCGTGCGGTGAAGATGCATCAGAAGATGCAGTAATGTCATGAGAGTTAATAGAATCAGGTGATGCAATAGTTTGATCATTCGAATCATCATCATGAGAATTTATTGTAAAAGGAGATTCAACATTATCATTCAAATGCAAATCAGACATGGATTCATTCAAAGAGGTAGCAACGGAGAAAGCTTCATCTACTTTTACATTAACTGACTCTATCACAGTCTTAGTGCGCAAATTGTACACACGATAAGCACGGCTAGTAGTAGAATAGCCTAAGAAAATTCCTTCGTCACTTCGAGAGTCGAATTTGCCAAGATTTTCACGATCTCTAAGAATATAACATCGACTCCCGAAGACACGGAGATATTTTATATTTGGCTTTCTACTATACCACAATTCATATGGAGTGTTTAAGGTACCCGGGCGAAGGTAGACTCTATTAATTATATAGACAGCCGTGTTAACTGCTTCAGCCCAAAAGTGTGGAGCAATTTTCTTGCTATGAAGCATAACACGCGCCATCTCTTGCACAACCCGGTTCTTACGTTCAACCACTCTATTTTGTTGTGGTGTGTAAGGAGCAGAGAATTCATGTTTTATACCCTTAGAAACACAGAAATCAATGAATTTAGAGTTTATGAATTCTCCCCCTTGATCACTGCGAATGCGTACAATTTTCTCATTACATTCATTCAAAAGACGGTAACAAATTTCAGAAAATGAGTCAAAAGTATCGGCTTTCTCACGTAGAAAAGCAGTCCACACAAAGCGAGTAAAATCATCAACCATAAGAAAGATGTATCGTTTTCCACCCAAGCTTTGAACTCTAGTTGGTCCCATCAAATCCATATGCAGTAATTCTAGAGGTTTTGTTGTCCCTAAGTGATTCAACTTCTTATGTGCAGTTCTAGTTTGCTTACCCAATTGACAACCCCCACACACAGCATTTTCTTTAAAACTGATTTTAGGAACTCCTCTAACTACATCCTTCTGTGTAATCCTAGATAGCTCCTTAAAGTTGATATGACCTAGCCTTTCATGCCATAGAGTTTCAGTGTCTAATGTTGCTAGATTACAGTGTTCATTAGCAGTACAGGGAACTATGTAGCAATTATTCTGTGACCTAATACCTTTTAAGAGAAAACCATCATCACACCCAGTCACAGTACACTCTTTAGCAGAAAACTGAACAGAGCATCCATTATCACACAGTTGGCTAATACTTATGAGATTTGTCTTAAGCCCTTCAACATAAAGAACATCATTCAAAGTAGGGCCATCTGGAATCGTGATTGTTCCCTTTCCAACGACTTTAGATGATCGTCCATCTCCGAAAACAACAAGACCTCCAGAGAGATCTTGGTTAAAGAAGTAAAACAATTTTTATCTCCGGTCATATGTCGGGAACATCCACTATCTAGATACCAAGACGAATTATCATAAGCATGTAATGAAGTATGTATAACATGACAGGGAAAGAGTTCACCTTTGCGCACCCAAACCTTACGTGTTTTGGGTTGCGTCGGCCTATTGAGACTTGACACTTGTTGAATTGATGTTTTTAAGAAATCCTGCTTCTTTTGAATGTGCTCTTTCGGTGTCCAAGCGTGCTTCCTCGATTCACCCCTGGTTTGTGGGTTAACGTGACGTTGTTCTTGGTTTGGTTGAGGAAATTTTTTTATCAATCTTTGAGGGTGTCGCGGCTGAGTACAGGCCTTTGGAAGTAGTCGTTTCGATGTTGTGGCTTGCTTCATACCTTGTTTGCAGTTTCTTTTGATGTGACCTACAACACCACACTTATGGCAAGTTCTGTTAGCAAATTTGTTCTTTTGTGTAGAAGTCATACCTTGGTTTGTTGTAGATGACTGTGTCAAGTCTTTTGGATCCGATTTCGAAGCTTGTCCAACATAAGTCCGTTCATATCCAAGTCCGAATCTGTTAGTTTGGCCAAGTCCCAACATTTTATCCAATTTAGAAGTACTAGACGAAAACTTGTTGAGATCATTTTTGAGTTGAAAAATCGTCTTAGTCAATTCCAAGTTGGATTCTCTAGATTCAGTGTACTGCTTGGAAAGAAAATTTATTTTATCTAAATGAGATTCCTTTTCCCTTTTCAAGTAGTTTACACTTATCCAGCATAGAGTTGTTTGACTTGATCAAACTTTCACGCTCTTCCTCAAGAGACTTAGAGACAGTAGCAAACTTCTTGCTTTCTTCCTCAAGTTCAAGCAGTCTTCTCCTTAATTTCTTGTTGTGTTTCGCCAACTTCTTAGACTCAGTCAATAGTTGATGATAGGCAGCTGCAATGTCGTCTTCTCCAGACTCCTCATCGCTTGTGTCGCTCTCGGACGACGCAAATTTTTCATGCAAAGGAGATAAAGAAGACAAGTCAGTAAAAGTAGAGGCTAAACACATAAAGGGAGAGTTATTTGCAAGTAAAGCGGTAGCATTAACATCCTCATCAGTAGAGGTGGATTCATCCGATGATGAGTCATCCCATGTAATCGCTTGCATAGCCTTTTTTTTCGAAGACTTTTTATTTGGACAATCCGAGGCGATATGGCCAAAACCCCTGCACTTGTAACATTGGATTTGACCTTCGGAGCTCTTCTTCTCCTTGGAAGAGTTCTCGGTTTTCCTAAATTTGAAAGAATTACTCCCTTTAGTCTTTGATTGCTTTGAAGAGGATGTCGTTTTGTTTGCTTGTTTCTTTCTAAAGTTTCGTCGGAACTTCTTCGTTAGGAGCGCCAATTGTTTTTCAAAGTCCTCCAAAGTAGTGTCCGAATCTGAATCTGAGGAAGACGTGTTTGAATCTTCTTCCTTCGTGGATCTCAAAGCCATCCCTGCACCCTTGGAAGAAGACTTGGTAGAAGATGAATTAGTAGGAAAGGTCATCTCATAAGTTTGTAATGCACCAACTAATTCTTCTACTATTAATTCATCAGGATGTTTCATTGTTTCAATGGCAGCAACCTTAGGGCGAAACCTCTCCGGAAGGGTTCTTAATATTTTACGAACAACTTTGGATTCAGAAATTTTCTCTCCCAAGTTAGCACAGGTATTAACAATATCTTGCAAACGGGTATAGTACTGCGTAAAGGTTTCATGTTCCTCCATACGAATAGAGTCGAATTTGCTAGTTAGCATTTGAAGTTTTTGAACCTTTACAAGGCTAGTACCCTCATGCGTCACTTGGAGAGTATCCCAAATTTCCTTTGCCGTTTCACACGCCGAAACGCGTGAGAACTCAGTTTGCGTTAAAGCATTAAATAAAGCATTAATACCCTTTCCGTTATATGACGATTGATCAATTTCGTCTTTCGTCCATTTGTTTCTAGGTTTGGTGACGCTAACATTCTCGACAACATGTGTGGGATGAGTCCATCCAAACTCAATAGATTGCCACACACGTTCATCGATGGCTATTAGAAAAGCTCTCATACGAACCTTCCAATAAGCATAATTGTGCCATCGAAAAGTGGAGGTCGATTAATGTTACCGCCCTCGGCCATGAAAAGAATAACCTATTCCCGCTCTGATACCACTTGTGAGTTATGATACCCCAAGGATCTAATAGGTAAACACACCTAGAGGGGGGGTGAATAGGTGTATGCAATAAAACAACTAACTCGATGCAATAAAAATAAAAGCGCGGAAAATTAAAACAACACACCGAGCAATTTACGTGGGAAAACTCCTAAAGGAGTAAAAAACCCACGGGACCGATCACACGAAAAATCCACTAAGAGAAATAGAGTACAAGGTGATTTACCGAATCCACGACTCAACCTTTACCCTAGACTTGAAGTAGATCTCCTTCGTTGGTCCCCAATCAATCGAAAACTCCTCCGATTGATCACACCGCGACTCCTCGCAGCAGCAACGCTCCGTTTCCACGAGCGTCCGCCGAATCCTCGGCTTCACGCGAAATCCACGCGCACTCGCTCCATCCGGAGCCTCGACAAAAATACTTGATGGTGATTTCAATGCTTAGATAAGCAACAGATATGAGAGGTAGTATATCTAAGCGACCATCGACTCGATTCTCAGATAAAATCAGAATCTAAGCTCTAAGAACCAAGTCGACAAGAGAGAGAAAGAAACTTGTCATCAAAAAGTGAACGAACGGCTCCGAGACAAGTTTCTAGGGTTTCCACAGGTAAATCTCTCTTGGGTACGTTTTAGAGAAGCCCCCATATCATATTTATAGGTTTAGGAGACATAGAATCAGATTAGGATTGAAAACCTAGGAAATCAGAAAATTTCGCCGGGTTGGGGTCCGGACCGCGGGTATGGGGTCCGGACCCTGACACTGCTCAGGCGTTTCATTGTCCGGACCCCAGCCATCAGGGTTCGGACCCGGTCTGCGTAACTGCTCAGCAGACCTACGGGTTCCGGACCTCAGCTTCTAGGGTCCTGACCCGGACTGCGTAACTGCTCAGCAGACCTACGGGTTCCGGACCTCAGCTTCCAGGGTCCGGACCCGGACGGTAAGAACATACGTTTCAGTACGGGTTCCAGACCTCATCTTACAGGGTCCGGACCCGTCTGCGAGATAGCAATTTAAACGTACGGGTTCCGGACCTCAACTTCCAGGGTCCGGACCCGGTCTGTGAGACAGCAAGACCAGCTTACGGGTTCCGGACCTCAGCTTCTGGGGTCCGGACCCCGTAACATGAAATTGTCCGATTTAATAGAAAATAGTTTAAAAGCTATTCTAATGCCTCCAAGCCCTTAAAATATGTCTATAAATCACCATCAACTATTTAAACATACCTGGGGGACCACGAGCTTGATACATGAGTCCTTGAGCCTTTGAACTTGACGTCTTCTTTTTCGTCCCTTCAAGACTCCACATGACTCTACGAAATCCGCCAATAAAAAGCCGTAACAGGATCCATGGCATATCGGCTAGCTTTGCCGCCGAAACTTGCGGGGATACACAATGTGTTCCATGTATCGACGCTCCGCAAGTACATGTATGATCCGACGCACGTCCTCGAGTATGTGCCTATGGAGCTACATGAGGATATGACTTATGAGGAATTTCCCTTGTGTATCATGAATCGCGAGGTGAAAAATTTGAGGAACCGTGAAATTCCTTATGTAAAAGTACAATGGACGAATCACGGTGAGCGCGAAGCTACGTGGGAATTGGAAAGCTCAATGAGGGAGCGGTTTCCTTACCTCTTCGCTGAGTCCAGCTGAGGTATGATTCAGTTTCGCGGCCGAAACTCTCTTTAAGGGGGGAGGAATGTAGCACTCTGAATTTCGGTGCGTTGTATCGAACTTTACTAAATTTGATAAAGTTCGATGGAAGCCGATAATGGCTGGTGTGGAATTGGGTTCCGAAGGTTTCGAAACATTATGGGTACGAGTGGAAACCCGGAAATCGAAAAATTATGAAAAAGGGACCAAGTGGAGCAAAACTGCTCACGGGGTCCGGACCCTGGAAGCTGGGGTCCGGACAATGAAGTCCGCGGGCAGCCACGGTCCGGACCCGGATGTTACGGTCCGGACCCGAGCTGGTTTTCGAGTTGGGGTGCGTACGGGTTCCGGACCCGGACACCAAGGTCCGGACCCGGCCTGCGCGCTGGTCAGTTATCAGTGTGGGGTCCGGACCCCACTTGCAAGGTCCGGACCCGGCTGAGGCAGAATGCCCAGTGAGGGGTATTTTGGTAATTTCCCAGTGAATGGGTTATGTAGGGGGGGCTGAGGTCTCTCCCCTCATTCCTTCTTCACTTTTCTCTCATTCTCTCTCCCTCTCCCTCACTTTCTCTCTCTAGAGATTTCTCCAAAGCTTGGAGAAGTGGTGGATTGGAGCTTGGAAAAGGACTTCCAAGGTGCAAAGAAGCTTCTTGGTGCAAGAAGAAGCTTGGGAGCTAGGGCTTTGAGGTGAGTTCTTGTGATTTAGGGTTTAAACCTTGGATTTAATCCTTCAAGGTGAGGTTTTTGGAAACCCTAGGCAATCTCAACCACAAATGGTGGAAGATTGGCCATGAAATCTAGGGTTTGGCTTGCATGCATGCAAACCCTAGGTAGATTTGGAGCTTTTGTCATGGGAGGTTCTAAAAATATTTGGACCTTCGGGAATTGCAATTGAGGCATAGGAAATCATGTTAGAACACTTGATTTCAAGTATTGAGTTGATTTAAGGGTTCGTAATGAGTAACGAATCATTTTCTTGTAGAAGCTTGGGTTGAAGCAAGAACTCAAGGCTTGCACACTTAGGGGCTTGAAAAATATAAGAATTCGGAAGCTTTTGAGGTGGGTTTGTGTTTACCGAAGTGATTAGGTCACTTCCATGTCTAGGGTAAATATCCATTTAAAGATAAAATGGTATGTGTTGTGAACCCTAGAACTTGCATGTTGGCAAAGATAAAATCATGATAGGTAGAGCAATGAGCTCCTATTGCATGATATAGAATTCAAGTATAATTCAATTATCTATACTTGTTGCATGGTTGCATGTATGATTGGAACCTAGTGTTATTGAACATAGGTTGGAACATGTGAGAATAGAACCTAGTGTTATTGAATATAGGTTGGAACATGTGAGAATAGAACCTAGTGTTATTGAACATAGGTTGGAACATGTGAGAATAGAACCTAGTGTTATTGAACATAGGTTGGAACATGTGAGAATGGAACCTAGTGTCATTGGACATAGGTTGGACATGAGATTGGAACCTAGAGTCATGGAACCTAGGTTGAGAATGAGAAAGTAAACCTAGTGTCATTGAACATAGGTGAGACTTAGTGACTTGAACCTAAGGTCATGAGATTTAGGTTGGCAAGTGAAAAATGTGAACAACGGGATGTGCGACGATTTTGCTATCCCGGGTAGGCGACGATTTCGCTACCATGCCACGAATTGGCGGTGTTGAAACGGGATGTGCGACGATTTTGCTATCCCGGGTAGGCGACGATTTCGCTACCATGCCATGAGTTGGCGATGTTGACACGGGATGTGCGACGATTTTGCTATCCCGGGTATGCGACGATTTCGCTACCACGCCATGAGTTGGCGGTGTCGAGATGGGATGTGCGATGAGGTTGCTATCCCGGGTATGCGACGAGTTCGCTACCCATGCCATGTGATGGCGGTGTTGAGATGGGGTATGCGACGATTTTGCTATCCCGAGTATGCGACGAGTTCGCTACTCGAACTAGGAGGTGACGAGTTCACTCCTTGAATGTTGGAACCTTATGGTGAGACGGCGATTCCGAAACCATAAGTAAATGACAAGTAATTGAACTTAGTCAATGTGAAATATAGGATGAACCTAGGAGAGAATGATAAGTTATATTTTATTTGGTTGCATCCTTTATGTTTATTTACAAGCATGTAAATAATTGTTGCAGAGTTATTTGTGATCTAACTTATGCATATGGTGTTTCTTTGGACCTGGTGGGTCGAGCTTCTCTCTTGGGTGGCCTTACCCACTGGGAACTATGTTTATAGTTCTCACCCCACGTTTTCAGGTCCTTCCGCGAGTGAGGCGGCGGAGCGAGGCAAGGGTTTAGCTCTCTAGATAGCGGCCCTTCCATTTTGGTGATACATAGAGTTGTACCCCTAATCTTGGACTTTGATAGTATAGGGGATTTCCATTTCATGTATGAAACTTATGTATTCCATAGTTTTGGAACATGGTGTATGGAATGAAAAGAAAAATTTGGGCATGTATAAATGTGCAATGTGATGTAATAGAAGTAGAACTTCTTTATGTTGATGCTTTCCTTGTGCAACTCTTGTACTCCGTTCCTAGTTGGAACCTCGTGGATAAGCTTGTGTTGTGACGCCTTGGGCGGGTAGAAGGGACTCTATCCGTTCGGCGGGTCTGGGGCATGCACCCGTGCGGTTATCCTTTCCACCTAGTTGGTGTTAAAGGTCCGACGGGGCGTGACAGCCGGTCCAAGTATCAGATCCAACTAATCTGCAGCGACATCAACGCAAGAGAGGCCTCACTCCGGAGCGGCACTCGGGGGAGCTACCCAGTCGAGTTAGTACGCGTATCTCTATCGAGCACAATCAGGCTTCGGCAGGCTATAATCAAAAGGAAAGGGGTCAAATGGGTCAAGACTCCACGCTCACGTGCCCTCAGCACAAACAGAAGCTAAAACAAGAGTCTGGGTCCACCGTCAACCCCGACGGCACCCGGTAATACAAAATAGCCTAACCCTGCTGTAAATACAAGCTCGGCATCCCAGCACGAGCGTAAACTCGTCCTACAACAAACTAAGTATCCACCTCGCACTAACAGCGGTGATACAAGAACAGAAACAGCTCCTAGAGCTAAATCTTATAATAGTTCGAAAAGTGACGGTTGTAGGCTCACGAGTTTTCTCCTTAGTCAATTCCCAGTTCAGCATATAAAGTCATGTCTATAAATTATCAATTTATGCTCCAAATTCAGATTTCATATTAATACATGCAAATTCATGAATTCGAGCTACTAACATGATTAAACAGATAATAAAACAGCATGCTGCACTCTCTACAACTTAGGAGGAAATCCGACGATTTCGGTAACATTAACCCACCTCAAATGCTATCCAACAAAGGCTAGGAGTCGAGTGGAAGGCCTCCAAACAACACCGGCTGAAATCGGGCTCAAATCTGCAACCTCGAGATTCGGACCCACCTGCTCAAGTTCTGGGCGCCCAGAACATCAGCCCAGAACTGCAGCCTGGCAGCATGACCAATATAGATTCAACATGCGAAAAAATCTAAATCTGAAGTCCAAATATAGTGAAACTCTGCCCAACTCACCAGCAGGGGCTCAAGAACACACCCTCCAAATTTCAGCCAAAACGGAGTTCGACTCGATGTCCAAAAGGTCCTCACACTGATTCGGACCCACTTATGGACCCTCCTGCACATGCATCCAGAAGTTCCAGCAACTAAGCAAACAGCACATTAAGCATGAATTCTGGAATTCAAACGAATCTAGCCCATGGAAAAGGGTCACAAACCTCTCAAAACAGTGATGGAACAATCCAAAACCTCTCCAAAGATTCTCACAAAGATCTGGATTCAAAAATCCAAGAAATCCATCAATGACCCAAAAATTCAGCACTTAAGCTAATTACTCAAAATCTGAGCTATAACTCACCTTTAAATCCTCAAATCAGGTGAAAGGAACCTCCAAACCAGCAAGGAATGAGGAAGGACCAATCTTCACTTCGAAATTCCAGCTCCCAAGAGATTTGGATCCATAAGATCAAAGGAAAACCCAAGTTTCAGCTCAAGAACACAAGGGGTCCAGTAAAACAGCAACTATAGCTTACATACCTGTCCAAATTGCGATTGGAAGGATTCCACGTCTTCCGCTACGAGTCCTCTATCCAACAAAGCATAATTTGTTGGATTTGGACACTCCCACACTGCACACGAGCAAGAACACCACTGGTCGACGCTGCAGTTTTAGCAGGAAACCAAGGTCTTCAATGGAGAAAGGTGGAATTTGGGAGGAATTGGAGGGCTTCCATGCAAAATCCTGGGTTCACCATGAAGAGAGTAGAAAAAGCCTCAGGGGAGGTCGTCCACATATTTTATAGACAAGGGGTTAGGGTAAAACGGACCTCAAGAACAACAAGCTGCTAACCTGTTTCTCAGTAGGTTAACACACTTTCGGGCGCCCGGAACTCAAAAAGTGGGCGCCCGGTTCTTCAGCCTGCACAAGTCCAGAACTTCGGACTCTCCACCCGCGGTCCGGTGCGCCCTAACCTGGTCCGGCGGAGTTCACCAACCAACCACCACGTGTCAAACGGATCGATATTCACGAGGTAGGATTTTCGGATTCACTTTCCGGGCGCCCGATCCTGGATCCGAAATGACTTAGCAGTTTAGCAAATGAGCACTCGACATCTGGGCGCCCAAAACATAACTTTCGGGCGCCCTAAAGCTCTAAGCGCCCAAAACTTCAGTTTTGGCTTACTTCGGTGCTCCGAGTCCGTTTTCGCGTCTATTTGACGCTGAAACGACTCCGACTTGTCTCGACCTTCTCTAGAAGCGTCGAACAGTCTAGGATACTGCAGTCATTCCGTCAGTTAGGCCCCAGGGGTACTACATCCTTCCCCCCTACGAAAAGTTTCGTCCTTGAAACTTAAACTCATACCTCAAGAAGGCAGCTCGAAAAGGTAGGGATAGGATTCCCGCATCACCGTCTCCGGCTCCCAAGTCGCCTCACGCTCCTCGTGATTACTCAACTGCACTTTCATGTACGGTATGACTCGGTTGCGCAATTATTTCGTCTCGCGAGCAAGAATCCGCACCGGTCGCTCCTCGTACTGCAGGTCCTCAGCCAACTCAAGTGGAGTGAAGTCAATCACGTGGGAGGGGTCGAACACATATCTCCTCAGGGCCGAGACATGAAACACGTCGTGGACTCCAGAAAGTCGCGGTGGAAGGGCAATCCTATACGCTACCGGCCCCACTCGCTCTAACACCTCGAACGGGCCAACAAACCGTGGACTGAGCTTTCCACGAACTCCAAAACGACAAATTCCTCTGGACGGCGTGACTTTCAGAAACACATGATCACCAATCTGGAACTCCAAGTCTCGTCTCCTAGTATCCGCATAGCTCCTCTGTCGACTCTGGGCGATCTCAAGACGTCGTCGAACCATCTTGACCTTCTCTTCCGCTTCCAACAAGATATCGGGACCCAAAGTCTTCCTCTCACCCACATCACTCCAATGCAAGGGCGAACGACACTTGCGTCCATACAATGCCTCAAACGGAGCCATCTGGATGCTCGCTTGATAGCTATTGTTGTACGCAAACTCAACCAGTCCTAAGTGTCGATGCCACCCTCCACCAATGTCTAGGACACATGCCCTCAACATGTCCTCCAAAGTCTGAATGGTCCGCTCAGACTGACCATCGGTCTGTGGATGAAAAGTCGTGCTAAACCGCAGCTGAGTACCCAGTGCTGTCTGTAGACTCCTCCAAAACTGTGAGACGAACCGGGTGTCTCGATCAGACACAATCGAGGTAGGCACTCCATGCAACCTCACTATCTCGTCCAAATATAACTGAGCAAGTCTATCCCTGGACCAAGTAGTCTGCACTGGTAAGAAGTGGGCAGATTTGGTCAGTCTGTCCACTATCACCCAAATGGCGTCGAAACCAGCCTGCGTCCTCGGTAATCCCACGACAAAGTCCATGGCGATCTGGTCCCACTTCCACTCAGGTATTGGGAGACTCTAAAGCTTGCCAGCAGGTACTCGGTGCTCCGCCTTTACCTGTTGACAAGTCAAACACTGAGCCGCAAATCTCCCAATATGCCGCTTCATTCTATTTCACCAGAAGTGTGCCTTCAAGTCCTTATACATCTTGGTTCCACCGGGGTGAACCGTATAAGGCGAGTAATGAGCCTCTCTCAAAATCTCCTCTCGGATCTCGGAATCCATAGGCACACACAGTCGGTCCCGGTACCGCAGTACTCCCGAACTGTCAACAACAAAATCCCATGTTTGCCCACTGGCAATCTGATCTCGAATCCTCATCAAATAGGGGTCCACACTCTGTTTCTCTCGGATCCTATCCAACAGAGTGGGTTGCAAAACCAAAGACATAAGTTTTGCAGTAACCCCAGGGGATACCACCTCAAGCTCAAGCCGTCTCAACTCCTCGAGTAACGGCGCCTGCTGAGTGATCAACATACTAAGGCTCTGCACTGATCTCCTGCTCAATGCATCTGCCACTACATTCGCCTTGCCGGGGTGATACTGGATGGTAATATCATAATCCTTCAACAACTCTAACCACCGGCGTTGCCTCAGATTCAATTCCTTCTGAGTGAACAGATACTTGAGACTTTTGTGATCTGTGAAAATCTCACAGTGCTCACCATACAAGTAATGCCGCCACAGCTTCAGTGCAAACACTACAGCTGCCAGCTTCAAATCATGCGTAGGGTAATTCTTCTCATAATCCTTCAATTGCCGTGAGGCATAGGCAATTACCCTACCATGCTGCATCAACACACATCCCTAGCCACTGTGTGATGCATCACTATAAATCACAAATCCTTCCCCCATCACTGGAAGGGTAAGGATGGGAGCAGACATCAATCTCTCCTTCTGCTCCTCAAAGCTATGCTGGCACTCAGCGCTCCAAACAAATCTAATCCCCTTCCTCGTAAGGCGAGTGAGGGGTGTGGAGAGCTTCGCAAAGCCTTCCACAAATCGATGGTAATAGCCAGCCAACCCGAGAAAACTCCTCACCTCGGTAACCGTCGTCGGTCTGTGCCAATCCCGCACAGTCTCAATCTTCTGCGGGTCCACCGCCACTCCAGTGGCTGATATCACAAGGCCCAAGAAAGCTACCTCTCGAAGCCAGAACTCGCACTTCTTCAACTTGGCATACAACTTCTTCTCCCTCAGAAGTTGCAGCACTATCCTCAAGTGCTCCTCATGCTCAGCATCACTCCGAGAGTAGATCAGGATATCATCGATAAACACCACCACAAACCGGTCCAAGAACGGCTTAAACACTCGATTCATCAAATCCATAAACGCGGCAGGGGCATTGGTCAATCCAAACGGCATCACCGTAAACTCATAATGCCCGTACTGGGTCCTAAAAGCCGTCTTGGGAATATCCTCGGCCTTCACCTTCAATTGGTGGTAACCGGACTGCAAATCAATCTTTGAGAAGACACAAGATCCTTACAGCTGATCAAACAGATCATCAATGCGCGGCAAAGGATACCTGTTCTTGATGGTCACTTTATTCAACTCTCGGTAATCCACACAAAGTCTAAGTGAACCATCTTTCTTCTTCACGAATAACACCGACGCTCCCCAAGGCGATACACTGGGTCTCACAAACCCCTTATCCATCAAATCCTGAAGCTGCGCCTTAAGCTCTCTCAGCTCAGCCGATGCCATTCGGTAGGGTGTCTTTGAGATTGGCGCAGTTCCTGGGACTACGTCAATCATAAACTCGACCTCCCTGTCTGGTGGCATCGTAGTCAACTCCGGAGGAAACACGTCCGGGAAATCGCGGACTACAGAGATGTCCTCGAGCTCCGGTGCCACCGCAGATACCTCAACAACAGTCGCAAGAAATGCAGTACATCCTCGACTCATCATCTGTCTCGCTCGTGCCGAGGAAATCCACGTCGCGAACAAAGTGCTCCTGTAGCCTCGATACACGTACTCCTCCTGGCCTGGCTCGTGAAACGTCACGGTCCTCTCGCCGCAGTCGATCGTCGCAAAGTAGCGCGTCAGCCAATCTATGCCGAGCACCACATCAAAATCCTGCAATCGCCCCAAGACCAACAGGTCTGCGAGCATCACCCAAGGTCCAAGCTGCACTGGGCAAGCTCGACAACACTCCTCCACAAGCAACACGTGCTCGGGAATCAGCACCTCTCGTGCACAGGGTAATGGCCCTAACACTAGCCCATGCAATGATGCAAATGCTCGACTAACAAAGGAATGTGATGCCCCGGTATCAAATAATGCACGAGCTCTAATGCCAAAAATTAAAATGATACCTGCCACCACATGATCAGCCACTGTGGAGTCCTCCAGTTGAGCCGCGAAGACTCTGCCGCTCTGCGCCTGTTGTCGCCGCTCACCTGGGCGTGGTACAGAAGTCCTATCCATCTGGCTGTGAGTCGGTAGAGCTCCATAGGTCTGCTGATGAACTGGTGGTGCCGATGCGATCGATGGTACAGGTGACGCTGCTCGGGGACAAGCTGCCCGCAGATGTCCGGACTGACCACACCCAAAACACCGGCCCTCTCGCTGCTCGCACTGTCTAGGCCAATGGCGTCTGCCGCTGGTCTGTCCTCCGTCGTCTGGAGCCGGGCGTTTTCTATCCAAACCTTGACTTAGCGTGGCCGCCCGCTCACTCGCCATCAAAGCTCCTCGATCCACCCAAAGCGCCTGCTCGATCGACGCATCCAAGGTCTGCAACCTCTGCGCCTGAACTAGGACAAAGATCTCCTGTTTCAATCCTCGCTCAAACAAGTAAACTCTGTGAGCCTCATCTCTCGCAGCCAAAGGAATACAGTTCAGGAGTCTGGTAAACTCTCGGGTATACTCCTGCACCGTGCAATCACCCTGGAGTAAATTCTTCAGATCCTCCTCGAGTTTCTACTTTACGCTGTTAGGGAAATAGGACCCATACAGCATCCCGCAGAACTCGGCCCAACTCAACTGCAGCGCATCCAGTGACCTGCTCGATCTCGTCCTCGTCCACCAGATGCGTGCATCACCCGTCAAGCAGTGAACCGCCAAGTGAACCCGCTCCCGCTCTGGTATGAAGAGATCCTCGAATAACTTCTCCATTTCGCCTACCCAGGCCTCCACCACCCATGGCTCGGTGTGGCTACCATCAAAACGAGGTGGATCAAACCGGCAAAAACGAGACAGTCTCTCAGTCATCCGCTCCTGCTCGACCTCCGACATCTGTCCACCTGACCGGGAAGTGTCGCCAACCGGTGCGGCCGGAACTGCCGCTGCTGGGGGTACGGCTGCAGCTGGAACGTCAGCTGGAATAGCAGGGGGTGGCTCCTGCGACTCCGTCGCTCTAGGTGCTGCACTCCACGTGTGAGTAATGGTATCACACATCCTCCGTAATAGTGCACTCTGCTGCCTAGCTAACTCGGCTAGCGCAGTCAACTGCTCACTCAAATCAGGGGGTGCACTAGGCCCCGCCTGCTCAGGCACCTCAGAAGGCACGAGGGTAGCCCGCGTCGGGGGTCGACCTCGGTGTCGGGGAGGCGTCATGCTCACCTGCGCAACACACAGATCAGTCAGCAAACACAAACAACTCAAGACCCAATCAAGCGAAAGTCTAGAAGGTCGCCTTTTTTCCCTTGTTGCTTGACGTCGTCTGCAGCCAACGCAAGTTCGCGACAGGAAAGGACACACGCCTTCGATCACTCCTTCCACTTAAGGATGAGTTCAACAGTCAAATCGATGACTTTCGCAGCAAGTCACGTCTCTCACGTCTTGCATGTCTGCCAAAGCCTAGGGTTTACTAAGTCCCCAACGACCTATTCCTAAGCTCTGATACCAACTTAATCTGTCACGCCCCGGATTACTCGTTTTCCCGAGCTCGCCAACAGATCCGCCGTATACATAGATTTTTCTATGTATACGAAGCGATAGCTAACCTGTAAACAAACATACAAGCAACTACAAGAGATATAGAGCTGAAATAAAAACATACTAATAGAACCAAAGCCACCTGTACATATAGAATCCGAACAAAACAACAGACCCTCCAAAACCAAAATAGGGACAAGTCCATAGTATATGTACATGGCTCAACTCAAAAAGGAACTATCTCCAGTAGGGTCCTCCTCTAGGAACAACAGGGATAGGTAGGGATCTAGCTCGCGACTCCCTTACCTCGATCCGCAGGAACAGGGGCAGCAGCCGCAACAGACGAAGGCTCTGCAAGAAAAGGTGGCAACAAAGGGTGTGAGAACTATTATCAAAAGAAGTAGTCCTCAGTGGGTACCAATACAGACCTCAACGGTCCACCCACTAAGTCTACGAGACTAACAGTATAGCTGGTAGGTAAAGAACAACAAAGTAAGCTGGAATAAACTCTACAGCTGTAATGCCACTACCCTGCCACTATGCAAGTCAACTCTCAAGTAAGCATCACAGAAGTGAAAAGTCACTCCTGACCCAATCTATCGGAACCGCCCAAACAGGCTCGTCCAGCCAACTGCCTAGCACACCGCACACTACCAAAAAGGGTAGCCGGTCCAAGTATCAAATCCAACTAATCTGCAGCGACATCAACGCAAGAGAGGCCTCACTCCGGAGCGGCACTCGGGGGAGCTACCCAGCCGAGTTAGTACGCGTATCTCTATCGAGCACAATCAGGCTCTGACAGGCTATAATCAAAAGAAAAGGGGTCAAATGGGTCAAAGACTCCACGCTCACGTGCCCTCAGCACAAACAGAAGCTAAAATAAGAGTCTGGGTCGACCGTCAACCCCGACGGCACCCGGTAATACAAAACAGCCTAACCCTGCTGTAAATACAAGCTCGGCATCCCAGCACGAGCATAAACTCGTCCTACAACAAACTAAGTATCCACCTCGCACTAACAGCGGTGATACAAGAACAGAAATGGCTCCTAGAGCTAAATCTGATAATAGTTCGAAAAGTGACGGTTGTAGGTTCACGAGTTTTCTCCTAAGTCAATTTCCAGTTCAGCATGTAAAGTCATGTCTATAAATTATCAATTTATGCTCTAAATTCAGATTTCATATAAATACATGCAAATTCATGAATTCGAGCTACTAACCTGATTAAACAGATAATAAAACAGCATGCTGCACTCTCTACAACTTAGGAGAAAATCCGGCGATTTCGGTAACATTAACCCACCACAAACGCTATCCAACAAAGGCTAGGAGTCGAGTGGAAGGCCTCCAAACAACACCGGTTGAAATCGGGCTCAAATCTGCAACCTCGAGATTCGGACCCACCTGCTCAAGTTCTGGGCGCCCAGAACATCAGCCCAGAACTGCAGCCTGGCAGCATGACCAACATGGATTCAACATGTGAAAAAATCCAAATCTGATGTCCAAATACAGTGAAACTTTGTCCAACTCACCAGCAGGGGCTCAAGAACACACCCTCCAAATTTCAGCCAAAACGGAGTTCGACTCGATGTCCAAAAGGTCCTCACACTGATTCGGACCCACTTCTGGACCCTCCTGCACTTGCATCCAGAAGTTCCAGCAACTAAGCAAACAGCACATTAAGCATGAATTCTGGAATTCCAACGAATCTAGCCCATGGAAAAGGGTCACAAACCTCTCAAAACAGTGATGGAACAATCCAAAACCTCTCCAAAGATTCTCACAAAGATCTGGATTCAAAAGTCCAAGAAATCCATCAATGACCAAAAAATTCAGCACTTAAGCTAATTACTCAAAATCTGAGCTATAACTCACCTTTAAATCCTCAAATCATGTGGAAGGAACCTCCAAACCAGCAAGGAATGAGGAAGGACCAATCTTTACTTCGAAATTCCAGCTCCCAAGAGATTTGGATCCATAAGATCAAAGGGAAACCCAAGTTTCAGCTCAAGAACACAAGAGGTCCAGTAAAACAGTAACTGTAGCTTACATACCTGTCCAAATTGCGATTGGAAGGATTCCACGTCTTCCGCTACGAGTCCTCTATCCAACAAATCAAGTTTTGTTGGATTTGAACACTCTCACACTGCACACGAGCAAGAACACCACCGGTCGATGCTGCAGTTTCAGCAGGAAACCAAGGTCTTCAATGGAGAAAGGTGGAATTTGGGAGGAATTGGAGGGCCTCCTTGCAAAATCCTGGGTTCACCATGAAGAGGGGAGAAAAAGCCTCAGTGGAGGTCGTCCACATCTTTTATAGACAAGGGGTTAGGGTAAAATGGATCTCAAGAACAACAAGCTGCTAACCTGTTTCTCAGCAGGTTAACACACTTTCGGGCGCCCGGAACTCAAGAAGTGGGCGCCCGGTTCTTCAGCCTGCACAAGTCCAGAACTTCAGACTCTCCGCTCGCGGTCCGGTGCGCCCTAACCTGGTCTGGCGGAGTTCACCAACCAACCACCACGTGTCAAACGGATCGATATTCACGAGGTAGGATTTCCGGATTCACTTTCCGGGCGCCCGATCCTGGATCCGAAATGACTTAGCAGTTTTAGCAAATGAGCACTCGACATCTGGGCGACCAAAACATAACTTCCGGGCGCCCTAAAGCTCTAAGCGCCCAAAACTTCAGTTTTGGCTTACTTCGATGCTCCGAGTCCGTTTTCGCGTTTATTTGACGCCGAAACGACTCCGACTTGTCTTGACCTTCTCCAGAAGCGTTGAACAGTCTAGGATACTGCAGTCATTCCGTCAGTTAGGCCCCAGGGGTACTACAGTAGAGGTTGATTCACGTGTCCTTGGATCGTCCACGAAGGTCTTCTATCGCTCCAAACTCGCGGTGTATCGAACTACAAACGAGCACGATCTCTAATCCACCGTTCAAGACCCTCTAGAATAATAGGTTAATGGAGGATGTGGTTTCTATCTTTCTCTCTTTTGTTTTCTTGTATATCTCTTATGAGAGATAACCCATATATTTATAAGGGATTCCAAAACCCTTGTAGGTAAGTAAGAGATAAGGCCAAATTGGTTTATAATTGTTATCCTAATATGGTTTGGATATATCTCTAATTAGCTTGCCAATTTAAAAGCGAGATTAATTCTAATCCAATTAGACAACATAATAACCATCGGATCGAGCCCGATCATGGGCGCACCCGATTCGGTTTAACCGAATGCCAACAACTAATATGATGAATAAATGACTACTATAGTCTCCAATCTTCGTATGAAACAAATCACCTCCTATAAGCAGAATCAAATAAAAATATATACAGAAAGCAAGAATTAAGAATACTGAAAAAGTGAAGAAATGTAGATACTAAAATCGAAAACTCCAAAGAAGCCACCCGAACTACTGAAAAGAACAAATCTACAAGTACCAAATATACGATAACTAAATAACAGGAGTTTGAAACATAAGGTATAACTAAAACTCAAAGCTACTACCAGAGGGACTCGTCTATCTGATAGCACCTCACGCACCGTCCGAAATATCACCTCCAGTGTCACCTGTGGAAAACAGGGGATAAAAAATATGTACACATATTTTTTAGTGTGTAGTGTAAGGCGCCGAAGGCAAGCTATACTGTAGTACACTGAATTACAGTGCGTCGTACCGAACTTTTACAAATTGTGGAGTTCCGGTGGGAAAATAGCATGTGAGGCTATATGTGAGGCTTCGGCCAAGTTTGGGACTTGTGCGAAGTATTTTCGGCGCAAATGAGGCGCGAAAACGGACTTCGAAAAGTTAAAACTGCTGAACTTGTGAAGTCTGCAGTGGATTCCGGTATGTGGATCTCCATACCGGTACTGAAGTGATTAGTACCGGTATGTGATGTGGTATACCGGAATGCGGAGGCTGAAACCGAGAATCCAGCTCTCGGGTTCTGCGGAATTCTCCGAGGTATACCGGAACTAACACCCGTATACCGGTATGTCAATGTGAATACCGGTATACAGTGTTGCGAAATTCCAGTTTTGGCTGGTTGGAAGTGTTGTTTGTGGAGAGGGGCAAAAGAGTCTTTTCACACTCGAGGGAGTGTTAGAAAGGCAGGGAACACCTCCTTTCTCAGTCATCTTCCTCCTCTACTTCTCTTCTCCCTCTCCCTCACTTTCTCTCTCTAGAGATCTCTCAAAAACTTGGAGAAAATGGTGGATTGAGCTTGGAAAAGGCTTCCAAAGGAGAAAAGAAGCTTCTTGGTGCAAGAAGAAGTTTGGGGAACTCGTGGTTAAGGTTAGTTCCTCACGTTTTGGGTTCAAACCTTGGATTTAATCCTTTGTTATGAGGTTTTTGGGAACCCTAGGCAATCTAAACCACAAAATGTGGAGATTGGCCAAGAAATTTTGAGGTTCTACATGCATGCATGTGAAACCTAGGTGAAATGAGGGTTTTTGTCTTGGGAGGTTCTAAAAATATTTGGACCTTCGGGAATTGCAATTGAGGCATAGGAAATCATGTTAGAACACTTGATTTTATGTATTGAGTTGAATTAAGGATTCGTAACGAGTAACGAACCGTTTTCTTGTAGAAGCTTGGGTTGAAACAAGAACTCAAGGCTTGGACACTTAAGGGCTTGAAGAATACAAGAATTCGGAAGCTCTTGAGGTGGGTTTGTATTTACCGAAGTGATTAGGTCACTTCTATGTCTAGAGTAAATATCCATTTAAAGATAAAATGGTATATATGGTGAACCCTAGGACTTGCATGTTGGCAAAGATGAAAATCATGATAGGTAGAGCCATGAGCTCCTATTGCAAGTTATAGAATTCAAGTATATTCATATTATAAATACTTGTTGCATGGTTGCATGTATGATTGGAACCTAGTGTTATTGAACATAGGTTGGAACATGAGATTGGAACCTAGTGTTATTGAACATAGGTTGGAACATGTATGATTGGAACCTAGTGTTATTGAACATAGGTTGGACATGAGAATGGATCCTAGTGTTATTGAACATAAGTTGGACATGAGATTGGAACCTAGCGTTATGGAACCTAGGTTGAGAATGAGAAAGTAAACCTAATGTCACTGAACATAGGTGAGACTTAGTGACTTGAACCTAGGGTCATGAGACTTAGGTTGGCAAGTGTAAAATGTTGAGATGGGATGTGCGACGATTTTGCTATCCCGGGTATGCGACGATTTCGCTACCCATACCATGAGTTGGCGGTGTTGGAATTGGATGTGCGACGAGTTTGCTATCCCGGTGTAGTACCCCTGGGGCCTAACTGACGGAATGACTGTAGTATTCTAGACTGTCCGACGCTTCTGGAGAAGGTCGAGACAAGTCGGAGTCGTTTCGGCGTCAAATAGACGCGAAAACGGACTCGGAGCGCCGAAGCAAGCCAAAACTGAAGTTTTGGGCTTTTGAACTTTAGGGCGCCCAGAAGTCTTGTTTTGGGCGTCCAGATGTGCAGCGCTCATTTCTGAAAATTACTAAGTCATTTCGGATCCATGTTTCGGGCGCCTGGAAAGTGAGTCCGGAAATCCTACCTCGTATGTATCGAACTGCTCGACACGTGTTGATCGGTTGGTGAGATCCGCCGGACCAGGCTAGGGCACACCGGACCGCGGCGGAGAGTCCGATGCTCGAGTTGGTGCAGGCTGAAGAACCGGGCGCCCACTTCATGAGTTTCGGGCGCCCGAATGTGTAGATTTTTGCTGAGGACAGGTTAGTTGTAATTCTGTTCTTGAGGCTCTTTGCACCGAAACTAGTGGTCTATAAAAGAAGTGGACGACCCCCCTGAGGCTCTTTTCTCCCCTCTTCAAGGTGAACTCGGATCTTGCAAGGGAAACCCTCTCTTCTCTCCCAATTTCATCTTCCTCCATTGATGATCTTGGTTTCCTGCTGAAACTGCAACGTTGACCTGGGGTGTTCGTGCTCGTGTGCAGTGTAGGAGTGTCCAAATCCAACGAAACTTGGTTTGTTGGATAGAGGACTCGCAGAGGAAGAAGTGGAATCCTTCCAATCGTGATTTGGATAGGTATATAAGCTACAGTTAATGTTTTACTGGATCCCTGGTGTTCTTGAGCTGAAACTTGGGTTTTTCCTTTGTTCTTTGGATCCGATCTCTTGGGAGCTGGAATTACGAAGTGAAGAGTGATCCTTCCACTTTCCTTGCTGGTTTGGAGGTTCTTCCCACCTGAATTGAGGATTCAAAGGTAAGTTCTAGCTCAGATTTTGAGTAATTGCTTAAGTGCTGAAATTTTTGGGTCATTGATGGAATTTCTTGGATTTTTAGATCCAGATCTTTGTGAGGATCTTTGGAGAGGTTTTGGATTGTTCCATCACTATTTTTGTGAGGTTTGTGACCTCTTTCTTTGAGCTAGATTCGTTGGAATCCCTGAATTCTTGCTGTTTTTGAGATTTGCTTAAGTGCTGGAACTTCTGGATCCATGTGCAGGAGGGTCCAGATGTTGATCTGATTCAGTGTTTAGGCTTTTTGGACATCGAGTCGAGCTCCGTTTTGGCTGAAATTTGGAAGGTTTGTTCTTGAACCTCTGCTGGTGAGTTGAGCCAAATTTCACTGCATTTGGACTTAGGATTTGGATTTTATCGCATGTTGATTACATGTGGGTTGTGCTGCCAGGCTGCAGTTCTGGGCTGATGTTCTGGGCGCCCAGAACAGTGAGCAGGTGGGTCCGAATCTCGAGGTTGCAGAGTTGAGCTCGATTTCGGCCGGTGTTGCTTGGAGGCCTTCCACTCGACTCCTAGCCGTTGTTGGATAGCTTTCGAGGTGGGTTGATGTTACCGAAATCGCCGGATTTCCTCCTAAGTTGTAGAGAGTGCAGCATGCTGTTTTATTATCTGTTTAATAATGTTAGTAGCTCGAATTCGTGAATTTGCATGTGTTTATATGAAATCTGAATTTGGAGCATAAATTGATAATTTATCGACATGACTTTACATGCTGAACTGGAAATTGACTTAGGAGAAAACTTGCGAACATACAACCGTCACTTTTCAAACTGTTATCAGATTTAGCTCTAGGGGCCGTTTCTGTTCCTGTATCACCGCTGTTAGTGCGAGGTGGATACTTAGTTCGTTATAGGACGAGTTTACGCTCGTGCTGGGATGCCAAGCTTGTATTTACAGCAGGGTTAGAATGTTCTGTATTATCGCGTGCCGTCGGGGTTGACGGTGGACCCAGACTCTTGTTTTAGCTTCTGGTTGTGCTGAGGGCACGTGAGCTTAGAGTCTTTGACCCCTTTTGACCCCCTTGTTCTTTGACTTTAGCCTGCCGGAGCCTGTTTGTGCTCGACAGAGATACGCGTACTAACTCGGCTGGGTAGCTCCCCCGAGTGCCGCTCCGGAGTGAGGCCTCTTTTGCGTTGTTGTCGCTACAGATTGTGGATCTGTTTTGGACCGGCTACCCTCTTTGGTAGTGTGCGGTGTGGCTAGGCAGTTGGCTGGACGAGCCCGTTTGGGCGGTTCCGATAGATTGGGTCAGGGATGATTTCTCACTTTGGTGATGCTTACTTGAGAGTTGACTTGGATAGTGGTAGGGTAGTGGCATGATAGCTGTAGAGTTTATTCCAGCTTACTTTGTTGTTCTTTACCTACCAGCTATACTATTAGTCTCGTAGACTTAGTGGGTGGACCGTTGAGGTCGGTATCGGTACCCACTGAGGACTACTTCTTTTGATAGTAGTTCTCACACCCATTGTTGCCACCTTTTTGCAGAGCCTTCTTCTGTTGCGACTGCTGCGCCTGTTTCCGCGGATCGAGGTAAGGGAGTCGCGAGCTAGATCCCTACCTGTCCCTATTGTCCCTAGAGGAGGACCCTACTGGAGATAGTTTCTTTTTGGGTTGTGCCATGTACATATAGTGTGGATTTGTACCTATTTTGGTTGTGGTGTACCTGTTGTATTTTGGACTCTATATGTACAGGTGGCTTTTGTTATTAATATGTTTTATTTCAGCTCTATATATCTCTTGTAGTGGCTTGTATGTTTGTTTACAGGTTAGCTATCGCTTCGTATACATAGAAAAATCTATGTATACGGCGGATCTGTTGGCGAGCCCGGGGAAACGAGTAATCCGGGGCGTGACAGATTAAGTTGGTATCAGAGCTTAGGAATAGGTCGTTGGGACTTAATAAACCCTAGGCTATGGCAGACCCTAGGAATGCAAGACGTGAGAGACGTGACTTGCCGCGAAAGTCATCGATTTGACTGTTGAACTCATCCTTAAGTGGAGGGAGTGATCGAAGGCGTGTGTCCTTTCCTGTCGCGAACTTGCGTTGGCTGCAGACGACGTCAAGCAGCGAGGGAAAAGAGACGACCTTCTGGACTTTCGCTTGATTGGGTCTTCAGTTGTTTTGTGGTTGTTGACTGATCTGTGTGTTGCGCAGGTGAGCATGGCGCCTCCCCGACACCGAGGTCGACCCCCGACGCGGGCTACCCCCGCGCCTTCTGTGGTACCTGAGCAGGCGGGGCCTAGTGCACCCCCTGATGTGTGTGAGCAGTTGACTACGCTAGCCGAGTCAGCTAGGCAGCAGAGTGCACTTTTGCGGAGGATGTGTGATACCATTACTCACACGCGGAGTGCAGCACCTAGAGCGACGGAGTCGCAGGAGCCACCTCCTGCTGTTCCAGTGGACGTTCCAGCTGCAGCCGTACCCCCAGCAGCGGCAGTTCCGGCCGCACCGGTTGGCGACACTTCCCGGTCAGGTGGACAGATGTCGGAGGCTGAGCAGGAGCGGATGACCGAGAGACTGGCTCGTTTTTGTCGGTTTGATCCACCCCGTTTTGATGGTAGCCACACCGAGCCATAGGTGGTGGAGGCCTGGGTAGGCGAGATGGAGAAGTTATTCGAGGATCTCTTCGTGCCAGAGCGGGAGCGGGTTCACTTGGCAGTTCACTGCCTGACAGGTGATGCACGCATCTGGTGGACGAGGACGAGATCGAGCAGGTCGCTGGATGCGCTGCATTTGAGTTGGACCGAGTTCTGCGGGATGCTGTATGGGTCCTATTTCCCTAACAGCGTGAAGCAGAAACTCGAGGAGGATTTGAAGAGTCTACTCCAGGGAGATCGCACAGTGCAGGAGTATACCCGGGAGTTTACCAGACTCCTGAACTGTGTTCCTTTTGCTGCGAGAGATGAGGCTCACAGAGTTTATTTGTTCGAGCGAGGATTGAGACATGAGATATTTGTCTTAGTTCAGGCGCAGAGGTTGCAGACCTTGGACGCGTCGATCGAGGAGGCGCTATGGGTGGAACGAGGAGCCTTGACGGCGAGTGAGCGGGCAGCCACTCTGAGTCAGGGTTTGGATAGGAAGCGCCCGACTCCGGTGGACGGAGGACAGACCAGCGGCAGACGCCCGCCGAGACCTCCACGATCACGCTCTCAGGGTCGTGGGTTTTCGGGGCGACAGAGGTCTGGTGGATCCCGTCAGCAGGGACGGCAGCAGAGGGGAGCACCGAGATGTGTCATCTGCGGAGGACCACATTGGCCTAGGCAGTGCGAGCAGCGAGAGGGCCGGTGTTTTGGGTGTGGTCAGTTCGGACATCTGCGGGCAGCTTGTCCCCGAGCAGCATCGCCTGTACCATCGATCGCATCGGCACTCCCAGTTCATCAGCAGGCCTATGGAGCTCCACCGAGTCACAGCCAGATGGATCGGGCTTCTGTACCACGCCTGGGTGAGCGGCGGCAGCAGGCGCAGAGCGGCAGAGTCTTTGCGGCTCAACTGGAGGACTCCACGGCGGCGGATCATGTGGTGGCAGGTATCATTTTAATTTCTGGCATTAGAGCTCGTGCATTATTTGATACCGGTGCATCACATTCTTTTATTAGTCGAGCATTTGCATCCTTGCATGGGCTAGTGATAGGGCCGTTACCTTGTGCACGAGAGGTGCAGATTCCCGAGCACGTTTTGCGTGTGGAGGACTGTTGTCGAGCTTGCCCAGTGCAGCTTGGACCATGGGTGATGCCCGCAGACCTGTTGGTCTTGGGGCGATTGCAGGATTTTGATGTAGTGCTCGGCATGGATTGGCTGACGCGCTACTTCGCGACGATCTACTGTGGCGAGAGGACCGTGACGTTTCGCGAGCCAGGCCAGGAGGAGTACGTGTATCGAGGCTGCAGGAGCACGTTGTTTGCGACGTGGATTTCGTCGGCACGAGCGAGACAGATGATGAGTCGAGGATGTACCGCGTTTCTGGCGACTGTTGTGGAGGTATCTGTAGTGGCACCGGAGCTCGAGGACATCTCTGTAGTCCGCGAGTTCCCGGACGTGTTTCCCCCGGAGTTGACTGAGATGCCACCAGACAGGGAGGTCGAGTTTGTGATTGACGTAGTCCTAGGAACTGCGCCAATCTCAAAGACACCCTACCGAATGGCACCGGCTGAGCTGAGAGAGCTTAAGGCGCAGCTTCAGGATTTGATGGATAAAGGGTTTGTGAGACCCAGTGTATCGCCTTGGGGAGCGCCGGTGTTATTCGTGAAGAAGAAGGATGGTTCACTTAGACTTTGTGTGGATTATCGAGAGTTGAATAAAGTGACCATCAAGAACAGGTATCCTTTGCCGCGCATTGATGATCTGTTTGATCAGCTGCAAGGATCTTGTGTCTTCTCGAAGATTGACTTGCAGTCTAGTTACCACCAATTGAAGGTGAAGGCCGAGGATATTCCTAAGACGGCTTTTAGGACCCGGTACGGGCATTATGAGTTTACGGTGATGCCGTTTGGATTGACTAATGCCCCTGCCGCGTTTATGGATTTGATGAATCGAGTGTTTAAGCCGTTCTTGGACCGGTTTGTGGTGGTGTTTATTGATGACATCTTGATCTACTCTCGGAGCGATGCTGAGCATGAGGAGCACTTGAGGGTTGTGCTGCAACTTCTGAGAGAGAAGAAGTTGTATGCTAAGCTGAAGAAGTCCGAGTTCTGGCTTCGAGAAGTAGCTTTCTTGGGCCATGTGATTTCGGCCACTGGAGTAGCGGTGGACCCGCAGAAGATTGAGACTGTGCGGGATTGGCCCAGACTGACGACGGTTACCGAGGTGAGGAGTTTTCTCGGGTTGGCTGGCTATTACCGTCGATTTGTGGAAGGCTTTGCGAAGCTCTCCACACCCCTCACTCGTCTGACGAGGAAGGGGATTAGATTTGTTTGGAGTGCTGAGTGCCAGCGTAGCTTTGAGGAGCTGAAGGAGAGACTGATGTCTGCTCCCATCCTTACCCTTCCAGTTATGGGGGAAGGATTTGTGATTTATAGTGATGCATCACACAGTGGCTTGGGATGTGTGTTGATGCAGCATGGTAGGGTAATTGCCTATGCCTCTCGGCAATTGAAGGATTATGAGAAGAATTATCCTACGCATGATTTGGAGCTGGCAGCTGTAGTGTTTGCACTGAAGCTGTGGCGGCACTATCTGTATGGTGAGCACTGTGAGATTTTCACAGATCACAAAAGTCTCAAGTATCTGTTCACTCAGAAGGAATTGAATCTGAGGCAACGCCGGTGGTTGGAACTGTTGAAGGATTATGATATTACCATCCAGTATCATCCCGGCAAGGCGAATGTAGTGGCAGATGCGTTGAGCAGGAGATCAGTGCAGAGCCTTAGTATGATGATCACTCAGCAGGCGCCGTTACTTGAGGAGTTGAGGTGGCTTGAGCTTGAGGTGGTATCCCCTGGGGTTACTGCAAAACTTATGTCTTTGGTTTTGCAACCCACTCTGTTGGATAGGATCCGAGAGAAACAGAGTGTAGACCCCTACTTGATGAGGATTCGAGATCAGATTGCCAGTGGGCAGACGGGGGATTTTGGTGTTGACAGTGCGGGAGTACTGCGGTACAGAAACCGACTGTGTGTGCCTATGGATTCAGAGATCCGAGAGGAGATTTTGAGAGAGGCTCATTACTCACCTTATACGGTTCACCCCGGTGGAACCAAGATGTATAAGGACTTGAAGGCACACTTCTGGTGGAATGGAATGAAGCGCCATATTGGGAGATTTGTGGCTCAGTGTTTGACTTGTCAACAGGTAAAGGCGGAGCACCGAGTACCTGCTGGCAAGCTTCAGAGTCTCCCAATACCCGAGTGGAAGTGGGACCAGATCGCCATGGACTTTGTCGTGGGATTACCGAGGGTGCAGGCTGGTTTTGACGCTATTTGGGTGATAGTGGACAGACTGACCAAGTCTGCCCACTTCTTACCAGTGCAGACTACTTGGTCCAGGGACAGACTCGCTCAGTTATACTTGGACGAGATAGTGAGACTGCATGGAGTGCCTACCTCGATTGTGTCTGATCGAGACATACGATTCGTCTCACAGTTTTGGAGGAGTCTACAGACAGCACTGGGTACTCAGCTGCGGTTTAGCACGGCTTTTCATCCACAGACAGATGGTCAGTCTGAGCGGACCATTCAGACTCTGGAGGATATGTTGAGAGCATGTGTCCTAGACTTTGGTGGAGGGTGGCATCGACACTTAGGACTGGTTGAGTTTGCGTACAACAATAGCTATCAAGCGAGCATCCAGATGGCTCCGTTTGAGGCATTGTATGGGCGCAAGTGTCGTTCGCCCTTGCATTGGAGCGATGTGGGTGAGAGGAGGACTTTGGGTCCCGATATCCTGTTGGAAGCGGAAGAGAAGGTCAAGATGGTTCGACGACGTCTTGAGACCGCCCAGAGTCGACAGAGGAGCTATGCGGATACTAGGAGACGAGACTTGGAGTTCCAGATTGGAGATCATGTGTTTCTGAAAGTCTCGCCGTCCAGAGGAATTCGCCGTTTTGGAGTTCGTGGAAAGCTCAGTCCACGGTTTGTTGGCCCGTTCGAGGTGTTAGAGCGAGCGAGTGGGGCCGGTAGCGTACAGGATTGCCCTTCCACCGCGACTTTCTGGAGTCCATGATGTGTTTCATGTCTCGGCCCTGAGGAGATATGTGTTCGACCCCTCCCACGTGATTGACTTCACTCCACTCGAGTTGGCTGAGGACCTGCGGTACGAGGAGCGACCGGTGCGGATTCTTGCTCGCGAGACGAAAGAATTGCGCAACCGAGTCATACCGTACGTGAAAGTGCAGTGGAGTAATCACGAGGAGCATGAGGCGACTTGGGAGCCGGAGACGGTGATGCGGGAATCCTATCCATACCTTTTCGAGCTGTCTTCTTGAGGTATGAGTTTGAGTTTGAGTTTCGAGGACGAAACTTTCCGTAGGGGGGAAGGATGTAGTACCCCTGGGGCCTAACTGACGGAATGACTGTAGTATTCTAGACTGTCCGACGCTTCTGGAGAAGGTCGAGACAAGTCGGAGTCGTTTCGGCGTCAATTAGACGCGAAAACGGACTCGGAGCGCCGAATCAAGCCAAAACTAAAGTTTTGGGCTTTTGAACTTTAGGGCGCCCAGAAGTCTTGTTTTGGGCGTCCAGATGTGCAGCGCTCATTTCTGAAAATTACTAAGTCATTTCGGATCCATGTTTCGGGCGCCCGGAAAGTGAGTCCGGAAATCCTACCTCGTATGTATCGAACTGCTCGACACGTGTTGATCGGTTGGTGAGATCCGCCGGACCAGGCTAGGGCACACCGGACCGCGGCGGAGAGTCCGATGCTCGAGTTGGTGCAGGCTGAAGAACCGGGCGCCCACTTCATGAGTTTCGGGCGCCCGAATGTGTGGATTTCTGCTGAGGACAAGTTAGTTGTAATTCTGTTCTTGAGGCTCTTTGCACCGAAACTAGTGGTCTATAAAAGAAGTGGACGACCCCCCTGAGGCTCTTTTCTCCCCTCTTCAAGGTGAACTCGGATCTTGCAAGGGAAACCCTCTCTTCTCTCCCAATTTCATCTTCCTCCATTGATGATCTTGGTTTCCTGCTGAAACTGCAACGTCGACCTGGGGTATTTGTGCTCGTGTGCAGTGTAGGAGTGTCCAAATCCAACGAAACTTGGTTTGTTGGATAGAGGACTCGCAGAGGAAGAAGTGGAATCCTTCCAATCACGATTTGGACAGGTATGTAAGCTACAGTTGATGTTTTACTGGACCCCTGGTGTTCTTGAGCTGAAACTTGGGTTTTTCCTTTGTTCTTTGGATCCAATCTCTTGGGAGCTGGAATTACGAAGTGAAGAGTGATCCTTCCACTTTCCTTGCTGGTTTGGAGGTTCTTCCCACCTGAATTGAGGATTCAAAGGTGAGTTCTAGCTCAGATTTTGAGTAATTGCTTAAGTGCTGAAATTTTTGGGTCATTGATGGAATTTCTTGGATTTTTAGATCCAGATCTTTGTGAGGATCTTTGGAGAGGTTTTGGATTGTTCCATCACTGTTTTTGTGAGGTTTGTGACCTCTTTCTATGAGCTAGATTCGTTGGAATCCCTGAATTCTTGCTGTTTTTGAGATTTGCTTAAGTGCTGGAACTTCTGGATCCATGTGCAGGAGGGTCCAGATGTTGATCTGATTCAGTGTTTAGGCTTTTTGGACATCGAGTCGAGCTCCGTTTTGGCTGAAATTTGGAGGGTTTGTTCTTGAACCTCTGCTGGTGAGTTGAGCCAAATTTCACTGCATTTGGATTTAGGATTTGGATTTTATCGGATGTTGATTACATGTGGGTTGTGCTGCCAGGCTGCAGTTCTGGGCTGATGTTCTGGGCGCCCAGAACAGTGAGCAGGTGGGTCCAAATCTCGAGGTTGCAGAGTTGAGCTCGATTTCGGCCGGTGTTGCTTGGAGGCCTTCCACTCGACTCCTAACCGTTGTTGGATAGCTTTCGAGGTGGGTTGATGTTACCGAAATCGCCGGATTTCCTCCTAAGTTGTAGAGAGTGCAGCATGCTGTTTTATTATCTGTTTAATCATGTTAGTAGCTCGAATTCGTGAATTTGCATGTGTTTATATGAAATCTGAATTTGGAGCATAAATTGATAATTTATCGACATGACTTTACATGCTGAACTGGGAATTGACTTAGGAGAAAACTTGCGAACATACAACCGTCACTTTTCGAACTGTTATCAGATTTAGCTCTAGGGGCCGTTTCTGTTCCTGTATCACCGCTGTTAGTGCGAGGTGGATACTTAGTTCGTTATAGGACGAGTTTACGCTCGTGCTGGGATGTCGAGCTTGTATTTACAGCAAGGTTAGACTGTTCTGTATTATCGGGTGCCGTCGGGGTTGACGGTGGACCCAGACTCTTGTTTTAGCTTCTGGTTGTGCTGAGGGCACGTGAGCTTAGAGTCTTTGACCCCTTTTGACCCCCTTGTTCTTTGACTTTAGCCTGCCGGAGCCTGTTTGTGCTCGACAGAGATACGCGTACTAACTCGGCTGGGTAGCTCCCCCGAGTGCCGCTCCGGAGTGAGGCCTCTTTTGCGTTGTTGTCGCTACAGATTGTGGATCTGTTTTGGACCGGCTACCCTCTTTGGTAGTGTGCGGTGTGGCTAGGCAGTTGGCTGGACGAGCCCGTTTGGGCGGTTCCGATAGATTGGGTCAGGGATGATTTCTCACTTTGGTGATGCTTACTTGAGAGTTGACTTGGATAGTGGTAGGGTAGTGGCATGATAGCTGTAGAGTTTATTCCAGCTTACTTTGTTGTTCTTTACCTACCAGCTATACTGTTAGTCTCGTAGACTTAGTGGGTGGACCGTTGAGGTCGGTATCGGTACCCACTGAGGACTACTTCTTTTGATAGTAGTTCTCACACCCATTGTTGCCACCTTTTTGCAGAGCCTTCTTCTGTTGCGGCTGCTGCGCCTGTTTCCGCGGATCGAGGTAAGGGAGTCGCGAGCTAGATCCCTACCTGTCCCTATTGTCCCTAGAGGAGGACCCTACTGGAGATAGTTTCTTTTTGGGTTGTGCCATGTACATATAGTGTGGATTTGTACCTATTTTGGTTGTGGTGTACCTGTTGTATTTTGGACTCTATATGTGCAGGTGGCTTTTGTTATTAGTATGTTTTATTTCAGCTCTATATATCTCTTGTAGTGGCTTGTATGTTTGTTTACAGGTTAGCTATCGCTTCGTATACATAGAAAAATCTATGTATACGGCGGATCTGTTGGCGAGCCCGGGGAAACGAGTAATCCGGGGCGTGACACCCGGGTATGCGACGATTTCGCTACCCATGCCATGTGATGACGGTGTTGAGACGGGTTGTGCGACGAGGTTGCTATCCCGGGTATGCGACGAGTTCGCTACCTGTGCCATGTGATGGCGGTGTTGAAATGGGATGTGCAACGAGGTTGCTATCCCGGGTATGCGACGAGTTCGCTACCTGTGCCATGTGATGGCGGTGTTGAGATGGGGTATGCGACGATTTTGCTATCCCGGATATGCGACGATTTCGCTACCCGAACTCGGAGGTGACAATTTCACTCCTTGGATGTTGGAACAATTATGGTGAGACGGCGATTCCGAACCATAAGTAAATGACAAGTAGTTGAACTTGGTCAATGTTAAATATAGGATGAACCTAGGAGAGAATGAAAAATTTACATTTCATTTGGTTGCATCCTTTGTGTTGATTTACAAGCATGTAAATATTTCTTCCATAGTTATTTGTGATCTAACTTATGCATATGATGTTTCTTTGGACCTGGTGGGTCGAGCTTCTCTCTTGGGTGGCCTTACCCACTGGGAACTATGTTTATAGTTCTCACCCCACATTTTTCAGGTCCTTCCGCGAGTGAGGCGGCAGAGCGAGGCAAGGGTTTGGCTCTCTAGATAGCGGCCCTTCCATTTTGGTGATACATAGAGTTGTACCCCTAGTCTTGGACACTGATAGTATAGGGG
The DNA here is from genome assembly GCA_016920855.1 of Puya raimondii. Classification (NCBI taxonomy): domain Eukaryota; kingdom Viridiplantae; phylum Streptophyta; class Magnoliopsida; order Poales; family Bromeliaceae; genus Puya; species Puya raimondii. Next base: position 123,733,139 of record JABWPP010000050.1, on the reverse strand, counting down.
TTTTCATTGATGATATGCAACTTGTATATTCTATGATTTTGGAACTTGATGTATGGAATGGAAATGAAAGAAAAGAAAATTTTGGGCATGTATAAATACGCAATTGTGATGTAATAGAAGTAGAACTTCTTTATGTTGATGCTTTCCTTGTGCAACTCTTGTACTCCGTTCCTAGTTGGAACCTCGTGGACATGCTTGTGTTGTGACGCCTTAGGCGGGTAGAAGAGACTCTATCCGTTCGGCGGGTCTGGGGCATGCGCCCGTGCGGTTATCCTTTCCACCTAGTTGGTGTTAAAGGCCCGACGGGGCGTGACAGACTGAGGTGGTATCAGAGCATAGAAACGGTCTAGGTGGACCTAAGAAATCCTAGGATGGAAAAGACCCTAGGAGTGTAGGCTCGTGAGTGACGAGATCTTTGATTATGGCGAAAGATAAGTGATTGGGTTATGTCCTTATACCTCTAGTTGGAAATAGAGGTAGATTCGAGGTGTGTCTTATTCTTCACAAAGAGTGTTCGTGTTGGCGGCCGACAACATGAAACCAAGTGAGGGGAATAAGGACCCTTGTGTGACTTTCGCCTAGATTGGGTTCACGTTTATGTTCGTGAAATATTATGTCTCAAATGACTTTGAATGTCACGAAATGACCAAAGTCGTTGTGTTTTCAGGAGATAATGGTACGTGGACGGCCTCCTACGAGGGCTGGGCTCGGAGGATCGAGCGCGGCTCCCGAACAACTCGGGGAGGGCGAGAACTCGGGTCTTCGTAATGAGTTGACCGAGTTGATGGGCGTGGTTCGGCGACAGGCCGAAGCCATGCAGCGACAGGAGGAGCAAATTAAGAAGCTCCAAGACGAGATGGCGCAGCAAGCGGCTGCGGTTAGGGAGGAGAGAACGGGAGTACCTCCGGCATCTGCTTCGGCACCGGCCGAGGAGGTGACACCGGCGCTGGCTGTGGCACCACCGGCATCACCGATTGTAGCCGGTGGGTCAGGTACTCCTATGCCCGACTCCGCGATGGAGGATGTGGAGCGAGAGCGCGCACTTGCGGCTCTCATGAGGTTTAAGAAGTTCAACCCGCCTATCTTCAACGGGGAGAACGTGGATCCATGGGATGTAGAGACGTGGATCGATGCTATTGAGACGCTCTTCGAGGATCTATATACCTTGGAGAGGGACAAGGTGCATCTCGCCGCTCATTGTTTAGAGCGATCGGCGAAGGTGTGGTGGAAGGGAGTCCGGCGTGATCGACTCTCTAGCCTTCCGCCACCGACGTGGGAGGAGTTTCGGGGTATGGTGTTCGCCGCCTACTTCCCCGATAGCGAAAAAAGAAAACTTCAAGAAAGGTTCCGGAAGTTGAAGCAAGGGAACCGCACCGTGCGCGAGTACGAGAGGGAGTTCTCGTACATCATCAATTGCGTACCGCACGTTGTCCGCGGAGAGTTGGACAAGGTCGACTGCTTCGTGCGCGGGCTTCGACCGGAGATCTTTCGGGCGGTACACGCCCTCAAGCTACAGACCTTTGCGGAGGTCTTGGACCGTGCTCTTTGGGTGGAGCACGGGAATGCATGTGCGTGCGAGGAGCGCGAGTCTTGGGAAAGAGAGAAGGAGAAGGTTAAAGAAAAGGGAAAGAAACGACCGGCGAGTGGCTCGGGTGGGCAATCTAGCTCTAAGAGGCCCCCGAAGCACTCGTAGTTGCAGAACCAATCGCGAGGGTCCCGGCGGAATCGACCCTCAACCCAGTGCCCGATTTGTAGCGGCCCCCACAACCCTCAGCAATGTGATTATCGTGAGGGCCGGTGCTACAAGTGCGGACAGCCGGGACATATGCGGTACAATTGCCCGATGGATGATAGCCGAGCTCCGTCGTCGGCATCGGATTTTGCACCGCTGAGGCAGCTTGCGGGCATCCCACCCGCGGCGATGTCGGCAGGCCGTACACAGCCTCCGAGACCAGTTGAGGGCCAGCAGCCAGCGCCCAGTGGACGGGTATTCGCCTCGCAGGTGGAGAAGCCTTCTGCCCAGGAGGATGTCGTGGCAGGTATTGTGTTAATTAAAGGCATTCGATGTAGAGCTATGTTTGATACTGGAGCATCGCATTCATTCATTGCTCGATCATTTGCTATAGCACATGGAATAGAAATTGTAGAAGCCACGCATGCAAGAACTGTGCAAGTACCTGAACACACCTTTTGTGTACATCACGCGTGTGTAGGTTGTCCAGTGAGGGTTGAAAACTGGATCATGCCAGCTGATTTGCTGGTGTTAAGTCGAACGAATGAGTATGACTTAATCCTAGGAATGGATTGGCTCTCGAAATATCACTCTACTATTGATTGTGAGAGCCGGATAGTGAGGTTTAAAGAACCCGGGCACGAAGAGTTTGTGTACCGTGGTTGCAAGAGTTCGCTCTTTGCGTCAATGGTGTCCACGTCGCAAGCAAGAAAGCTTATTGCTAGTGGTTGCATCGCTTACTTAGCGACGGTAGTGGATGACCGAAAGGAAGTGTTGAGACTCGAGGACATTCCTGTGGTCCAAGAGTTCCCGGATGTATTTTCGGCGGAGCTACCCGGAATGCCACCGGACCGGGAAATAGAATTCGTGATCGATTTGCTCCCGGGTACGGCGCCGATTTCTAAGGCCCCGTTGTCACGCCCCGGGTTACCTCTTCCCAGGCACATGGCAAGATCCGCCGCATACACAGTATCTCTACCATGTATACGAAGCGAAAACAACATCAACAATCACACAGAGCTAAAGGTATCAACAGAGCTGCTATAAATATATCAAAAGATCACTGTACATACATCATTCATAACTCTCATATAAAACTCTCATATACAACACTGATATCTCAATCACACTGTATGTACAGACTCAATCATCTATCAAAATGGGTATACCTCTAGCCAAGCATCCGGGGAATAGCTCTACCCGACGGTCTCCTTTCCGCGCTCAGTATGCACAACTGGGGAAGAAGACTCTGCAAAAAGGTGTCAACAACGGGTGTGAGAACTACTATCAAACAAGTAGTCCTCAGTGGGTACCGCCACCAGCCTCAGCGGTCTGCCCACTAAGTCCTCAATCTCAAGAGATATAAATGGAGCAACAAAGAAAGTAGGAGATATACTACCACTACTATGCACAAAGCTCAACTGTCAATATGAATACCAAATGAGGACTATCATACCCAATACAATACCTGCGAACCAGCTAGTACAGGAAACCCCGTCTGTACCTAGCTCAATCCATAATACCACACCATATAATACCTCACGATACAATAACATACGATACCTGCGGCCTGATCATGCTCAACCCTCCAGGGAGCCAGCTAGTACAGGAAGCCCGTCTGTAACTAGCCCCTCGTACAACACTCTGTACGGAATATGCCAACTCTAGAGTGGTACTCGTGGGAGCGACCCAACCGAGTAAAGTAAACCCATATATACGCCAAGCACCCGCAGGTATATGATCGACACGACTGGGTCAACAAAGAATCACATGCCCTCGAGGGCATCTCAAAGGATAATCAACAGTATGACCCAATCCATGATCTCACAAAGAATCACGTGCCCTCGGCACCTCAAAGGATAGTCAATAACATGACCCAATCAATGCTCCAGTGCTCACAATCAATCTCAACTCTATCACAAGAGGAGGCTCTCAACTCTACCACAAAGAGGAGGTACAATAACATAGCACGAGCCACAACATGATCACCTACACTACATGTACAACAACTGGTACAAGGGATATCAACAGGATAGGTGTAGGCCAAATCATGCAACAAGGATACAAAGAAATCATGCATGCTCACATATATATCATTAGCATATCATGCAATATAAACCTAACAGGTCATATCTAACATAATCACAGCATGTCATGCTATCATAATCCCAATAATATCACACTATCATAATCCAACACCATCATATCATAATCCAATATCATCATATCATGCTAACATAATCCAACACTATCATGCTAACATGAGAGTAAACACATAGGAGGAAGTCCACTGAATCTGGCAAACATCAACCCACCTCACAAACTAATCTAACCACGGTGGGGAAAGAACAGTATCCTCAGATCCAACCCTCCAAGATAACGAACTTTGGCTGCACTCCGATCTGACTAAACCTCCAAGGAACTGCTAACTCCAGCAGAATAACAGCTCGGCACCAGATCAGATCAGCAGAATAGAAGAGAGCAAGCTAGGTTACAAACTAATGCCAACACATGGCCCTAAACCCAACTTTCTCTCTCTAGAAAACAGGATCTCGAAGTGGAAAATGGCCTCAAGAGATCAGGGAATCACCTATTTATAGGCTGCCAAAACTTCCACATTCGGGCGCCCACTTCACAAGTTCCGGGCGTCCGGAAACTCAGCAGGCCAGGTGTCAGCTGGCGGCTAAACGGTCGGTCGGCGGTCAGCAGGCGGTGGAGCGGCGTGTCTCCGGCGGTCGACACGTGTCCTGCGTCGCGACACGTGGCTCTCCACGTCACAACTCAATTCGGATCCTCAATCCGGGCGTCCGGTTCATGCGTCCAGATCCAGAATTCGTCAGCCACAACCGGATCGTCCAGAACGTCCACTGGGTCCGGAAACTTTCGGGCGTCCACTTCCTCTCTTCCGGGCGCCCGAAACCTGCCAAGTCAAGAAACCCTAAAATCTCAAGTATTACATTCTCCCCTCCTTAAAATAGTTTCGTCCTCGAAACTAAAGTAAAGCACTCACCTCAAGATACAAACAGGTGGGGATAAGATCTCAGCATAACAGTCTCCAACTCCCATGTCGCCTCTATCATCATGAAAATCCCACTGCACCTTAACATAAGGTATGACCCGATTACGCAATTCCCTCGTCTCACGAGCAAGAATTCGTATCGGTCGCTCCTCGTACTGCAAATCCTCAGTAAGCTCCAGTGGGGAAAAGTCTATCACATGGGAAGGATCATGCATGTATCTCCTCAGAACAGATACATGAAAGACATCGTGCACTCCTGCAAGTCGAGGCGGAAGGGCTATCCGATATGCCACGGGTCCTACTCTCTCCAAGACCTCAAAAGGACCAATAAATCGCGGACTAAGCTTTCCGCGAATCCCAAATCTCCGTATGCCCTTCGATGGTGAGACCTTCAAGAAAACATGATCACCAACTTGGAATTCCAGATCTCGCCTCCGAGTATCAGAATAACTCTTTTGCCTACTCTGAGCCGTCTCAATATGCCGTCGTATCACTTTAACCTTCTCCTCGGCTTCAAGCAAAAGGTCTGGACCCAACGTTTTCCTTTCACCAACGTCATCCCAAAACAGAGGCGATCGACATTTGCGTCCATACAATGCTTCAAACGGAGCCATCTTAATGCTCGCTTGATAGCTATTGTTGTACGCAAACTCTACCAATTTCAGATGTCGATCCCAACCTCCACCAAAATCCAAGACACAAGCTCTCAACATATCCTCGAGTGTCTGTATAGTGCGCTCGGACTGACCATCAGTCTGGGGATGAAATGCAGTGCTAAATCGAAGCTGAGTCCCCAAAGCTGTCTGTAAACTCTTCCAGAAATGAGAAACAAATCTTGGGTCTCTATCAGATACTATCGAGATTGGCACTCCATGCAATCTCAATATCTCATCCATATAAAGCTGTGCAAGTCGCTCACGTGACCAAGTAATCTGCATAGGCAGAAAATGAGCAGACTTTGTCAGCCTATCAACAATCACCCAAATAGAATCATAACTGCTCGAAGTCCTCGGCAATCCTACGATGAAATCCATCGTAATATGATCCCACTTCCACTCAGGTATTGGAAGACTCTGTAGCTTACCAGCCGGTACTCGATGTTCAGCCTTCACTTGCTGACATGTCAAACATTGAGCTACAGTTCTACCAATATCCCGCTTTATACCATTCCACCAGAAGTGAGTCTTCAAATCCTGATACATCTTAGTCCCTCCAGGATGTACAGAATAAGGAGAATAATGTGCTTCCTTCAATATCTCCTCTCGAATCTCCAGATCCGCTGGTGTAAAGACCGAGATTTTTACTATGCAATTTAACTCTCCGTTGATGATGTTTATGTGTGTATTTTAATTACATAATCTCTCGTCAAGTTTTGGGAGAAAATAATTTAAAATGAAAGAGTTACGCGATTTCGAAAATTCACTTAAGTGAATAGTAACTCTGGTTTTCCAGATAAGCCGATGATTAGAGATGGCTTTCGAAGTGTATCGGACTCCGTTCATAGTGGTCCAATAGCTCGTTTTCAACTGTCCGATTATTCTGGGCTCGATGGCACTAACGGAATTTAGATCTGACGCACGGTTTTCAAGAAAAGCCTACTTGATGGTTGAGGGACCAAATCGTAATTAAAAATGTGAACGGTAAAGGGGTCTATTGATCTGCAAATCGGCAATCAAATCGAACAAAACAAAATCGTGAGTTCAATGTCTTGGCAGTGCTGATCGTGCTGGCACAATCCGTTCGAAAATTCGACGAACGGATCTCAAGATATAACGAATTTTCCGAGGAAGGGTCAAAAAGTCATTGTTGGTATTATAAGAAAATTGCTGATATTTTATGTACCAAATTGCACGACATTGGACCGGGAGGTACCTGCGCGCAAAATACACGCGCTGTGAGGGACTTAACTAACGATTGTCGGCATTGGTGGGCTATGTTGCAATTTACCAACTAGTATATATAGGTTGTTTTAGGGTTTTCTCTACACAAACCCTAACCCTAGACCACGTCCTCCCTCCACAGCCACCCAGCCGACATCCCCCACCCCCTGCTCCTCCCTCTGCGCGCGACTGCCGCCGCCGGCGACCCTGTTCCCGGCCGGCAGAGGGTGCAACCCCGGCATCACCACCACCCTTGTTCTCTCCCTCTCCATCTCTGCCAGGGACCAACCCGAGGGGGGAAACCAAGCAACGGGCTTCATCCCTACGACGCCCCGAACTCCGGCCAACCCCTGCTGCCGCCGCCGCCGTCCCTGAGCGCCGCCACGGCCGCCGGGAGCAGTCTGCACCAGTTCTGGTGCAGATCTGGCCAGAACCGCGTGGTCCCCTCTCCCCGCGTTGCCGCCTCCCAGGATCTGTCAGGCCGCTCTCCTCCGGCCTCAGGCAACCCGCTGCCGTCGCCTCGGAGTACCTCGGCCGCCGCCGTGGCCGCTGGACCGTTAGAACCCGAGCCCTAAAACCGTGCGGGCTCGGTTCGTGCTAGCGCTGCCACCGCTGCCCTCCGTCGTCGACTAACCGGAGCACCGACCTCCTTGGCCCCTCCGCATCCGTCGTCTGCCGACGGGACCTTCGCCGGAGCCGCCGAGCGCCGGGAAACGAAGGCTCGGCCTGGAGGAAAAACCGAGCTAGGGCATCACCGCCGCCGCCTCTGGCCGCCTCTGGCCGCCTCCCGCCGTCGGCCACTGCACGCGCCGACCTCCCCTGACCGGTGGCAACCCCTTGCCGCTGGTGAGTCCGCCGGAGAACCGTCGCCGGCCGTGCCCTAGCCCCCTCTGCCCGGTAAGCCCTAGTTAATGTAATCTGTGCATGGATCCGAGTTCGGATCAATTTTCTGATGACCCAGAGGCTGTTCCGATGCCTCCAGAGGTGAGCACGGTGATAGTCGGTTAGTGCCGAACGCGTTGCTCACCTCCATTCTGGTCAGCGCCTCCCGGATCTGCAGAATAAGCGAGATCAGCGTACAGTGCGCATAATTCGCTGAAGTTCGCGTCACACCCGCGTGCTCCACAGTGCCCGAATGTGCTCCGAATCATGAGCACGGCCTCCGACATATCGAGATCTATCAGTGCGTGTCTCGGCTGACCCCGAAGACCCTCTGATTGTCGTAACGACCCATAATGTCTGATAAATCACATAAAATAATGTGATTTTATGGAAGTATGAGGACTTTTATGCAATTATGCATCGGGTGGGTCCTGTGGACAGTAATTGTAGACTTGGGTGACCTCTGGACTGATTGTCCAAGGTCCGTTGTCTTTCGCGGAAATAGAAGATCTATTTCTTATGCGTTTCCCGACGAAATCCGTCGGCGAAACGTGGTTTTCGGCTCGAAAATGTCCGACGCAATGTGTGTGACTTGTGGGCTGCCGCTGAGCCTTGTTGGCTGGTTGTCTCGGCCATCTCGTGTATTTCGGAGATGCCAGGTGAGCGGCAGTGGGTTCCGGTGTCGAAATCGACACTTACGGGAACCCGGATCGGAACGATTGTCCGACGATAATCGTTTTGATGTTCGATCTTGTGCTTGCTGCCCAAACACCCAAAGGGATGTGTTTTGGGGCAGCGGTTGACTCGTAGATCGAGTCGATGTTTTTCGGGACTGTTCGTGTGTCCCGGGGACGTCCCGGTGCGATTTCGGGACTTCCGGTGTTGTTTGGAGATCGGTTTGGGAAACCGAGTCTCGGGTTTTGGGATTTGGGTGAGATGCATATGTAGAGTCCTTTGGGACATGTCTCTGACTCGTGGACCTATCGTAGGTTCGGTTGATCTGCTTCACGTCCAGGTTCCCGACGCGAGTACGACAGGTGGGTGAGCCTTCGGAGTAGTCGGTATCACTGTTCCCTGTCTCTCCTTTGATATAGCTCTACATGTCGATTCTTTCTTTACAGCATTCGTTCATACTTACCTTACTTGCATAGTATATTTGTGGTCATGGACATGTAGAGCAGGATTATGCATTTATGATCTGTGGACTTCTTGTCCAGGCAACACATCGACTCTCTTGTCGTGTGTTTCGATCTGTTGTGGCTTCGGCCAGGTACCGGCCTCTTGCCGGTTTGGATTTGATCTGTTTGATCAGGATGCGGCGTTCCTTTCGTCTGAGTTGTGGCTTCGGCCAGGTATCGGCTTCTTGCCGACTTTGATTTGATCTATTTGATCAGGATGCGGCGTTCCTTTCGCCTGAGATGTGGCTTCGGCCAGGTATCGGCTTCTTGCCGGTTTTGTTATTGAGCATATTGCATGACCAGTCACGGCACGGCATTTATTCATGACACCAAGTCGGTTTGGCCACCGACAAGGGGTGTACTATCCGGATAGGTCGACCTGCGGGCGCATGAATGGATCGAATGCGGATGAGTGCGGATGAGTGACGGATACGCCTGAGGTTTGCGGACCAATATGGTGGGATACTGATTGGGTATTTTGAGTTTTCATTCCATTGATGCATATGCAGTTTAGTTTTTCTATACAGTAGCGTTTTGATTATTTATTCTGTTCATACTGACACAGCTACTGTAGTTCTCGGATTATATTGTTATCATATATCCTTTGTTTCTCAGTGATTACGACATGCCCCTGTGGTTCAGTTGTACCCACTGGGAAACCTCGTTGTGGTTTCTCACTCCCCATTTTTCAGGTGGATCGGGCGAGGAGCCAGTTCGCGGTTCGATGCGAGGACGATCTAGCTAAACTGCATTAGCGGTCATCACCCTGGTTATGTTTTCTTTATCTGCATCAGTAGTCAGATAGATATATAAATGGTTCAGTTGGATGATCAATATTGAATGCTTATAAATTGTATGAGATGATGACTTATTATGCATGAGATTGGGTTTCAGTTCCTATTATCAGCATTTGACTTGTGTTTTATCGTGTGGGTGTCTACCCATCGTGGTAGTTGGTTTTCAAAAGGAAGTTCCGTGTGGGAACAATTTTAAAAGGTTTTTTTGGATTTCTTTAATGCTTATTAGAGTTTGAAAATAAAGCTTCCGTGTGGGAAGCACTTTTAATAGGATGCTTGTTGTACTGTGCATTGCATCATCCTTCGCTTAAGGAGTGCTTAGAAGCATGTAGGTATAGCTGAATGCAAAAACACTCTATGTTGTATTGTATGGATTATCGTGAATGTAAGTGTGATTGTGATCCTGTTGTATGTTGTTGGTACGCCGTGCAAATACAGGGGAGACTCTGTCCGTGTAGACAGAGGTGCCTGTATTTGTGGCGGGTCTGTTCACTGCGCGGGCTAGACTTTCAAAAAAAAAAAAAAAAAAATATTTGACCCGTTTTCCGCATTTAAACTAGCCCGGGGCGTGACAGCTGGTACACACAGTCGTCCTCTATAACGAAGAGTCTCAGAATTATCACAAGTAAAGTCTTCAAGATCACCACTCCTCAGTTGATCTCGAACTTTCATCAGATAAGGATCAACACTCTGTTTTTCTCGAATCCTATCCAACAGAGTGGGCTGTATGACCAAAGTCATCAGTCTCGCCGTCATCCCGTGAGTAACCACTTCAAGGGACAACCTCCGCATCTCCTCCACTAGGACAGGCTGTTGAGTAATACACATACTCAAAGTTGCCACAGTCTTCCTACTCAAAGCATCGGCAACAACGTTCGCCTTACCGGGATGGTATAAGATAGAGATGTCATAATCCTTCAATAATTCCAACCATCTCCGTTGCCGTAGATTCAACTCTTTCTGTGTAAACAGATACTTGAGGCTCTTGTGATCTGTATACACTTCACAATGCTCTCCATAGAGATAGTGGCGCCATAGCTTCAGAGCAAAGACTACCGCCGCCAACTCCAGATCATGAGTGGGGTAGTTCTTCTCATATTCTTTTAGTTGTCTTGAAGCATATGCAATCACTTTACCATGTTGTATCAGCACGCAACCCAAGCCACTATGCGAAGCATCACTATAGATGACAAATCCTTCGCCCATCACTGGTAGTGCAAGAATAGGGGCTGTCATCAACCTCTGCTTAAGTTCATCAAAGCATTCTTGGCACTCATCATTCCAAACATACTTAACTCCTTTCCTGGTTAATCGAGTAAGTGGCGTAGAGAGTTTCGCAAAACTTTCCACGAATCGTCGATAATACCCGGCTAGACCAAGAAAACTCCGTACTTCAAAAATGGTCGTCGGTCTAGGCCAATCACGAATTGCCTCAATCTTCTTAGGATCAACAGCTATTCCCGAAGCTGAAATCACATGGCCTAAAAAGGCTACTTCTCTCACCAAAATTCACACTTTTTCAGCTTTGCATACAACTTCTTCTCTCGCAAGAGTTGTAGCACTAGTCTCAGATGCTCCTCATGCTCCGCATCATCACGGGAGTAAATCAGAATATCATCGATGAAGACTACCACAAACTTGTCCAAGAAAGGCTTAAAGACTCGGTTCATCATATCCATAAATGCAGCAGGGGCATTAGTCAATCCAAACGGCATGACTGTAAACTCATAATGCCCATACCGAGTTCTAAAAGCGGTCTTAGAAATATCCTCGGCCTTCACCTTCAACTGGTGGTAACCGGACTGAAGATCAATCTTAGAAAAGACACACGCTCCCTGTAATTGATCGAACAGGTCATCGATACGTGGGAGGGGGTATCTATTCTTGATGGTCACTTTGTTCAATTCCCGATAATCCACACACAACCTAAGTGAACCATCCTTCTTCTTTACAAACAACACAGGCGCTCCCCAGGGCGACACACTCGGTCTAATAAAACTTTTATCCATAAGATCCTACAGTTGCGCCTTCAACTCTCTCAACTCAGCTGGTGCCATTCTATAGGGTGTCTTCGAGATTGGCGCGGTTCCTGGTACCACATCAATCACGAATTCAATCTCCCTATCAGGAGGCATCGAGGATAACTCAGAAGGAAATACGTCCGGAAACTCACGAACAATAGGAATATCCTCGAGTCCTGGTACAACAGTAGGCACCTCAGTCACTGTTGCAAAATAGGCCATACACCCTCTATTTAACATCTGTCTGGCCTTAGAAGAAGAAATCGTCACTGCGAACAGTGAACTCTTACAACCTTCATAAATGAACTCCTCATGTTCAGGCTCACGAAAAATCACCGTCTTAGTTCCACAATCAATTGTAGCAAAGTATCGAGATAACCAATCCATGCCTAGGATTACATCAAAATCCTACAACTGTCTCAATACTAATAAATCGGCAGGCATGATCCAAGGCCCTACTTGCACAGGACATTCCAAACAACCCTGCGTCACTTGCAAGTTATGGTCGGGTACCCGCACCTCCTTTGTCTGGGGTAACGACCCGATCTCTAAACCATGATGCAATGCAAATGCCCTACTAACAAAGGAATGCGATGCACCAGTATCGAATAAAGTACGCGATCTAATGCCACAAATCAAAACTATACCTGCCACCACTCGATCAGCTATCGAGGCATCCTCAATCTGAGCGGCATAAACTCGTCCGCTCGCCGGTGGCTGGCGTCGATCCTGCTGTCGTGGCATAGAAGATCGCTCCAGAGAAAATACCGGGGAGGCTCCAGAATACGACGGTGGAGTAAAAGGTACGGATGCCATAGAAGGAGCTGCTACAAGTCTGGGACAAGCCCTCCTGATGTGTCCTGGCTGTCCACACTCATAACATCGGCCCTCTCGTCTATCACAGAGATAAGCAAAATGAGGTCCTCCACAAATCACACATCGGGGAGATCCTCTCGACTGCTGCTGCTGTCGCTGCTGGCGATATCCTCCAGACTGCTGGCGAAATCCTCCAGACTGCTGGCGACTAGAAGATCCACGTCCCTGGAAACGCGATCGCTGGGGAGGTCTAGGTGGTCGTCTGCTACTTGATTGCCCTCCATCATCAGGTACCGGGCGCTTCCTTTCCTGACCCTGAGCTGGGTCCACAAGCTGCCCTCTCGTCACAAATGCCCCTCGCTCTACCCACAGAGACTGCTCGTTAGTAGCATCCAAAGTCTGAAGTCTCTGCGAGTGGATAAATGGAAAGATATCGGGTCTCAAACCCTTCTCATACAGATAAACCTTCTGTTATCATCTCTCGCTGCCGAAGGAATACAGTTAAGCAATCTAGTAAATTCCCTCGCATACTCCTGCACCGAGCGATTCCCTTGCTTCAGGTTCTTCAAGTCTTCCTCTATCTTCATCTTTACACTACTGGGAAAGTATGCTCCATACATAATTCCCCGAAACTCGCTCCAAGTCATCTGTAGAGGATTCAGGGACCTATGATCACGGGTCCTCCTCCACCAGACATGTGCATCACCAGATAAACAATGCACTGCCAAATGCACCTGCTCCCGTGCTGGCACAAAGAGATCCTCGAACAACTTCTCCATTTCACAAATCCAGGCTTCTACCACCCATGGCTCTATACTACTACCATTGAATCGCGGTGGATCAAACCTACAGAAGCGAGCCAATCTATCCGCCATCCGCTCCTGCTCCTCTTCAGAAAGTGCTTGACTGGGCTGAGTACTTCCTTCTTTGGGTTGAGATGTAGTTGGAGTAGTCGCCGCCTGAGGTTCCATAGCTCGAGGCGTAGAGAAAGCATCACACATTTTCTGCAACAAGGCACTCTGCTGCCTTCCAACTGCAGCTATGTCTGCTAGCTACTCCTGCAGAGCGGGCCGTTCACTAGGTCCCGTCTGCTCAGGCATATCCGAAGGCGTCGGATGCGCTCGCGTCGACGGTCGTCGAGGAGGCATAGTAATAACCTGCAACAGAATACCCGATTAGGACCACAAACAATCTCACGACCCAATCTAGCGAAAGTCTAGAAGGACACTTCTTTTCTTCTCAGATTATTATGTCATCTGCAGCCAACATAATTCATCCGATAAGAGAAGGCATAATCCCTCAATCACTCTTCCTACACAAGGAAGGATTCAAAAACTCAATCTTTGACTTTCGCGATCAATCACGTCTCTCTCGTCATTCTTAGGTCTGTTTATCTTAGATTTCTTAGGCCCTCTTGACATATTCCTAAGCTCTGATACCAACTTAATCTGTCACGCCCCGGGTTACCTCTTCCCAGGCACATGGCAAGATCCGCCGCATACACAGTATCTCTACCATGTATACGAAGCGAAAACAACATCAAGAATCACACAGAGCTAAAGGTATCAACAGAGATGCTATAAATATATCAAAAGATCACTGTACATACATCATTCATAACTTTCATATAAAACTCTCATATACAACACTGATATCTCAATCACACTGTATGTACAGACTCAACCATCTATCAAAATGGGTATACCTCTAGCCAAGCATCCGGGGAATAGCTCTACCCGACGGTCTCCTTTCCGCGCTCAGTATGCACAACTGGGGAAGAAGACTCTGCAAAAAGGTGTCAACAACGGGTGTGAGAACTACTATCAAACAAGTAGTCCTCAGTGGGTACCGCCACCAGCCTCAGCGGTCTGCCCACTAAGTCCTCAATCTCAAGAGATATAAATGGAGCAACAAAGAAAGTAGGAGATATACTACCACTACTATGCACAAAGCTCAACTGTCAATATGAATACCAAATGAGGACTATCATACCCAATACAATACCTGCGAACCAGCTAGTACAGGAAACCCCGTCTGTACCTAGCTCAATCCATAATACCACACCATATAATACCTCACGATACAATAACATACGATACCTGCGGCCTGATCATGCTCAACCCTCCAGGGAGCCAGCTAGTACAGGAAGCCCGTCTGTAACTAGCCCCTCGTACAACACTCTATACGGAATATGCCAACTCTAGAGTGGTACTCGTGGGAGCGACCCAACCGAGTAAAGTAAACCCATATATACGCCAAGCACCCGCAGGTATATGATCGACACGACTGTGTCAACAAAGAATCACATGCCCTCGGCATCTCAAAGGATAATCAACAGTATGACCCAATCCATCTCACAAAGAATCACGTGCCCTCGGCACCTCAAAGGATAGTCAATAACATGACCCAATCAATGCTCCAGTGCTCACAATCAATCTCAACTCTATCACAAGAGGAGGCTCTCAACTCTACCACAAAGAGGAGGTACAATAACATAGCACGAGCCACAACATGATCACCTACACTACATGTACAACAACTGGTACAAGGTATATCAACAGGATAGGTGTAGGCCAAATCATGCAACAAGGATACAAAGAAATCATGCATGCTCACATATATATCATTAGCATATCATGCAATATAAACCTAACAGGTCATATCTAACATAATCACAGCATGTCATGCTATCATAATCCCAATAATATCACACTATCATAATCCAACACCATTATATCATAATCCAATATCATCATATCATGCTAACATAATCCAACACTATCATGCTAACATGAGAGTAAACACATAGGAGGAAGTCCACTGAATCTGGCAAACATCAACCCACCTCACAAGCTAATCCAACCACGGTGGGAAAAGAACAGTATCCTCAGATCCAACCCTCCAAGATAACGAACTTTGGCAGCACTCCGATCTGACTAAACCTCCAAGGAACTGCTAACTCCAGCAGAATAACAGCTCGGCACCAGATCAGATCAGCAGAATAGAAGAGAGCAAGCTAGGTTACAAACTAATGCCAACACATGGCCCTAAACCCAACTTTCTCTCTCTAGAAAACAGGATCTCGAAGTGGAAAATGGCCTCAAGAGATCAGGGAATCACCTATTTATAGGCTGCCAAAACTTCCACATTCGGGCGCCCACTTCACAAGTTCCGGGCGTCCGAAAACTCAGCAGGCCAGGTGTCAGCTGGCGGCTAAACGGTCGGTCGGCGGTCAGCAGGCGGTGGGGCGGCGTGTCTCCGGCGGTCGACACGTGTCCTGCGTCGCGACACGTGGCTCTCCACGTCACAACTCAATTCGGATCCTCAATCCGGGCGTCCGGTTCATGCGTCCAGATCCATAATTCGTCAGCCACAACCGGATCGTCCAGAACGTCCACTGGGTCCGGAAACTTTCGGGCGTCCACTTCCTCTCTTCCGGGCGCCCGAAACCTGCCAAGTCCAGAAACCCTAAAATCTCAAGTATTACACCCGTACAGGATGGCACCTGCGGAGCTAAAGGAATTGAAAGCACAATTACAAGATTTGATGGACAAGGGTTTCGTAAAGCCAAGTGTGTCACCTTGGGGAGCCCCTGTTCTATTTGTGCGGAAAAAGGATGGTTCGCTGCGGTTATGTGTGGATTACCGTGATTTGAACAAAGTGACCGTCAAGAATAAGTACCTGTTACCTCGAATTGATAACTTATTCGATTAGTTGCAAGGGTCTCGGGTGTATTCAAAAATAGATTTGCAATCCGGTTATCACTAGTTGAAGATTAAACCGGAGGATGTGCATAAGACCGCGTTTAGGACGCGGTATGGACACTATGAATTCACGGTTATGCCTTTCGGGCTTACCAATGCCCCGGCGGCGTTCATGGATTTAATGAACCGTGTGTTCAAACCACTATTGGATCAATTTGTGGTTGTGTTCATAGATGATATTCTTGTCTACTCTCGTAGTGAAGAGAAACATAAAGAGCACCTAAGGATTGTGCTTCAAGTTCTTCAAGAGAACAAGTTGTTCGCCAAGATGAAAAAGTGTGAATTTTGGATTCGTGAGGTCACTTTCTTGGGTCATGTGATCTCCGCGGAAGGAGTATCGGTGGACTCTATGAAAGTTGAGGCAATCAAGGATTGGCCTCGTCCGACCAATGTCACGGAAGTACGAAGCTTTTTGGATCTTGCGGGGTACTATCGGCGGTTCGTGGAGGGATTTTCAAAAATCTCTGGTCCACTAACGTGTTTTACCCGCAAGGGAGCCAAATATGTTTGGAGCGAGGAATGCGACCAAATCTTTAAGGAGCTAAAGGAAAGGTTGACTTCGGCTCCGGTTCTCGCCTTGCCGATTTCGGGGGAGGGCTTTGTGGTGTATAGTGATGCATCACAGCGTGGTCTTGGGTGTGTGCTTATGCAAAGAGGACAAGTGATAGCATATGCCTCTCGACAGCTGAAGAGCTATGAGCATAATTACCCCACCCACGACCTAGAGCTTGCAGTAGTGGTCTTCGCACTTAAGTTGTGGAGACACTATTTGTACGGGGAACATTGTGAGGTGTACACGGATCACAAAAGCTTAAAGTACTTATTCACTCAAAAGGAGTTGAATTTGAGGCAGCGGAGATGGTTGGAGTTGATAAAAGATTACGACTTAACTATCTTGTACCACCCCGGTAGAGCCAATGTGGTGGCCGATGCGCTCAGTCGGAAATCCGTGGAGAACTTCGCAATTGAGATGACGGGACAAATACCGTTGATCAAGGAAATAGGCCGGTTTGACTTGGAAGTCGTGGCCCCAGGCGTCCCCGCTAGACTTATGAATCTCGAGATTTGGCCAACCTTGTTGGAGCAAATAAAAGAAAAGCAATCCGGAGATCCGGAACTCCAAAAGGTGGGGAGTGCTATCGAGAATGGGCGCGCCGGTGATTTTTCATGTGGACTCGAAGGGCGCCATTCGATTTCGAAATCGATTGTGCGTGCCTAAAGTCGAGGACATTCGTAGGGAGATCTTGAAGGAAGCTCACACTTCTTCCTATGCGATTCACCCGGGCGGCACCAAAATGTATAAGGATCTTAAATTGCATTATTGGTGGCCGGAGATGAAACTCGATGTTGGACGCTTTGTGGCACAATGTTTAGTATGCCAACAGGTGAAGACCGAGCGTCGCTTTCCAGCAGGGAAATTGCAAGGGTTACCCATTCCAGTTTGGAAGTGGGAGAACATAGCAATGGACTTTGTTGTGGGCCTACCTCGATCGCAAGGTGGCCACGACGCGATTTGGGTGGTGGTGGATCGTTTGTCAAAGTCGGCACACTTTTTGCCAATCTACACCACTTGGTCGGGGGACAAGTTAGCACAAGTCTACCTGGACGAGATTATGCGGTTGCACGGGGTCCCGACCTCGATAGTTTCAGATCGAGATCCCCGTTTTACATCGCATTTTTGGAAAAGCTTGCAAGAAGCTTTGGGTACACGGCTCGATTTCAGTTCAGCATTTCATCCTCAAACTGATGGTCAATCGGAAAGGACAATTCATATTTTGGAGGATATGCTACGAGCGTTGGACTTCAAGGGTGCATGGCCTACTCATTTGTCGATGGCTGAATTTGCTTATAATAATAGCTATCAATCTAGCATCGGTATGGCAACGTTTGAGGCTTTGTATGGAAGGAAATGCCGCTCTCCTATTCATTGGAGTGAAGTCGGCGAAAGGAGGGTCTTAGGACCGGATGTGTTGCGTGAAGCGGAGGAAAAGGTCCGCTTCGCACATGAACGCTTGTCGACGGCGCAATCCAGACAAAAGAGTTATGCGGATCGACGTCGACGAGATTTGGAATTCGCTGTAGGAGACCGCGTCTTCTTGAAAGTATCGCCCATGAGAGGGGTAAAGCGATTTGGTGTTCGGGGTAAGTTGAGTCCCCGTTACATCAGACCTTATGAGGTTTTGGAGCGTGTGGGATCCTTGGCATATCGGCTAGCTTTGCCGCCAAAACTTGCGGGGATACACAATGTGTTCCATGTATCGACGCTCCGCAAGTACAAGTATGATCCGGCGCACGTCCTCGAGTATATGCCTATGGAGCTTCATGAGGATATGACTTATGAGGAGTTTTCCTTGTGTATCATGGATCGTGAGGTGAAAAGTTTGAGGAACCGTGAAATTCCTTATGTAAAGGTACAATGGACGAATCACGGTGAGCGCGAAGCTACGTGGGAATTGGAAAGCTCGATGAAGGAGCGGTTCCTTTACCTCTTCGCTGAGTCCAGCTGAGGTATGATTTAGTTTCACGGCCGAAACTCTCTTTAAGGGAGGAGGAATGTAGTACACTGAATTTCAGTGCGTCGTACCGAACTTCTACAAATTGTGGAGTTCCGGTGGAAAAATAGCATGTGAGGCTATATGTGAGGCTTCAGCCAAGTTTGGGACTTGTGCGAAGTGTTTTCGGCGCAAATGAGGCGCGAAAACGGACTTCGAAAAGTTAAAACTGCTGAACTTGTGAAGTCTGCAGTGGATTCCGGTATGTGGATCTCCATACCGGTACTGAAGTGATTAGTACCGGTATGTGATGTGGTATACCGGAATGCGGAGGCTGAAACTGAGAATCCAGCTCTCGGGTTCTGCGGAATTCTCCGGGGTATACCGGAACTAACACCCGTATACCGGTATGTCAATGTGAATACCGGTATACAGTGTTGCGAAATTCCAGTTTTGGCTGGTTGGAAGTGTTTTTTGTGGAGAGGGGCAAAAGAGTCTTTTCACACTCGAGGGAGTGTTAGAAAGGCAGGGAACACCCCCTTTCTCAGTCATCTTCCTCCTCTACTTCCCCTCTTCCTCTCCCTCACTTTCTCTCTCTAGAGATCTCTCCAAAACATGGAGAAAAGGGTGGATTGAGCTTGGAAAAGGCTTCCAAAGGAGAAAAGAAGCTTCTTGGTGCAAGAAGAAGCTTGGGGAACTCGTGGTTAAGGTTAGTTCCTCACGTTTTGGGTTCAAACCTTGGATTTAATCCTTTGTTATGAGGTTTTTGGGAACCCTAGGCAATCTAAACCACAAAATGTGGAGATTGGCCAAGAAATTTTGAGGTTCTACATGCATGCATGTGAAACCTAGGTGAAATGAGGGTTTTTGCCTTGGAAGGTTCTAAAAATATTTGGACATTCGGGAATTGCAATTGAGGCATAGGAAATCATGTTAGAACACTTGATTTCATGTATTGAGTTGAATTAAGAGTTCGTAACGAGTAACGAACCGTTTTCTTGTAGAAGCTTGGGTTGAAGCAAGAACTCAAGGCTTGAACACTTAGGGGCTTGAAGAATACAAGAATTCGGAAGCTCTTGAGGTGGGTTTGTGTTTACCGAAGTAATTAGGTCACTTCCATGTCTAGAGTAAATATCCATTTAAAGATAAAATTGTATGTATGGTGAACCCTAGGACTTGCATGTTGGCAAAGATGAAAATCATGATAGGTAGAGCCATGAGCTCCTATTGCATGTTATAGAATACAAGTATATTCATATTATATATACTTGTTGCATGGTTGCATGTATGATTGGAACCTAGTGTTATTTAACATAGGTTAGAACATGAGATTGGAACCTAGTGTTATTGAACATAGGTTGGAACATGTATGATTGGAACCTAGTGTTATTGAACATAGGTTGGACATGAGAATGGATCCTAGTGTTATTGAACATAGGTTGGACATGAGATTGGAACCTAGCGTTATGGAACCTAGGTTGAGAATGAGAAAGTAAACCTAATGTCACTGAACATAGGTGAGACTTAGTGACTTGAACCTAGGGTCATGAGACTTAGGTTGGCAAGTGTAAAATGTAGAGATGGGATGTGCGACGATTTTGCTATCCCGGGTATGCGACGATTTCGCTACCCATACCATGAGTTGGCGGTGTTGGAATGGGATGTGCGACGAGTTTGCTATCCCGGGTATGCGACGATTTCGCTACCCATGCCATGTGATGGCGGTGTTGAGACGGGATGTGCGACGAGGTTGCTATCCCGGGTATGCGACGAGTTCGCTACCTGTGCCATGTGATGGCGGTGTTGAGATGGGGTATGCGACGATTTTGCTATCCCGGGTATGCGACGATTTCGCTACCCGAACTCGGAGGTGACAATTTCACTCATTGGATGTTGGAACAATTATGGTGAGACGGCGAATCCGAAACCATAAGTAAATGACAAGTAGTTGAACTTGGTCAATGTGAAATATAGGATGAACCTAGGAGAGAATGAAAATTTTACATTTCATTTGGTTGCATCCTTTGTGTTGATTTACAAGCATGTAAATATTTCTTGCATAGTTATTTGTGATCTAACTTATGCATATGGTGTTTCTTTGGACCTGGTGGGTCGAGCTTCTCTCTTGGTTGGCCTTACCCACTGGGAACTATGTTTATAGTTCTCACCCTACGTTTTTCAGGTCCTTCCGCGAGTGAGGCGGCGGAGCGAGGCAAGGGTTTGGCTCTCTAGATAGCGGCCCTTCCATTTTGGTGATACATAGAGTTGTACCCCTAGTCTTGGACATTGATAGTATAGGAGTTTTCATTGATGATATGCAACTTGTATATTCCATGATTTTGGAACTTGATGTATGGAATGGAAATGAAAGAAAAGAAAATTTTGGGCATGTATAAATACGCAATTGTGATGTAATAGAAGTAGAACTTCTTTATGTTGATGCTTTCCTTGTGCAACTCTTGTACTCCGTTCCTAGTTGGAACCTCGTGGACATGCTTGTGTTGTGACGCCTTGGGCGGGTAGAAGAGACTTTATCCATTCGGCGGTTCTGGGGCATGCGCCCGTGCGGTTATCCTTTCCACCTAGTTGGTGTTAAAGGCCCGACGGGGCGTGACATATAATCACTGGTAAATAAGAGAGAGCGATAAGGTATATACAATAGATATAAACAGGTATAACTGATATAGTAAAAGTAAAACAAGAAAGAAATCATACGACTAAATATTTGAAATAATACCACTACTGTAACAAGATAAGCAAATGTATATATGCATCAAGTACACTTCAATATCCAAACCCAATCCAAATATTGTCATGTTGGTCTAAAGACCTCAGACAATACCACACCTATGCTCAGTCATCAGGCATATAATCCCACTGCAAAAAATATACCGCATATAGCTCATTCATGCACTGGGGTTTGGCTCAACCCGGGTTCGCCAACAGATTCACCGCATTCACGGGAAGCCCTGTGTGTATGAAGCGATAGTAGTACCTGTAAAGCATACAAGAGCAATTACAAGCAAGTAACAGAGTTGTAAAGAAACTGCTAAAACTAAAACATAATCCACTGTATATACATAAGATTCAGAGAGTACAATAGAGAAATCCATAAGTACTAACATCATCTCTCGCACCTTTGAAATATAAAATATATATCGGTATGTACAGTGTCTATAACCAAAAACTGTCTCAAAAGGTACTCCACTAGCACAACTTGCCAAAGGATAGGGATCTAACTTGCGACTCCCTTACCTCGATCAGTGGCAGTAGTAGGAACTGAGAGCTTTGCAAGAAAGAGGAGTAACAATGGGCAGGAGAGCTATTATAAACAAGTAGTCCTCAATGGGTACCATCACCGACGCCAATGGCCTACCCACTAAATCTACAAAACTAAAAGAAAAGCTAGGTAAGTAAAGGAGCAAAAGTAGTAAAGTTGGAAAGAAATCTATAGCTATAATAGTACTACACTATTAATACTCAAGTCATAATATCACTATAAGGTATGCATCAACTATCTATAGAACTGGCAACTACTAACTCATTTCAAAGGGACCACCACAAGGCCGGTCTACCCTGTGCCAACCTACTATGCACCACCCTCGAGGGATGGCCGACCAAGGCAGGATGCCCAAAAATGCACTAAAGGCCAACTCGGAGGGTTTCTTTGATTTCGGGATCGTTGGTGTGTGCGCAAGGATGAGAAGATCTGTGGGGAGATCTTGAGGGGAGCTCATACATCCCTGTATGCTATTCACCCGGGCGACACCAAAATGTATAAGGATCTCAAAAATGCATTATTGGTGGCCGAACATGAAAAGAGATATTGAACGCTTTGTGGCACAATGTTTGGTGTGTCAACAAGTGAAAGCAGAATATCGCCTTCTCAGCAAAAAAATTGTAAAATCTGTTGATTCCAGTATGGACGTGGGAGAATATAGCGATGGATTTCATCGTGGGATTGCTTCGAGCTCAAGGAGGTCACGATGCAATTTGGTTAGTTGTGGACCATTTGACGAAGTCGGCTCATTTCTTGCAGATCCACACCAATTGGTCAAGGGATAAGTTGCCACAAGTTTATTCGGATGAGATTATACGTCTACACAGGATTCTGGCATCAATTGTGTCAGATCGGGATCCCCGTTTTGCATCTCAATTTTGGAAGAGCTTACATGAGGCATTAGGCACACAACTCAATTTTAGCATGGCATTCCATCAGGCGGTCCGTCAGAGAGGACAAATCAAATTTTAGAGCATATGCTCCGAGCGTGTGTTATAAATTTCAAAGGTGCGTGGCATACCTACTTGCCTATGGTGGAGTTCGCTTATAATAATGTCACGCCCCGGGCCCTAGTGGGAGCCTACCAGGCACGTGCACAGACCCGCCGTGTACACCAAAACAACTCATAATGTACACAAGGCGTCTACAACAACAATAATCGAGTAGTAGAAGGAATACATCCTAAACAAGGTGATCAAAGCAAGAACGTAATTCTACAACTAAAATAAGTTGTCACAACCTATAATCTTAAGATATACAATAAAATCTGCTTTAAAGTACATCACATCCACACTAGGAGATCGCTCAACTAGAAACATCTATACACCTTTCGCTCAAAATACAAAGAAAGGTGACCATGGTACATCTATAACATCATCGTAGAGGCTCTAGCTAGCTGCTAACCCCTCGCCACGATCCCAAGCCTCTCCTGCTGCGGAAGGCTCTGAAACAAAAATCCAACAACAATAGGGGTAAGAACTATTAAACAATAGTTCCCAGTGGGTAAGCCGCTGAGAGTGGCAAAATACACCGCTAGGTCAACTGAGGCAAAGATAGTATAAGTTAAACATAAAGCATAAAGCAATAAATGCTAAACAATAATTTTTCTACTACTATCATGCCTCCAAGTGACTATATCATTTATATGAATATGATTCCAATATCATATGCCCAAATGTGTCTTTTGCTCTAGTTTAAATGCATGTCCAATTAATGCCATGACTACTAGTTGAAAGGAAACTTTCTATTATCACCATTAATCATGTCACTATACTAATCATCATGAGTATAGATTTAATGCTACTATGGATGCCAATGCAACTAGTGACTAACATGAATGTCCAACTATGATGTATGCATCCAAATGGTGTCAAGCTAAGTAATGTCACAAAATACAACTCACTACTATGTCCATACACTACATGTATATGGATCAACCAACTGTGATGTACTATGTCCAGTTTACTTAGTTTTCACCCAATCAACGAGGGGACTTACACAAGGTAACGTCCCGGCTTGTGCCATGCCTAATGGCCCCGTGGTAGTCAACATCCCCACGCTGAGTATGAGCCTCCCCCACGACAATCCACTTCGGCGCCCAATCCCGCCCAGGGGAAATAACTCTCGCAAGGCCAACTCTGGAGTGCCGGCTTGTAGGGAGCGACCCTCACAAGCATATGCGAATGAGCACAAGGGCAAACAAGCGCAGATCATAAGCATCGTATCCAAGGCCAACAAGGCCCAATCATCATGTCTAAAACATGAAATCACAACATCGACTCGAGGGTCGGAATCATAACATATATGCCATACTTGTTCTCAAATTTTACGTTGATATGTTTCTACCAATATGTAATATGTCTCTAACATGTAAGTGGTTACATCTCACTCTACCAATAAGAATGGACCTATGTCTCATTCATGACCCCAACGGGTTACTATCATATGCTATAACCAAAGCCATACTCAATGCATTGTACTAATGCTATTTTCGATGCATTCTACAAATGGCATAATCCATGCATTATTCTAATGCCATAATTCATGCATTCTACAATGCTGTAACCCATGCATTATTCTAACGCCATGATCCGTGCATTCTACAAATGCCGATAAGTCATCATTCATAATATACATAGGTCATACTATTTGAACCTCCACTTTATGGAGTATAAGGATCATCATGCAAGTACTCTATTCTCATATAATTAAGCAATTTTATGCTTTTACCATTTACATAATCAAATAAGTAGGAAAATCCCTTTCATCATGTCTTAAATATGGAATCATTCAACGACCTAAAGGTCGGGCTTAATGTCAACAATGTCAATCTTATTTGCTCACCTAGATGAGGTGCAACGTTCATATCTTCACATCTTGTCATTAACATGCAATATGTCATGTTCTTTCCACTATCTATGGCAACATGAATCAATGTCACATCCAACGTCATGCTAGGTCAAGTCCAATAGCCTCACTAGTCATATAGTGTGTCATATGATACTACCAATCTCTAACATGCATATCTTAAATAGCAATAACGAGAATATATCGTCACAACATCATTGTGTGGACCCTAGCACGCATATCATCCTCATAAACCTCTACTATATAGAGTGTGCTAAAATTCACATGCAACATACATAAATCATGTGTTCACAATTTCTACCATGTCATAATTAGCACATTTATGCATCTAATCAATCCTATAATAAAATAGGAGACATAGGGGAAGTTCATCCATTTCGGTGAGGTCAGACCCACCGGATACCCATCGAAAACTCGCAGTACTTCAAAACGAAGTTGTCCCCTAAGCTTCTCATGCCCTAAATTTTTTTTCCAAGGGGTTAGAAGCATCGAACATGTAGCACTCTGAATTTCGGTGTGTTGTATCAAACTTTACTGAATTTGATAAAGTTCAATGGAAGCCGATAATGGCTGGTGTGGAATTGGGTTCCGAAGGTTTCAGAATATTGTGGGTGCGAGTGGAAACCTGGAAATCAAAAAATTATGAAAAAAGGACCAAGTGGAGCAAAACTGCTCACGGGGTCCGGACCCTGGAAGCTGGGGTCCGGACAATGAAGTTCGCGGGCAGCTACGGTCCGGACCCGGATGTCACGGTCCGGACCCGAGCTGGTTTCCAAATTGTGGTGCGTACGGGTTCCGGACCCTGATGCCAAGGTCCGGACCTGGCCTGCACGGTGGACTGTCACCTGTGCGGGTCCCGTTCCCCAATTGCAAGGTCCGGACCCGGCTGGGGCAGAATGCCCAGTGAGGGGTATTTTAGTAATTTCATGGTGGAGGGCTATGTATAGGGGCTGAGGTATCTCTCTCCTCATTACTCCTCCACTCTCCTCACATTCCCTCTCCCTCTCCCTCACTTTCTCTCTCTAGAGATTTCTCAAAAGTTTGGAGAAGTGTAGGATTTGACCTTGGGAAAAGCTTATAAGGTAGATTTGGAGCTTCTTGGTGCAAGAAGCTTGGGAGCTAGGGCTTTGAGGTGAGTTCTTGTGATTTAGGGTTTAAACCTTGGATTTAATCCTTTAAGATGAGGTTTTTGGAAACCCTAGGCAATCTCAACCACAAATGGTGGAAGATTGGCCATGAAATCTAGGGTTTGGCTTGCATGCATGCAAACCCTAGGTAGATTTGGGGCTTTTGTCACGGGAGGTTCTAAAAATATTTGGACCTTCGAGAATTACAATTGAGGCATAGAAAATCATGTTAGAACACTTGATTTCATGTATTAAGTTGATTTAAGGGTTCGTAACGAGTAACAAACCATTTTCTTTTAGAAGCTTGGGTTGAAGCAAGAACTCAAGGCTTGGAGACTTAGGAGCTCAAAGAATACAAGAATTTGGAAGCTCTTAAGGTGGGTTTGTGTTTACCGAAGTGATTAGGTCACTTCCATGTCTAGAGTAAATATCCATTTAAAGATAAAATGGTATGTATGGTGAACCCTAGGACTTGCATGTTGGCAAAGATGAAAATCATGATAGGTAGAGCCATGAGCTCCTATTGCATGTTATAGAATTCAAGTATATTTCTATTATCTATACTTGTTATGTGATTGCATGTATGATTGGAACCTAGAGTCATTGAACATAGGTTGGAACATGTGCGATTGGAACCTAGAGTCATTGAACATAGGTTGGAACATAAGAATGGAACCTAGAGTCACGGAACCTAGGTTGAGAACGAGAAAGTAAACCTAGTGTCATTGAACATAGGTTAGACTTAGTGACTTGAACCTAGGGTCATGAGACTTAGGTTGGCAAGTGTGAAATGTTGAGATGGGATGTGCAACGAGATTGCTATCCCGGGTATGCGACGAGTTCGCTACCCATGCCATGTGATGGCGGTGTTGAGATGGGATGTGCAACGAGATTGCTATCCCGGGTATGCGACGAGGTCGCTACCCATGCCATGTGATGGCGGTGTTGAGATGGGATGTGCAACGAGGTTGCTATCCCGGGTATGCGACGAGTTCGCTACCCATGCCATGTGATGGCGGTGTTGAGATGGGATGTGCAACGAGGTTGCTATCCCGGGTATGCGACGATTTCGCTACCCGTGCCATGTGATGGCGGTGTTGAGGTGGGGTATGCGACGGTTTCGCTATCCCGAGTATGCGACGGTTTCGCTACTCGAACACGAAGGTGACGATTTCACTCCTTGGATGTTGGAACTATTATGGTGATGCGGCGATTCCAAAACCATAAGTTTATGACAAGTAGTTGAACTTGGTCAATGTGAAATATAGGATGAACCTAGGAGAAAATGAAAATTAGACATTTTATTTGGTTGCATCCTTTATGTTTATTTACAAGCATGTAAATAATTGTTGCATAGCTATTTGTGATCTAACTTATGCATATGGTGTTTCTTTGGACCTGGTGGGTCAAGCTTCTCTCTTGGGTGGCCTTACCCACTGGGAACTATGTTTATTGTTCTCACCCCACATTTTTCAGGTCTTTCCGCGAGTGAGGCGGCGGAGCGAGGCAAGGGTTTGGCTCTCTAGATAGCAGCCCTTCCATTTTGGTGATACATAGAGTTGTACCCCTAGCTTGGACATTGAAAGTATAGGGGTTTTCATTGATTTTATGCAACTTGTATATTTTATGATTTTGGAACTTGATGTATGGAATGGAAATAAAAAAAAAAAGAAAATTTTGGGCATGTATAAATGTGCAATTGTAATGTAATAGAAGTAGAACTTCTTTATGTTGATGCTTTCCTTATGCAACTCTTGTACTCCGTTCCTAGTTGGAACCTCATGGACATGCTTGTGTTGTGACGCCTTGGGCGGGTAGAAGAGACTCTAACCGTTCGGTGGGTCTGGGGCATGCGCCCGTGCGGTTATCCTTTCCACCTAGTTGGTGTTAAAGGCCCGACGGGGTGTGACAGACTGAGGTGGTATCAGAGCATAGAAACGGTCTAGGTGGACCTAAGAAACCCTAGGATGGAAAAGACCCTAGGAGTGTAGGCTCGTGAGTGACGAGATCTTTGATGTGGCGAAAGATAAGTGATTGGGTTATGTCTTTATACCTCTAGTTGGAAGTAGAGGTAGATTCGAGGTGTGTCTTATTCTTCACCAAGTGTGTTCGTGTTGGCGGCCGACAACATGAAACCAAGTGAGGGGAATAAGAACCCTTGTGTGACTTTCGCCTAGATTGGGTTCACGTTTATTTTCGTGAAATATAGTGTTGCGAATGACTTTGAATGTCATAAAATGACCAAAGTCGTTGTATTTTCAGGAGATAATGGTACGTGGACGGCCTGCTACGAGGGCTGGGCTCAGAGAATCGAGCGCGGCTCCCGAACAACTCGGGGAGGGTGAGAACTCGAGTCTTCGTAATGAGTTGACCGAGTTGATGGGCGTGGTTCGGCGGCAGGCCGAAGCCATGCAGCGACATGAGGAGCAAATTAAAAAGCTCCAAGACGAGATGGCGCAGCAAGCGGCTGCGGTTAGGGAGGAGAGAACGGGAGTACCTCCGGCCTCTGCTTCGGCACCGGCCGAGGAGGTGACACCGGCGCCGGCTGTGGCGCCACCGGCATCACCGATTGTAGCCGGTGGGTCGGGTACTCCTATGCCCGACTCCGAGATGGAGGATGCGGAGCCAGAGCGCGCACTTGCGGCTCTCATGAGGTTCAAGAAGTTCAACCCGCCTATCTTTAGCGGGGAGAACGTAGATCCATGGGACGTGGAAACATGGATCGACGCATTAGAGACGCTCTTCGAGGATTTGTATACCTTGGAGAGGGACAAGGTGCACCTCGCCGCTCATTGTTAAGAGCGATCGGCGAAGGTGCGGTGGAAGGGAGTCCAGCGTGATCGACTCTCTATCCTTCCGCCACCGACGTGGGAGGAATTTCGGGGTATGGTGTTCGCTGCCTACTTCCCCGATAGCGAGAAAAGGAAACTTCAAGAAAGGTTCCGGAAGTTAAAGCAAGGGAACCGCACCGTGCGCGAGTATGAGAGGGAGTTCTCGTACATTATTAATTGTGTACCGCACGTTGTCCGCGGAGAGTTGGACAAGGTTGACTGCTTCGTGCGCGGGCTTCGACCGGAGATCTTTCGGGCGATTCACGCCCTCAAGCTACAGACCTTTGCGGAGGTCTTGGACCGTGCTCTTTGGGTGGAGCACGGAAATGCATGTGCACGCAAGGAGCGCGAGTCTTGGGAGAGATAAAAAGAAAAAGATAAAGAAAATGGGAAGAAGCGACCGGCGGGTGGCTCGGGTGGGCAGTCTAGCTCTAAGCGGCCCCCGAAGCACTCGTAGTCGCAGAACCAATCGCGAGGGTCCCGGCGGAACCGACCCTCAACCCAGTGCCCGATTTGTAGCGGCCCCCACAACCCTCAGCAATGTGATTATCGTGAGGGCCGGTGCTACAAGTGCGGACAGCCGGGACATATGCGGTACAATTGCCCGATGGATGATAGCCGAGCACCGTCGTCGGCATTGGCATTTGCATCGCCGAGACAGCTTGCGGGCATCCCACTCGCGGCAATGTCGGCTGGCCGTACATAGCCACCGAGGCCAGCCGAGGGCCAGCGACCAGCGCCCAGTGGACGGGTGTTCGCCTCGCAGGTGGAGGAGCCTTCTGCCCAGGAGGATGTCGTGGCAGGTATTGTGTTAATTAAAGGCATTAGATGTAGAGCTTTATTTGATACTGGTGCATCGCATTCATTCATTGCTTGATCATTTGCTATTGCTCATGGAATAGAAATTGTAGAAGCCACGCATGTAAGAACTGTACAAGTACCTGAACACACCTTTTGTGTACATCATGCGTGTGTAGGTTGTCCAGTGAGGGTTGAAAACTGGATCATGTGTCACGCCCCGGGTTACCTCTTCCCAGGCGCATGACCAGATCCGCCGCATACATAGTATCTCTACCGTGTATACGAAGCGATACAACATCCACAACAAACACCCAGAGCTAAAGGTATCAACAGAGCTGCTATATAAATATATCAAAAGATCACTGTACATACATCATCCATAACTCTCATATAAAACTATCATATACAGACTGATATCAACATCACACAGTATGTACAGACTCAACCATCTATCCAAAATGGGTATACCTCTAGCCAAATATCCGGGGAATAGCTCTACCCGACGGTCTCCTTTCTGCGCTCAGTATGCACGACTGGGGAAGAAGACTCTGCAAAAAGATGTCACCAATGGGTGTGAGAACTACTATCAATCAAGTAGTTCTCAGTGGGTACCGCCACCAGCCTCAGCGGTCTGCCCACTAAGTCCTCAATCTCAAGAGATATGTATAAAGCAATAAAAGAGTAGGAGATATACTACCACTACTATGCACAAAGCTCAACTGTCAGTATGAATTACCAATGAACTGAATATACCAAATGAGGACTATCATACATAATACAATACCTGCGAACCAGCTAGTACAGGAACCCCATCTGTACCTAGCTCTCGCCATACAATACCTCACAATACCATACCTGCGGCCTGATCACGCTCAACCCTCCAGGGAGCTGCTCAACCCTCCAGGGAGCCGACTAGTACAGGAAGCCCGTCTGTAACTAGCCCCTCGTACAACTCTCTGTACGGAACATGCCAACTCTAGAGTGGTACTCGTGGGAGCCCACCCAACCGAGCAAAGTACAACCATAGTAACGCCAAGCACCCGCAGGTATATGATCGACACGACTGGGTCAACAAAGGATCATGTGCCCTCGGCACCTCAAAGGATAGTCAACAAGTAAGACCCAATCCACTGTGCCCTCGGCACCACAAAGGATAATCAACAAGTATGACCCAATCCATGCTCTCACAAAGAACCACGTGCCCTCGGCACAATCAATGCTCCAGTGCTCACAATCAATCTCAACTCTATCACAAGAGGAGGCTCTCAACTCTACCACAAAGAGGAGGTACAACAACATAGCACGAGCCACAACATGATCACCTACACTACATGCACAACAACTGGTACAAGGAATCAACAGGATAGGTGTATGTCACGCCCCGGGTTACCTCTTCCCAGGCGCATGACCAGATCCGCCGCATACACAGTATCTCAACCATGTATACGAAGCGAAACAACATCCACAATCAAACACACAGAGCTAAAGGTATCAACAGAGCTGCTATATATAATATCAAAAGATCACTGTACATACATCCTCCATAACCACAATACAACACATCACTAGTCTCTCAAACTCACTGTATGTACAAACACATAACTCACTAACAAAATGGGTATACCTCTAGCCAAGTATCCGGGGAATGCTCTACCCGACGGTCTCCTTTCCGCGCTCAGTATGCACGACTGGGGAAGAAGACTCTGCAAAAAGATGTCACCAATGGGTGTGAGAACTACTATCAAACAAGTAGTCCTCAGTGGGTACCGCCACCAGCCTCAGCGGTCTGCCCACTAAGTCCTCAATCTCAAGAGATATATATAGAGCAAGAAAGAATGTAGGAGATATACTACCACTACTATGCACAATACTCAACTGTCAGTATAAATACCAATGAACTGAATATACCAAATGAGGACTATCATACACAATACAATACCTGCGAACCAGCTAGTACAGGAAACACCGTCTGTACCTAGCTCAATCCATGATACCATACAATACCATCACCATATAAAACAATACCTGCGGCCTGATCAAGCTCAACACAAAAGGGAGCCCAACTAGTACAGGAACACCATCTGTCAACTAGTTCATCGTACAACCCTCTGTACGGAATATGCCAACTCTAGAGTGGTACTCGTGGGAGCTACCCAACCGAGTAAAGTAAACCCAAGTATACGTCAAGCACCCCGCAGGTATATGATCAACACGACTAGGTCAACAAAGAATCACATGCCCTCGGCATCTCAAAGAATAATCAACAAGTATGACCCAATCCATACTCTCACAAAGAACCACGTGCCCTCGGCACAATCAATGCTCCAGTGCTCACAATCATCTCGATTCTACCACAAAGAGGAGGCACAATAACATAGCACGAGCCACAACATGATCACCTACACTACATGCACAACAACTGGTACAAGGAATCAAGGAATCAACAGAATAGGTGTAGGTCCAATCATGCAACAATGATACAAAGAAATGCATGCTCATATACATATCATTAGCACATCTAAGATCATAACATGCCCATGCAGTCTATAGATCAGTCTCAATCTAACATGGCATTTCTAACATAATCTTAGCATGGCATACTATCATAATCCCAATATCATAATCCAATATCCACATATCATAATCCAATCATGCTACATATCATATCATATTATGCTAACATGAGATAAAACACGTAGGAGGAAGTCCACTGAATCTGGCAAACATCAACCCACCTCACAAGCTAATCCAACCACGGTGGGGAAAGTAGTGTCCTCAGATCCAACCCTCCAAGCTCCAGCAGCATGAGCAGTACACCGATCTGAATAAACCTCCAAGAAAACTGCTAACTCCAGCAGATCAACAGCACAGCACCAGATCAGATCAGCAGTAGAGGAGAACAAGCTGGGCTACAACTAATGCCAACACATGGCCCTAAACCCACTTTCTCTCTCTAGAAAACAGGATCACGAAGTGGGAAATAAGCCAAAGTGACCAGGGACTCACCTATTTATAGGCTGCCAAAATCCCACTTTCGGGCGCCCACTTCAGCACTTCCGGGCGTCCGGAATCCTCAATGCCAGGTGTCAGCTGGCGGACAAACGGTCGGTCGGTCGGTCGCAGGCGGTGGGGCGGCGTGTCTCCGGCGGTCGACACGTGTCCTGCGTCGCGACACGTGGCACTCCACGTCAACAGCTCAGACCGGATCCTCGTCCGGGCGTCCGAATCATGCGTCCAGATCCGAAGCTCGTCAGCCACAACCGGGTCGTCCACAAAGTGCAACGGGTCCGGAACATTCGGGCGTCCACAACCTCTCTTCCGGGCGCCCGAATCCTGCCAAGTCCAAAAACCCTAAAATCTCAAGTATTACATTCTCCCCTCCTTAAAATAGTTTCGTCCTCGAAACTAAAGTAAACACTCACCTCAAGATATAAATAGGTGGGGATAAGATCTCTGCATAACCGTCTCCAACTCCCATGTCGCCTCTCTATCATCATGAAAATCCCACTGTACCTTAACATAAGGTATGACCCGATTACGCAATTCCCTCGTCTCACGAGCAAGAATCCGTATCGGTCGCTCCTCGTAATGCAAATCCTCAGTAAGCTCCAGTGGAGGAAAATCAATCACATGGGAAGGATCATGCATGTGTATCTCCTCAGAACAGATACATGAAAAAACATCATGCACTCCTGCAAGTCGAGGCGGAAGGGCTAACCGATATGCCACGGGTCCGACTCTCTCTAGGATCTCAAAAGGACCAATAAATCGCGGACTAAGCTTTCCGCGAATCCCAAATCTCCGTATGCCCTTCGATGGTGAGACCTTCAAGAAAACATGATCACCAACATGAAACTCCAGATCTCGCCTCCGAGTATCAGCATAACTCTTCTGCCTGCTCTGAGCTGTCTCAATATGCCGCCGTATCACTTTCACTTTCTCCTCGGCTTCAAGCAAAAGGTCTGGACCCAACGTCTTCCTTTCGCCAACATCATCCCAAAACAAAGGCGATCGACATTTGCGTCCATACAACGCTTCAAACGGAGCCATCTTAATGCTCGCTTGATAGCTATTGTTATACGCAAACTCTACCAATCTCAGATGTCGATCCCAACCTCCACCAAAATCCAAGACACAAGCTCTCAACATATCCTCGAGTGTCTGTATAGTGCGCTCGGACTGACCATCAGTCTGGGGATGAAATGCCGTGCTAAATCGAAGCTGAGTCCCCAAAGCTGTCTGTAAACTCCTCCAGAAATGGGAAACAAATCTCGAGTCTCTATCAGATACTATTGAGATTGGCACTCCATGCAATCTCAATATCTCATCTAGATAAAGCTGCGCAAGTCGCTCACGTGACCAAGTAATCTGCATCGGCAGAAAATGAGCAGACTTTGTCAGCCTATCAACGATCACCCCAAATAGAATCACAGCCGCTCGAAGTCCTCGGCAATCCTACGATGAAATCCATCGTAATATGATCCCACTTCCACTCTGGTATTGGAAGACTCTGTAGCTTACCAGCTGGTACATGATGTTCAGCCTTAACTTGCTGACATGTCAAACATTGAGCTACAGCTCTACCAATATCCCGCTTCATACCATTCCACCAGAAGTGAGTCTTCAGATCCTGGTACATCTTAGTCCCTCCAGGATGTACAGAATAAGGAGAATAATGTGCTTCCTTCAATATCTCCTCTCGAATCTCCTGATCCGCTGGTACACATAGACGTCCTCTATAACGAAGAGTCTCAGCATCATCACAAGTAAAGTCTTCAAGATCTCCACTTTTCAGTTGATCTCGAACTTTCACCAAGTAAGGATCCACACTCTGTTTCTCTCGAATCCTATCTAACAGAGTGGGCTGCAAAATCAGAGTCATCAGTCTCGCTGTCATCCCAGAAGTAACCACTTCAAGGGATAACCTCCGCATCTCCTCTACTAGGACAGGCTGTTGAGTGATACACATACTCAAGGTTGCCACAGCCTTCCTACTCAAAGCATCGGCAACAACGTTTGCCTTACCGGGATGGTATAATATAGAGATGTCATAATCCTTCAATAATTCTAACCATCTCCGTTGCCGTAGATTCAACTCCTTCTGCGTGAACAGATACTTAAGACTCTTGTGATCAGTATACACTTCACAATGCTCACCATAAAGATAGTGACGCCATAGCTTCAGAGCAAAGACTACCGCCGCCAACTCCAGATCATGAGTGGGATAGTTCTTCTCATATTCTTTTAATTGTCTTGAAGCATATGCAATCACTTTGCCATGTTGCATCAACACGCAACCCAAGCCACTATGCGAGGCATCACTATAAATAACAAATCCTTCGCCCATCACAGGTAGTGCAAGAATAGGGGCTGTCATCAATCTCTGCTTAAGCTCATCAAAGCATTCTTGGCACTCATCACTCCAAACATACTTAACCCCTTTTCTGGTTAACCGAGTAAGTGGCGTAGAGAGTTTCGCAAAGCTCTCCACGAATCGTCGATAATACCCGGCTAGACCAAGAAAACTCCGAACCTCAGATATAGTCATCGGTCTAGGCCAATCACGAATCGCCTCAACTTTCTTAGGATCAACAGCTACTCCCGAAGCTGAAATCACATGGCCTAAAAAGGCAACCTCTCTCAACCAAAACTCACACACTTCTTCAGCTTTGCATATAACTTCTTTTCTCGCAAGAGTTGTAGCACTAATCTCAAATGCTCCTCATGCTCTTCATCACTACGGGAGTAAATCAAAATATCATCGATAAAGACTACTACAAACTTATCCAAGAAGGATTTAAAGACTCGGTTCATCATATCCATAAAAGCAGCTGGGGCATTAGTCAATCCAAACGGCATGACTGTAAACTCATAATGCCCATACCGAGTTCTAAAAGCAGTCTTAGAAATATCCTCGGCCTTCACCTTCAACTGGTGGTAACCGGACTGAAGATCAATCTTAGAAAAGACACACGCTCCTTGTAATTGATCGAACAGGTCATCGATACGTGGGAGGGGGTATCTATTCTTGATGGTCACTTTGTTCAATTCTCGATAATCCACACACAACCTAAGTGAACCATCCTTCTTCTTCACAAATAACACAGGCGCTCCCCAGGGCGACACACTGGGTCTAATAAAGCCTTTATCCATCAAATCTTGCAATTGCGCCTTCAACTCTCTCAATTCAGCTGGTGCCATTCTATAGGGTGTCTTCGAGATTGGCGCGGTTCCGGGTACCACATCAATCACGAATTCAATCTCCCTATCAGGAGGCATCGAGGATAACTCAGAAGGAAATACGTCCGGAAATTCACGGACAATAGGAATATCCTCGAGTCCTGGTACAACAGTAGGCACCTCAGTTACTGTTGCTAAGTAGGCCATACATCCACTATTTAACATCTGTCTGGCCTTAGAAGAAGAGATCGTCACTGCGAACAGTGAACTCTTACAACCTTCATAAACATACTCCTCATGTCCAGGCTCACGAAAGATTACCGTCTTAGATCCACAATCAATCGTAGCAAAGTATCGAGATAACCAATCCATGCCTAGGATTACATCAAAATCCTGCAATTGCCTTAATACCAATAAATCGGCAGGCATAATCCAAGGCCCTACTTGCACAGGACATCCTACACAACCATGCAATCACTTGCAAACTATGATCGGGTACCCGCACCTCCTGTGCCTGGGGTAACGACCCTATCTCTAAACCATGATGCAATGCAAATGTGCTACTAACAAAGGAATGCGATGCACCAGTATCGAATAAAGTACGCGATCTAATGCCACAAATCAAAATAATACCTGCCACCACTCGATCAGCTATCGTAGGATCCTCAATCTGAGCGGCATAAACTCGCCCGCTCGCCGGTGGCTGGCGTCGATCCTGCTGTCGTGGCATAGAAGATCGCTCCTGAGAAAATACCGGGGAAGCTCCAGAATACTGCGGTGGGGTAAAGGGTACAGACGCCATAGAAGGGGCTGCTACAAGTCTGGGGCATGCCCTCCTTATGTGTCCTACCTTCCCACACTCAAAACATCGACCCTCTCGTCGATCACAAAGATAAGCAAAATGAGGTCCTCCACAAATCGCACATCGGGGAGGTCCCCCCGACTGCTGCTGCTGTGGTCGCTGCTGGCGATATCCTCAGACTGCTGGCGACTATAAGATCCACGTTTCTGAAAACGCGATTGCTGGGGAGGTCTAGGCGGTCGTCTGCTACTCGACTGCCCTCCATCATCAGGTGCCGGGCGTTTCCTCTCCTGACCCTGAGCTGGGTCCACCTGCTGTCCTCTCGTCACAAATGCCCCTCGCTCTACCCATAGAGACTGCTCAATAGTAGCATCCAAGGTCTGAAGTCTCTGCGAGTGGACAAATGGAAAGATCTCGGGTCTCAAACCCTTCTCATAAAGATAGACCTTCTGAATCTCATCTCGCGCTGCTGAGGGAACACAGTTGAGTAGTCTCGTAAACTCCCTCGCATACTCCTGCACCGAGCGATTCCCTTGCTTCAGATTCTTCAGATCCTCTTCTATCTTCATCTTCACACTACTCGGAAAATACGCTCCATACATGATTCCCCGAAACTCGCTCCAAGACATCTGTAGAGGATTCAAAGACCTATGATCACGGGTCCTCCTCCCAGACATGTGCATCACCAGATAAACAATGCACTGCCATATGCACCTGCTCCCGTGCTGGCACGAACAAATCCTCAAACAACTTCTCCATTTCACATATCCAAGCTTCTACCACCCATGGCTCTATACTACTGCCATTAAATCGCGGTGGATCAAACCTACAGAAGCGAGCCAACCTATCCGCCATCCGCTCCTGCTCCTCCTCAGAAAGTGTCTGACTAGGTTGAGTACTTCCTTCTCCTGGCTGCGATGTAGTTGGAGTCGTTGCCGCCTGAGGTTCCATAGCTCGAGGCGTAGAAAAAGCATCACACATCTTCTGTAATAAGGCACTCTGCTGCCTTCCAACTGCAGCTATGTCTGCTAGCTGCTCCTGCAGAGCGGGCCGTTCACTAGGTCCCGTCTGCTCAGGCATATCCGAAGGCGTCGGATGCGCTCGCGTCGACGGTCGTCGAGGAGGCATAGTAATAATCCTGCAACAGAATACCCGATTAGGACCACAAACAACTCACGACCCAATTTAGCGAAAGTCTAGAAGGACACTTCTTTTCTTCTCAGATTATTATGTCGTCTGCAGCCAACATAATTCATCCGATAAGAGAAGGCATAATCCCTCAATCACTCTTCCTACACAAGGAAGGATTCAAAACCCAATCTTTGACTTTCGCGATCAATCACGTCTCTCACGTCATCCTTAGGTCTGTTTATCTTAGGTTTCCTAGGCCCTCTTGACCTATTCCTAAGCTCTGATACCAACTTAATCTGTCACGCCCCGGGTTACCTCTTCCCAGGCGCATGACCAGATCCGCCGCATACACAGTATCTCAACCATGTATACGAAGCGAAACAACATCCACAATCAAACACACAGAGCTAAAGGTATCAACAGAGCTGCTATATAATATATCAAAAGATCACTGTACATACATCCTCCATAACCACAATACAACACATCACTAGTCTCTCAAACTCACTGTATGTACAGACACATAACTCACTAACAAAATGGGTATACCTCTAGCCAAGTATCCGGGGAATGCTCTACCCGACGGTCTCCTTTCCGCGCTCAGTATGCACGACTGGGGAAGAAGACTCTGCAAAAAGATGTCACCAATGGGTGTGAGAACTACTATCAAACAAGTAGTCCTCAGTGGGTACCGCCACCAGCCTCAGCGGTCTGCCCACTAAGTCCTCAATCTCAAGAGATATATATAGAGCAAGAAAGAATGTAGGAGATATACTACCACTACTATGCACAATACTCAACTGTCAGTATAAATACCAATGAACTGAATATACCAAATGAGGACTATCATACACAATACAATACCTGCGAACCAGCTAGTACAGGAAACTCCGTCTGTACCTAGCTCAATCCATAATACCATACAATACCTCACACCATATAAAACGATACCTGCGGCCTGATCACGCTCAAGCTCAACACAAAAGGGAGCCCAACTAGTACAGGAACACCATCTGTAACTAGTTCCTCGTACAACCCCCTGTACGGAATATGCCAACTCTAGAGTGGTACTCGTGGGAGCGACCCAACCGAGTAAAGTAAACCCATAGTATCCGCCAAGCACCCGCAGGTATATGATCGACACGACTAGGTCAACAAAGAATCACATGCCCTCGGCATCTCAAAGAATAATCAACAAGTATGACCCAATCCATACTCTCACAAAGAACCACAAGTGCCCTCGTGCCCTCGGCACAATCAATGCTCCAGTGCTCACAATCATCTCGATTCTACCACAAAGAGGAGGCACAAAAGAGGAGGTAAACATAGCACGAGCCACAACATGATCACCTACACTACATGCACAACAACAACTGGTACAAGGAATCAACAGA
Source organism: Puya raimondii (assembly GCA_016920855.1). Classification (NCBI taxonomy): domain Eukaryota; kingdom Viridiplantae; phylum Streptophyta; class Magnoliopsida; order Poales; family Bromeliaceae; genus Puya; species Puya raimondii. The sequence goes on along the minus strand of JABWPP010000050.1, from coordinate 123,694,144 downwards.
ATAGGTGTAGGTCCAATCATGCAACAATGATACAAAGAAATGCATGCTCATATACATATCATTAGCACATCTAAGATCATAACATGCCCATGCAGTCTATAGATCAGTCTCAATCTAACATGGCATTTCTAACATAATCTTAGCATGGCATACTATCATACATCCCAAATCCCAAAATCCAATCCAATATCCACATATCATAATCCAATCATGCTACATAATCCAAACAACATATCATATCATATTATGCTAACATGAGATAAAACACGTAGGAGGAAGTCCACTGAATCTGGCAAACATCAACCCACCTCACAAGCTAATCCAACCACGGTGGGGAAAGTAGTGTCCTCAGATCCAACCCTCCAAGCTCCAGCAGCATGAGAGCAGTACACCGATCTGAATAAACCTCCAAGAAAACTGCTAACTCCAGCAGATCAACAGCACAGCACCAGATCAGATCAGCAGTAGAGGAGAACAAGCTGGGCTACAACTAATGCCAACACATGGCCCTAAACCCACTTTCTCTCTCTAGAAAACAGGATCACGAAGTGGGAAAATAAGCCAAAGTGACCAGGGACTCACCTATTTATAGGCTGCCAAAATCCCACTTTCGGGCACTTCAGCACTTCCGGGCGTCCGGAAATCCTCAATGCCGAATGCCAGGTTGGCGGACAAACGGTCGGTCGGCGGTCGGTCGGCGGTCGGTCGCAGGCGGTGGGGCGCGGTGTGTCTCCGGCGATCGACACGTGTCCTGCGTCGCGACACGTGGCACTCCTCAACAGTCAACAGCTCAGACCGGATCCTCGTCCAAATCAATCATCCGAATCATGCGTCCAGATCCGAAGCTCGTCAGCCACAACCGGGTCGTCCACAAAGTGCAACGGGTCCGGAACATTCGGACGTCCATAACCTCTCTTCCGGGCGCCCGAATCCTGCCAAGTCCAGAAACCCTAAAATCTCAAGTATTATAGTGTAGGTCCAATCATGCAACAAGGATACAAGGAAATGCATGCTCATATACATATCATTAGCACATCTAAGATCATAACATGCCCATGCAGTCTATAGATCAGTCTCACCCTAACATGGCATCTCTAACATAATCTTAGCATGGCATACTATCATAATCCCAATAACATAATCCAATATCCACATATCATAATCATAATCAATCCTAATATAATCCAAACAACATCATATCATATTATGCTAACATGAGATAAAACACGTAGGAGGAAGTCCACTGAATCTGGCAAACATCAACCCACCTGAAAAGCTAATCCAACCACGGTGGGGAAAGAACAGTATCCTCAGATCCAACCCTCCAGGATAACGACTCCGGCAGCACCCCCGATCTGTCAAAACCTCCAAGGAAACTGCTATCTCCAGCAGAATAACGGCTTGGCACCAGATCCATCAGCAGAGTAGAAGAGAGCAAGCAGGGTTACAAACTATGCCAACACATGGCCCTAAACCCACTTTCTCTCTCTAGAAATAGGGGTCATACGAAGTGGAAATGCACCCAAAAAACATCAGGGACTCGCCTATTTATAGGCTGCCAAAAGTCCACACTTCGGGCGCCCACATCACAACTTCCGGGCGTCCGAAAACCCTGCCGTACAGGTGTCGTCGTGTGGTCAAGCGGTCGGTCGGCGGTCAGCAGGCGGTGGGGGCGGGGGGGTGTCTCTCCGGCGATCGACACGTGTCCTGCGTCGCGACACGTGGCCCTCCACGTCACAACTCAAACCGGATCCTCCATCCGGGCGTCCGGATCCTGCGCCCAGATCCATAACTCGTCGGCCACAACCGGATCGTCCACAAAGTGCAACGGGGTCCGGAACATTCGGGCGTCCACAACCTCTCTTCCGGGCGCCCGAATCCTGCCAAGTCCAGAAACCCTAATTCATGAAAATTCCCAAGTACTACATTCTCCCCTCCTTAAAATAGTTTCGTCCTCGAAACTAAAGTACTCACCTCAAGATATAAATAGGTGGGGATAAGATCTCTGCATAATAGTCTCCAACTCCCATGTCGCCTCTCTATCATCATGAAAATCCCACTGTACCTTAACATAAGGTATGACCCGATTACGCAATTCCCTCGTCTCACGAGCAAGAATTCGTATCGGTCGCTCCTCGTACTGCAAATCCTCAGTAAGCTCCAGTGGAGAAAAATCAATCACATGGGAAGGATCATGCATGTATCTCCTCAGAACAGATACATGAAAGACATCGTGTGCACTCCTGCAAGTCGAGGCGGAAGGGCTAACCGATAAGCCACGGGTCCAACTCTCTCTAAGATCTCAAAAGGACCAATAAATCGCGGACTAAGCTTTCCGCGAATTCCAAATCTCCGTATGCCCTTCGATGGTGAGACCTTCAAGAAAACATGATCGCCAACATGAAACTCTAGATCTCGCCTCCGAGTATCAGAATAACTCTTTTGCCTACTCTGAGCCGTCTCAATATGCCGTCGTATCAACTTAACTTTCTCTTCGGCTTCAAGCAAAAGGTCTGGACCCAACGTCTTTCCTTTCACCAACATCATCCCAATACAGAGGTGATCGACATTTGCGTCCATACAATGCTTCAAACGGAGCCATCTTAATGCTCGCTTGATAGCTATTGTTGTACGCAAACTCTACCAATCTCAGATGTCGATCCCAACCTCCACCAAAAAAATCCAAGACACAAGCTCTCAACATATCCTCGAGTGTCTGTATAGTGCGCTCGGACTGACCATCAGTCTGGGGATGAAACGCAGTGCTAAATCGAAGCTGAGTCCCCAAAGCTGTTTGTAAACTCTTCCAGAAATGAGAAACAAACCTTGGGTCTCTATCAGATACTATTGAGATTGGCACTCCATGCAATCTCAATATCTCATCCATATACAGCTGCGCAAGTCGCTCACGTGACCAAGTAATCTGCATAGGCAGAAAATGAGCAGACTTTGTCAGCCTATCAACAATCACCCAAATAGAATCACAGCCGCTCGAAGTCCTCGGCAATCCTACGATGAAAAATCATCGTAATATGATCCCACTTCCACTCAGGTATTGGAAGACTCTGTAGCTTACCAGCTGGTACACGATGTTCAGCCTTAACTTGCTGACATGTCAAACATTGAGCTACAGCTCTACCAATATCCCGCTTCATACCATTCCACCAGAAGTGAGTCTTCAGATCCTGGTACATCTTTGTCCCTCCAGGATGTACAGAATAAGGAGAATAATGTGCTTCCTTCAATATCTCCTCTCGAATCTCCTGATCCGCTGGTACACATAGACGTCCTCTATAGCGAAGAGTCTCAGCATCATCACAAGTAAAAAAGTCTTCAAGATCTCCACTCCTTCAGTTGATCTCGAACTTTCACCAAGTAAGGATCCACACTCTGTTTTTCCCTCGAATCCTATCTAACAGAGTGGGTTGTAAGATCAGAGTCATCAGTCTCGCTGTCATCCCAGAAGTAACCACTTCAAGGGACAACCTCCGCATCTCCTCCACTAGGACAGGCTGTTGAGTAATACACAAACTCAAAGTTGCCACAGCCTTCCTACTCAAAGCATCGGCAACAACGTTCGCCTTACCGGGATGGTATAATATAGAGATGTCATAATCCTTCAATAATTCTAACCATCTCTCCGTTGCCGTAGATTCAACTCTTTCTGTGTAAACAGATACTTAAGGCTCTTATGATCTGTATACACTTCACAATGCTCACCATAAAGATAGTGACGCCATAGCTTCAGAGCAAAGACTACCGCCGCCAACTCCAAATCATGAGTGGGGTAGTTCTTCTCATATTCCTTTAGTTGTCTTGAAGCATATGCAATCACTTTGCCATGTTGCATCAGCACGCAACCCAAGCCACTATGCGAAGCATCACTATAGATAACAAATCCCTCGCTCATCACTGGCAGTGCAAGAATAGGGGCTGTCATCAATCTCTACTTAAGCTCATCAAAACATTCTTGGCACTCATCACTCCAAACATACTTAACCCCTTTCCTGGTTAGTCGAGTAAGTGGCTAAAGAGTTTCGCAAAACTCTCCAAGAATCGTCGATAATACCCAGCTAAACCAAGAAAACTCCGCACCTCAGATATGGTCGTCGGTCTAGGCCAATCACGAATCGCCTCAATCTTCTTAGGATCAACAGCTACTCCCGAAGCTGAAATCACATGGCCTAAAAAGGCAACCTCTCTCAACCAAAACTCACACTTCTTCAGCTTTGCATACAACTTCTTTTCTCGCAAGAGTTGTAGCACTAATCTCAGATGCTCCTCATGCTCCGCATCATCACGGGAGTAAATCAAGATGTCATCAATAAAGACTACCACGAACTTGTCCAAGAAGGACTTAAAAACTCGGTTCATCATATCCATAAATGCAGCAGGGGCATTAGTCAACCCAAACGGCATGACTGTGAACTCATAATGCCCATACCGAGTTCTAAAAGCAGTCTTAGAAATATCCTCGGCCTTCACCTTCAACTGGTGGTAACCGGACTGAAGATCAATCTTAGAAAAGACACACGCTCCCTGCAATTGATCGAACAGGTCATCGATACGTGGGGGGGGGTATCTATTCTTGATGGTCACTTTGTTCAATTCTCGATAATCCACACACAACCTAAGTGAACCATCCTTCTTCTTCACAAATAGTACAGGCGCTCCCCAAGGTGACACACTTGGTCTGATAAAACCTTTATCCATAAGATCCTGCAGTTGCGCCTTCAACTCTCTCAACTCAGCTGGTGCCATTCTATAGGGTGTCTTCGAGATTGGCGCGGTTCCTGGTACCACATCAATCACGAATTCAATCTCCCTATCAGGAGGCATCGAGGATAACTCAGAAGGAAATACGTCCGGAAATTCACGGACAATAGGAATATCCTCGAGTCCTGGTACAACAGTAGGCACTTCAGTCACTGTTGCTAAATAGGCCATACATCCACTATTTAACATCTGTCTGGCCTTAGAAGAAGAGATCGTCACTGCGAACAGTGAACTCTTACAACCTTCATAAACATACTCTTCATGTCCAGGCTCACGAAAGATTACCGTCTTAGATCCACAATCAATCGTAGCAAAGTATCGAGATAACCAATCCATGCCTAGGATTACATCAAAATCCTGCAACTGTCTCAATACTAATAAATCAACAGACATGATCCAAGGTCCTACTTGCACAGGACATCCTACACAACCCTCAATCACCTGTAAATTATGGTCAGGTACCCGCACCTCCTGTGCCTGGGGTAACAATCCTATCTCTAGACCATGATGCAATGCAAATGTCCTACTAACAAAGGAATGCGATGCACCAGTATCGAATAAAGTACGCGATCTAATGCCACAAATCAAAACTATACCTGCCACCACTCGATCAGCTATCGCAGGATCCTCAATCTGAGCGGCATAAACTCGCCCGCTCGCCGGTGGCTGGCGTCGATCCTGCTGTCGTGGCATAGAAGATCGCTCCTGAGAAAATACCGGGGAAGCTCCAGAATACTGCGGTGGAGTAAAAGGTACGGATGCCATAGAAGGAGTTGCTACAAGTCTGGGACAAGCCCTCCTGATGTGTCCTGGCTGTCCACACTCATAACATCGGCCCTCTCGTCTATTACAGAGATAAGCGAAATGAGGTCCTCCACAAATCACACATCGGGGAGATCCCCTCGACTGCTGCTGCTGCTGCTGCGGTCGCTGCTGGCGATATCCTCCAGACTGCTGGCGAAATCCTCCAGACTGCTGGCGACTAAAAGATCCACGTCCCTGGAAACGCGATTGCTGAGGAGGTTTAGGTAGCCGTCTGCTACTTGATTGTCCTCCATCATCAGGCGCCGGGCGCTTCCTTTCCTGACCTTGAGTCGGGTCCACATGCTGCCCTCTCGTCACAAATGCCCCTCGCTCTACCCACAGAGACTGCTCAATAGTAGCATCCAAAGTCTGAAGTCTCTGCGAGTGGACAAATGGAAAGATCTCGGGTCTCAAACCCTTCTCATACAGATAAACCTTCTGTATCTCATCTCTCGCCGCTGAGGGAACACAGTTAAGCAACCTAGTAAATTCCCTCGCATACTCCTGCACCGAGCGATTCCCTTGCTTCAGGTTCTTCAAGTCTTCCTCTATCTTCATTTTCACGCTACTGGGAAAATACGCCCCATACATAATCCCCCGACTCACTCCAAGTCATCTGTAGAGGATTCAAGGACCTATGATCACGGGTCCTCCTCCACCAGACATGTGCATCACCAGATAAACAATGCACTGCCATATGCACCTGCTCCCGTGCTGGCACAAAAAGATCCTCGAACAATTTCTCCATCTCACATATCCAGGCTTCTACCACCCACGGTTCTATGCTACTTCCATTGAATCGCGGTGGATCAAACCTACAGAAGCGAGCCAATCTATCCGCCATCCGCTCCTGCTCCTCTTCAGAAAGCACTTGACTAGGCTGAGTACTTCCTTCTCCAGGTTGAGATGTAGTTGGAGTCGTCGTCGCCTGAGGTTCCATAGCTCGAGGCGTAGAGAAAGCATCACACATCTTTTGCAACAAGGCACTCTGCTGCCTTCCAACTGCAGCTATGTCTGCTAGCTGCTCCTGCAGAGCGGGCCGTTCACTAGGTCCCGTCTGCTCAGGCATATCCGAAGGCGTCGGATGCGCTCGCGTCGATGGTCGTCGAGGAGGCATAGTAATAACCCTGCAACAGAATACCCGATTAGGACCACAAACAACTCACGACCCAATCTAGCGAAAGTCTAGAAGGACACTTCTTTTCTTCTCAGATTATTATGTCGTCTGCAGCCAACATAATTCATCTGATAAGAGAAGGCATAATCCCTCAATCATTCTTCCTACACAAGGAAAGATTCAAAACCCAATCTTTGACTTTCGCGATCAATCACGTCTCTCTCGTCATTCTTAGGTCTGTTTATCTTAGGTTTCCTAGGCCCTCATGACCTATTCCTAAGCTCTGATACCAACTTAATCTGTCACGCCCCGGGTTACCTCTTCCCAGGCGCATGACCAGATCCGCCGCATACACAGTATCTCTACCGTGTATACGAAGCGATACAACATCCACAATCAAACACACAGAGCTAAAGGTATCAACAGAGCTGCTATATAAATATATCAAAAGATCACTGTACATACATCATCCATAACTCTCATATAAAACTATCATATACAGACTGATATCAACATCACACAGTATGTACAGACTCAACCATCTATCCAAAATGGGGTATACCTCTAGCCAAATATCCGGGGAATAGCTCTACCCGACGGTCTCCTTTCCGCGCTCAGTATGCACGACTGGGGAAGAAGACTCTGCAAAAAGATGTCACCAATGGGTGTGAGAACTACTATCAATCAAGTAGTCCTCAGTGGGTACCGCCACCAGCCTCAGCGGTCTGCCCACTAAGTCCTCAATCTCAAGAGATATGAATAGAGCAATAAAAGAGTAGGAGATATACTACCACTACTATGCACAAAGCTCAACTGTCAGTATGAATACCAATGAACTGAATATACCAAATGAGGACTATCATACATAATACAATACCTGCGAACCAGCTAGTACAGGAACCCCATCTGTACCTAGCTCTCGCCATACAATACCTCACAATACCATACCTCAATATACCATACCTGCGGCCTGATCACGCTCAACCTACAGGGAGCTGCTCAACCCTCCAGGGAGCCGACTAGTACAGGAAGCCCGTCTGTAACTAGCCCCTCGTACAACCCTCTGTACGGAACATGCCAACTCTAGAGTGGTACTCGTGGGAGCGACCCAACCGAGCAAAGTACAACCATAGTATCCGCCAAGCACCCGCAGGTATATGATCGACACGACTGGGTCAACAAAGGATCATGTGCCCTCGGCACCTCAAAGAATAGTCAACAAGTAAGACCCAATCCACTGTGCCCTTGGCACCACAAAGGATAATCAACAAGTATGACCCAATCCATGCTCTCACAAAGAACCACGTGCCCTCGGCACAATCAATGCTCCAGTGCTCACAATCAATCTCAACTCTATCACAAGAGGAGGCTCTCGACTCTACCACAAAGAGGAGGTACAACAACATAGCACGAGCCACAACATGATCACCTACACTACATGCACAACAACTGGTACAAGGAATCAACAGAATAGGTGTAGTCCAATCATGCAACAAGGATACAAAGAAATGCATGCTCATATATACATATCATTAGCACATCTAAGATCATAACATGCCCATGCAGTCTATAGATCAGTCTCACCCTAACATGGCATCTCTAACATAATCTTAGCATGGCATACTATCATAATCCCAATATCATAATCCAATATCCATAATCATATCATAATCCAATCATGCTAACATAATCCAAACAACATCATATCATATTATGCTAACATGAGATAAAACACGTAGGAGGAAGTCCACTGAATCTGGCAAACATCAACCCACCTGAAAAGCTAATCCAACCACGGTGGGGAAAGAACAGTATCCTCAGATCCAACCCTCCAGATAACGACTCCGGCAGCACCCCGATCTGTCAAAACCTCCAAGGAAACTGCTATCTCCAGCAGAATAACGGCTCGACACCAGATCAGATCAGCAGAGTAGAAGAGAGCAAGCAGGGTTACAAACTATGCCAACACATGGCCCTAAACCCACTTCTCTCTCTAGAAATAGGGATCATACGAAGTGGAAATGCACCAAAAAACCATCAGGGACTCGCTATTTATAGGCTGCCAAAAGTCCACTTTCGGGCGCCCACATCACAACTTCCGGGCGTCCGGAAACCCTGCCGTACAGGTGTCGTCGTGTGCACAAGCGGTCGGTCGGCGGTCAGCAGGCGGTGGGGCGGTGTGTCTCCGGCGATCGACACGTGTCCTGCGTCGCGACACGTGGCCCTCCACGTCACAACTCAAACCGGATCCTCCGTCCGGGCGTCCGGTTCATGCATCCAGATCCGATCTCCGTCGGCCACAACCGGATCGTCCACAAAGTGCAACAGGGTCCACTTCTTTCGGGCGTCCACTTCACCACTTCCGGGCGCCCGAATCCCGCCAAGTCCAGAAACCCTAATTCATGAAAATTCCCGAGTACTACAATTGTTACAACATGAGTTAACCCTCAGATTCAACAACCCCCCCCCCCCCTCACAGCCAGAGAACTGCTGAGTGCGAGCGAGGATTAGGAGGATTGAAAAAGAGTGGGTTTTTACTCCCTTTCTCTCTCAGATTCTTGCTCCATGGTGATGGAAACCTAGGGTTTGATCGAACTTTTTCCTTCTTGAAACCCCATGAGAGCTTGCTATTACTTGCTTTTGTGCGAGCGTGGTGGAGAGAGGAGAGCTCAGATTCGAACGAACGAGGATTCCAAACCTAGCTTCCTTGGAGCCTTGTTTTTGCGCTAAAGAGGTGAGTCTTGCCACGAGTACATGCCTCAGATTCGAACGAACGAGGATTTAACCCCATTGAGAAACTATTACGCCCAAAGAGTGCGAGCTTGCCACGAGTACATGCTTCTAGATTCGAACGAACGGTGTAGAATGTTATTGAAAGCCCCAACTTCATATTGGGTTTTGGACAAGAGTGCGAGCTTGCCACGAGTACATGCTCAGATTCGAACGAACGAGGATTTTTTTTAGCGTTTCTATTACGCCTTTTTTTACGAGTACATGCTCAGATTTCAAATATTCGTTCGAACGAGCGTTTCTAACACCGTAGAAATCTTCTTTAGGGTGCTAAAAGTGCGAGCTTGCCACTTTGTTACATGCTCAGATACTGCGAGGAACCGAGGAGGGAAACCCCATGAGAGCGTTCTATTTCACCGAAGATGGGTGAGCTTGCCACGAGTATGTCTTCATTGTAGCATTCGAACGAACGAGGATTAAACCCCATAGAGCATTCTATTACGACCAAAGAGTGCGAGCTTGCCACGAGTACATGCTCAGATGTCGATACGAACGAGGAAATTAGAAACCCCATGAGAGCGTTCTTGCATAGTTTACGCCCAAGTGAGTGCGAGCTTGCCACGAGTACATGCACTTATGTAGATTCGAACGAACGAGGAGTGAAACCCCATGAGAGTGTTCATTATTATGCCAACGAAGTGCGAAACACTCTGCCACGAGTATGTTGCTCAGTGGTTCGAATATGACATATGACATTCCACCTAGATGAATAACAAGATTGACATTATGATCTAGTCTTGACATTAGTTGGATTCGTATTCCATGAGGATTTAGACATGATGAGAGATATTATGTGGTTGAAAGAGTTTGCCACTTGCCACGAGTACACATGCTCAGAGGGTCGAACGAACGAGGACTGGAACCCCTCCCGCGTTCTATTTTCGCCCGTGTGTTAGTGCGAGCTTGCCCGAAATGGAACATGCCGTGGGTAGATCAACCGAACGAAGGAGTGTTGAAACCCCACGGAGCCTATTAGGCTCGGCACAAGTGAACATCCCTTTATTGCCACGAGTACATGCTCAGTTATTGCAAACGAAACATTCATTGAAACCCCATGAGAGCGTTCTATACTTACACATGTGCGAGCTTGCCACGGTAGACATGCTCAGATTATATGAACGAATCGAGGATTGTAACCCCATTGAAATTTCTATTATAAGAGTGCTTAGCTTGTACCACGAACCCTTACTTTGCCTCGAGTTGAAACCTAGTGGTGTACTCCGCTCCTCTCGGCGCCTTACCCACTGGAGTGAACTATTGAATAATAGTTCTCATCCCCCTGGAACGAACGAGTTGTTTTAAACCCCATGAGAGCGTTCTATTGCGCCCAGAGGAGTGCGAGCTTGCCACGAGTACATGCTCAGATTCGAACGAACGAGGATTGAAACCCTAGGTGGAGCACCTTTCTTGTATTTTATTTGCCCAGAGTGCGTTTTTTGTACGAGTACTTTTGAAGAGACGAGTATGTCCCCATATTGTTGTATTAAACTTAACGAGTGGTTTTGCTCTTTTATGGTATTTCATACTTCCACCTTGAGACCTTACTTGTTTGTATGTATGCCCTGATTATCATGATAGGATTACTCGCAAAGATTGCTTTCTTGTATGTTGTTTTAGACGAGTACATGCTGATTCGAACGAACGAGGTTGAAACCCCATGAGAGTCTTCTATTACGCCCCCGGAGTGCGAGCTTGCCACGAGTACATGCTCAGATTCGAACGAACGAGGATTGAAACCCCATAAGAGCGTTCTATTACGCCCAAAGAGCGAACGAGGAGTGAAACCCCATGAGAGCGTTCTATTACGCCCAAAGAGTGCGAGCTTGCCACGAGTACATGCTCAGATTCGGACGAACGAGGATTGAAACCCCATGAGAGCGTTCTATTACGCCCAAAGAGTGCGAGCTTGCCACGAGTACATGCTCAGATTCGAACGAACGAGGATTGAAACCCCATGAGAGCGTTCTATTATGCCTAAGAGTGCGAGCTTGTCACGAGTACATGCTCAGATTTGAACGAACGAGGATTGAAACCCCGTGAGAGCGTTCTATTACGCCAAAGAGTGCGAGCTTGCCACGAGTACATGCTCAGATTCGAACGAACGAGGATTGAAACCCCGTGAGAGCGTTCTATTACGCCAAAGAGTGCGAGCTTGCCACGAGTACATGCTCAGATTCGAACGAACGAGGATTGAAACCCCGTGAGAGCGTTCTATTACGCCCAAAGAGTGCGAGCTTGCCACGAGTACATGCTCAGATTCGAACGAACGAGGAGTGAAACCCCATGAGAGCGTTCTATTACGCCCAAAGAGTGCGAGCTTGCCTCGAGTACATGCCTAGATTCGAACGAACGAGGAGTGAAACCCCATGAGAGCGTTCTATTACGCCCAAAGAGTGCGAGCTTGCCACGAGTACATGCTCAGATTCGGACGAACGAGGATTGAAACCCCATGAGAGCGTTCTATTACGCCCAAAGAGTGCGAGCTTGCCACGAGTACATGCTCAGATTCGAACGAACGAGGATTGAAACCCCATGAGAGCGTTCTATTACGCCCAAAGAGTGCGAGCTTGCCACGAGTACATGCTCAGATTCGAACGAACGAGGATTGAAACCCCGTGAGAGCGTTCTATTACGCCAAAGAGTGCGAGCTTGCCACGAGTACATGCTCAGATTCGAACGAACGAGGATTGAAACCCCGTGAGAGCGTTCTATTACGCCCAAAGAGTGCGAGCTGCCACGAGTACATGCTCAGATTCGAACGAACGAGGAGTGAAACCCCGTGAGAGCGTTCTATTACGCCCAAAGAGTGCGAGCTTGCCACGAGTACATGCTCAGATTCGAACGAACGAGGATTGAAACCCCAAGAGAGCGTTCTATTACGCCCAAAGAGTGCGAGCTTGCCACGAGTACATGCTCAGATTCGAACGAACGAGGATTGAAACCCCATGAGAGCGTTCTATTACGCCCAAAGAGTGCGAGCTTGCCACGAGTACATGCTCAGATTCGAACGAACGAGGATTGAAACCCCATGAGAGCGTTCTATTACGCCCAAAGAGTGCGAGCTTGCCACGAGTACATGCTCAGATTCGAACGAACGAGGATTGAAACCCCATGAGAGCGTTCTATTACGCCCAAAGAGTGCGAGCTTGCCACGAGTACATGCTCAGATTCGAACGAACGAGGATTGAAAAACCCCGTGAGAGCGTTCTATTACGCCAAAGAGTGCGAGCTTGCCACGAGTAGTACATGCTCAGATTCGAACGAACGAGGATTGAAACCCCCGTGAGAGCGTTCTATTACGCCCAAAGAGTGCGAGCTTGCCACGAGTACATCCTTTGAATCGAACGAACGAGGATTGAAACCCTATGAGAGCGTTCTATTACGCCCAAAGAGTGCGAGATTGCCACGAGTACATGCTCAGATTCGAACGAACGAGGATTGAAACCCCATGAGAGCGTTCTATTACGCCCAAAGAGTGCGAGCTTGCCACGAGTACATGCTCAGATTCGAACGAATGAGGATTGAAACCCCATGAGAGCGTTCTATTACGCCAAAGAGTGCGAGCTTGCCACGAGTACATGCTCAGATTCGAACGAACGAGGATTGAAACCTCGTGAGAGCGTTCTATTACGCCAAAGAGTGCGAGCTTGCCACGAGTACATGCTCAGATTCGAAAGAACGAGGATTGAAACCCCCATGAGAGCGTTCTATTACGCCCCCAAAGTGCGAGCTTGCCTCGAGTACATGCCTAGATTCGAACGAACGAGGAGTGAAACCCTATGAGAGCGTTCTATTACGCCCAAAGAGTGCGAGCTTGCCACGAGTACATGCTCAGATTCGAACGAACGAGATTGAAACCCCATGAGAGCGTTCTATTAGGCCCAAAGAGTGCGAGCTTGCCACGAGTACATGCTCAGATTCGAACGAACGAGGATTGAAACCCCATGAGAGCGTTCTATTACGCCCAAGAGTGCGAGCTTGCCACGAGTACATGCTCAGATTCGAACGAACGAGGATTGAAACCCCGTGAGAGCGTTCTATTACGCCAAAGAGTGCGAGCTTGCCACGAGTACATGCTCAGATTCGAACGAACGAACGAGGATTGAAAAACCCCCGTGAGAGCGTTCTATTACGCCAAAGAGTGCGAGCTTGCCACGAGTACATGCTCAGATTCGAACGAACGAGCGAGGATTGAAACCCCGTGAGAGCGTTCTATTACGCCCAAAGAGTGCGAGCTTGCCACGAGTACACATGCTCAGATTCGAACGAACGAGGAGTGAAAACCCCATGAGAGCGTTCTATTACGCCCAAAGAGTGCGAGCTTGCCACGAGTACATGCTCAGATTCGAACGAACGAGGATTGAAACCCCATGAGAGCGTTCTATTACGCCCAAAGAGTGCGAGCTTGCCACGAGTACATGCTCAGATTCGAACGAACGAGGATTGAAACCCCATGAGAGCGTTCTATTACGCCCAAAGAGTGCGAGCTTGCCACGAGTACATGCTCAGATTCGAACGAACGAGGATTGAAACCCCATGAGAGCGTTCTATTACGCCCAAAGAGTGCGAGCTTGCCACGAGTACATGCTCAGATTCGAACGAACGAGGATTGAAACCCCATGAGAGCGTTCTATTACGCCAAAGAGTGCGAGCTTGCCACGAGTACATGCTCAGATTCGAACGAACGAGGATTAAAAACCCCGTGAGAGCGTTCTATTACGCCCTAAGAGTGCGAGCTTGCCACGAGTACATGCTCAGATTCGAACGAACGAGGATTGAAACCCCGTGAGAGCGTTCTATTACGCCCAAAGAGTGCGAGCTTGCCACGAGTACATGCTCAGATTCGAACGAACGAGGAGTGAAACCCCATGAGAGCGTTCTATTACGCCCAAAGAGTGCGAGCTTGCCACGAGTACATGCTCAGATTCGAACGAACGAGGATTGAAACCCCATGAGAGCGTTCTATTACGCCCAAAGAGTGCGAGCTTGCCACGAGTACATGCTCAGATTCGAACGAACGAGGATTGAAACCCCATGAGAGCGTTCTATTACGCCAAAGAGTGCGAGCTTGCCACGAGTACATGCTCAGATTCGAACGAACGAGAGATTGAAACCCCATGAGAGCGTTCTATTACGCCCAAAGAGTGCGAGCTTGCCACGAGTACATGCTCAGATTCGAACGAACGAGGATTGAAACCCCATGAGAGCGTTCTATTACGCCCAAAGAGTGCGAGCTTGCCACAAGTACATGCTCAGATTCGAACGAACGAGGATTGAAAAACCCCATGAGAGCGTTCTATTAGTCCCAAAGAGTGCGAGCTTGCCACGAGTACATGCTCAGATTCGAACGAACGAGGATTGAAACCCCGTGAGAGCGTTCTATTACGCCCAAAGAGTGCGAGCTTGCCACGAGTACATGCTCAGATTCGAACGAACGAGGATTGAAACCCCATGAGAGCGTTCTATTACGCCCAAAGAGTGCGAGCTTGCCACGAGTACATGCTCAGATTCGAACGAACGAGGATTGAAACCCCATGAGAGCGTTCTATTACGCCCAAAGAGTGCGAGCTTGCCACGAGTACATGCTCAGATTCGAACGAACGAGGATTGAAACCCCATGAGAGCGTTCTATTACGCCCAAAGAGTGCGAGCTTGCCACGAGTACATGCTCAGATTCGAACGAACGAGGATTGAAACCCCATGAGAGCGTTCTATTACGCCCAAAGAGTGCGAGCTTGCCACGAGTACATGCTCAGATTCGAACGAACGAGGATTGAAACCCCGTGAGAGCGTTCTATTACGCCCAAAGAGTGCGAGCTTGCCACGAGTACATGCTCAGATTCGAACGAACGAGGATTGAAACCCCATGAGAGCGTTCTATTACGCCCAAAGAGTGCGAGCTTGCCACGAGTACATGCTCAGATTCGAACGAACGAGGAGTGAAACCCCATGAGAGCGTTCTATTACGCCCAAAGAGTGCGAGCTTGCCACGAGTACATGCTCAGATTCGAACGAACGAGGATTGAAACCCCATGAGAGCGTTCTATTACGCCCAAAGAGTGCGAGCTTGCCACGAGTACATGCTCAGATTCGAACGAACGAGGATTGAAACCCCATGAGAGCGTTCTATTACGCCCAAAGAGTGCGAGCTTGCCACGAGTACATGCTCAGATTCGAACGAACGAGGATTGAAACCCCGTGAGAGCGTTCTATTACGCCCAAAGAGTGCGAGCTTGCCACGAGTACATGCTCAGATTGAACGAACGAGGATTGAAACCCCGTGAGAGCGTTCTATTACGCCAAGAGTACGAGCTTGCCACGAGTACATGCTCAGATTCGAACGAACGAGGATTGAAACCCCGTGAGAGCGTTCTATTACGCCCAAAGAGTGCGAGCTTGCCACGAGTACATGCTCAGATTCGAACGAACGAGGAGTTGAAACCCCATGAGAGCGTTCTATTACGCCCAAAGAGTGCGAGCTTGCCACGAGTACATGCTCAGATTCGAACGAACGAGGATTGAAACCCCATGAGAGCGTTCGATTACGCCCAAAGAGTGCGAGCTTGCCACGAGTACATGCTCAGATTCGAACGAACGAGGATTGAAACCCCATGAGAGCGTTCTATTACGCCCAAAGAGTGCGAGCTTGCCACGAGTACATGCTCAGATTCGAACGAACGAGGATTGAAACCCCATGAGAGCGTTCTATTACGCCCAAAGAGTGCGAGCTTGCCACGAGTACATGCTCAGAGATCGAACGAACGAGGATTGAAACCCCATGAGAGCGTTCTATTACGCCCAAAGAGTGCGAGCTTGCCACGAGTACATGCTCAGATTCGAACGAACGAGGATTGAAACCCCATGAGAGCGTTCTATTACGCCCAAAGAGTGCGAGCTTGCCACGAGTACATGCTCAGATTCGAACGAACGAGGATTGAAACCCCATGAGAGCGTTCTATTACGCCCAAAGAGTGCGAGCTTGCCACGAGTACATGCTCAGATTCGAACGAACGAGGATTGAAACCCCATGAGAGCGTTCTATTACGCCCAAAGAGTGCGAGCTTGCCACGAGTACATGCTCAGATTCGAACGAACGAGGATTGAAACCCCATGAGAGCGTTCTATTACGCCCAAAGAGTGCGAGCTTGCCACGAGTACATGCTCAGATTCGAACGAACGAGGATTGAAACCCCATGAGAGCGTTCTATTACGCCCAAAGAGTGCGAGCTTGCCACGAGTACATGCTCAGATTCGAACGAACGAGGATTGAAACCCCATGAGAGCGTTCTATTACGCCCAAAGAGTGCGAGCTTGCCACGAGTACATGCTCAGATTCGAACGAACGAGGATTGAAACCCCATGAGAGCGTTCTATTACGCCCAAAGAGTGCGAGGTTGCCACGAGTACATGCTCAGATTCGAACGAACGAGGATTGAAAAACCCCATGAGAGCGTTCTATTACGCCCAAAGAGTGCGAGCTTGCCACGAGTACATGCTCAGATTCGAACGAACGAGGATTGAAACCCCATGAGAGCGTTCTATTACGCCAAAGAGTGCGAGCTTGCCACGAGTACATGCTCAGATTCGAACGAACGAGGTTTGAAACCCCATGAGAGCGTTCTATTATTACGCCCAAAGAGTGCGAGGTCGCCACGAGTACATGCTCAGATTCGAACGAACGAAGATTGAAGCCCCATGAGAGCGTTCTATTACGCCCAAAGAGTGCGAGCTTGCCACGAGTACATGTACATGCTCAGATTCGAACGAACGAGGATTGAAACCCCATGAGAGCGTTCTATTACGCCCAAAGTGCGAGCTTGCCACGAGTACATGCTCAGATTCGAACGAACGAGGATTGAAACCCCATGAGAGCGTTCTATTACGCCCAAAGAGTGCGAGCTTGCCACGAGTACATGCTCAGATTCGAACGAACGAGGATTGAAACCCCATGAGAGCGTTCTATTACGCCCAAGAGTGCGAGCTTGCCACGAGTACATGCTCAGATTCGAACGAACGAGGATTGAAACCCCATGAGAGCGTTCTATTACGCCCAAAGAGTGCGAGCTTGCCACGAGTACATGCTCAGATTCGAACGAACGAGGATTGAAACCCCATGAGAGCGTTCTATTACGCCCAAAGAGTGCGAGCTTGCCACGAGTACATGCTCAGATTCGAACGAACGAGAGATTGAAACCCCGTGAGAGCGTTCTATTACGCCAAAGAGTGCGAGCTTGCCACGAGTACATGCTCAGATTCGAACGAACGAGGATTGAAACCCCATGAGAGCGTTCTATTACGCCCAAAGAGTGCGAGCTTGCCACGAGTACATGCTCAGATTCGAACGAACGAGGATTGAAACCCCGTGAGAGCGTTCTATTACGCCCAAAGAGTGCGAGCTTGCCACGAGTACATGCTCAGATTCGAACGAACGAGGATTGAAACCCCATGAGAGCGTTCTATTACGCCCAAAGAGTGCGAGCTTGCCACGAGTACATGCTCAGATTCGAACGAACGAGGATTGAAACCCCGTGAGAGCGTTCTATTACGCCCAAAGAGTGCGAGCTTGCCACGAGTACATGCTCAGATTCGAACGAACGAGGATTGAAACCCCCATGAGAGCGTTCTATTACGCCCAAAGAGTGCGAGCTTGCCACGAGTACATGCTCAGATTCGAACGAACGAGGAGTGAAACCCCATGAGAGCGTTCTATTACGCCCAAAGAGTGCGAGCTTGCCACGAGTACATGCTCAGATTCGAACGAACGAGGATTGAAACCCCGTGAGAGCGTTCTATTACGCCCAAAGAGTGCGAGCTTGCCACGAGTACATGCTCAGATTCGAACGAACGAGGATTGAAACCCCGTGAGAGCGTTCTATTACGCCCAAAGTGTGCGAGCTTGCCTCGAGTACATGCCCAGATTCGAACGAACGAGGAGTGAAACCCCATGAGAGCGTTCTATTACGCCCAAAGAGTGCGAGCTTGCCACGAGTACATGCTCAGATTCGAACGAACGAGGATTGAAACCCCATGAGAGCGTTCTATTACGCCCAAAGAGTGCGAGCTTGCCACGAGTACATGCTCAGATTCGAACGAACGAGGATTGAAACCCCATGAGAGCGTTCTATTACGCCCAAAGAGTGCGAGCTTGCCACGAGTACATGCTCAGATTCGAACGAACGAGGATTGAAAAACCCCATGAGAGCGTTCTATTACGCCCAAAGAGTGCGAGCTTGCCACGAGTACATACATGCTCAGATTCAAACGAACGAGGATTGAAACCCCATGAGAGCGTTCTATTACGCCCAAAGAGTGCGAGCTTGCCACGAGTACATGCTCAGATTCGAACGAACGAGGATTGAAACCCCATGAGAGCGTTCTATTACGCCCAAAGAGTGCGAGCTTGCCACGAGTACATGCTCAGATTCGAACGAACGAGGATTGAAACCCCGTGAGAGCGTTCTATTACGCCCAAAGAGTGCGAGCTTGCCACGAGTACATACTCAGATTCGAACGAACGAGGATTGAAACCCCGTGTGAGAGCGTTCTATTACGCCCAAAGAGTGCGAGCTTGCCACGAGTACATGCTCAGATTCGAACGAACGAGGATTGAAACCCCATGAGAGCGTTCTATTACGCCCAAAGAGTGCGAGCTTGCCACGAGTACATGCTCAGATTCGAACGAACGAGGATTGACCCTATGAGAGCGTTCTATTACGCCCAAAGAGTGCGAGCTTGCCACGTGTACATGCTCAGATTCGAACGAACGAGGATTGAAACCCCATGAGAGCGTTCTATTACGCCCAAAGAGTGCGAGCTTGCCACGAGTACATGCTCAGATTCGAACGAACGAGGATTGAAACCCCATGAGAGCGTTCTATTACGCCCAAAGAGTGCGAGCTTGCCACGAGTACATGCTCAGATTCGAACGAACGAGGATTGAAACCCCGTGAGAGCGTTCTATTACGCCAAAGAGTGCGAGCTTGCCACGAGTACATGCTCAGATTCGAACGAACGAGGATTGAAACCCCATGAGAGCGTTCTATTACGCCCAAAGAGTGCGAGCTTGCCACGAGTACATGCTCAGATTCGAACGAACGAGGATTGAAACCCCATGAGAGCGTTCTATTACGCCCAAAGAGTGCGAGCTTGCCACGAGTACATGCTCAGATTCGAACGAACGAGTATTGAAACCCCATGAGAGCGTTCTATTACGCCAAAAGAGTGCGAGCTTGCCACGACGAGTACATGCTCAGATTCGAACGAACGAGGATTGAAACCCCTTGAGAGCGTTCTATTAGGCCCAAAGAGTGCGAGCTTTCGACGAGTACATGCTCAGATTCGAACGAACGAGGATTGAAACCCCCCATGAGAGCGTTCTATTACGCCCAAAGAGTGCGAGCTTGCCACGAGTACATGCTCAGATTCGAACGAACGAGGATTGAAACCCCATGAGAGCGTTCTATTACGCCCAAAGTGCGAGCTTGCCACGAGTACATGCTCAGATTCGAACGAACGAACGAGGGTTGAAACCCCATGAGAGCGTTCTATTACGCCCAAAGAGTGCGAGCTTGCCACGAGTACATGCTCAGATTCGAACGAACGAGGATTGAAACCCCACGAGAGCGTTCTATTACGCCCAAAGAGTGCGAGCTTGCCACGAGTACATGCTCAGATTCGAACGAACGAGGATTGAAACCCCGTGAGAGCGTTCTATTACGCCCAAAGAGTGCGAGCTTGCCACGAGTACATGCTCAGATTCGAACGAACGAGGATTGAAACCCCATGAGAGCGTTCTATTACGCCCAAAGAGTGCGAGCTTGCCACGAGTACATGCTCAGATTCGAACGAACGAGGATTGAAACCCCAAAGAGCGTTCTATTACGCCCAAAGAGTGCGAGCTTGCCACGAGTACATGCTCAGATTCGAACGAACGAGGATTGAAACCCCATGAGAGCGTTCTATTACGACCAAAGAGTGCGAGCTTGCCACGAGTACATGCTCAGATTCGAACGAACGAGGATTGAAACCCCGTGAGAGCGTTCTATTACGCCCAAAGAGTGCGAGCTTGCCACGAGTACATGCTCAGATTCGAACGAACGAGGATTGAAACCCCGTGAGAGCGTTCTATTACGCCCAAAGAGTGCGAGCTTGCCACGAGTACATGCTCAGATTCGAACGAACGAGGAGTGAAACCCCATGAGAGCGTTCTATTACGCCCAAAGAGTGCGAGCTTGCCACGAGAGTACATGCTCAGATTCGAACGAACGAGGATTGAAACCCCGTGAGAGCGTTCTATTACGCCCAAAGAGTGCGAGCTTGCCACGAGTACATGCTCAGATTCGAACGAACGAGGATTGAAACCCCATGAGAGCGTTCTATTACGCCCAAAGAGTGCGAGCTTGCCACGAGTACATGCTCAGATTCGAACGAACGAGGATTGAAACCCCATGAGAGCGTTCTATTACGCCCAAAGAGTGCGAGCTTGCCACGAGTACATGCTCAGATTCGAACGAACGAGGATTGAAACCCCATGAGAGCGTTCTATTACGCCCAAAGAGTGCGAGCTTGCCACGAGTACATGCTCAGATTCGAACGAACGAGGATTGAAACCCCATGAGAGCGTTCTATTACGCCCAAAGAGTGCGAGCTTGCCACGAGTACATGCTCAGATTCGAACGAACGAGGATTGAAACCCCATGAGAGCGTTCTATTACGCCCAAAGAGTGCGAGCTTGCCACGAGTACATGCTCAGATTCGAACGAACGAGGATTGAAACCCCATGAGAGCGTTCTATTACGCCCAAAGAGTGCGAGCTTGCCACGAGTTGCCACGAGTACATGCTCAGATTCGAACGAACGAACGAACGAGATTGAAACCCCATGAGAGCGTTCTATTACGCCCAAAGAGTGCGAGCTTGCCACGAGTACATGCTCAGATTCGAACGAACGAGGATTGAAACCCCATGAGAGCGTTCTATTACGCCAAAGAGTGCGAGCTTGCCACGAGTACATGCTCAGATTCGAACGAACGAGGATTGAAACCCCATGAGAGCGTTCTATTACGCCAAAGAGTGCGAGCTTGCCACGAGTACATGCTCAGATTCGAACGAACGAGGATTGAAACCCCATGAGAGCGTTCTATTACACCCAAAGAGTGCGAGCTTGCCACGAGTACATGCTCAGATTCGAACGAACGAGGATTGAAAAACCCCATGAGAGCGTTCTATTACGCCCAAAGAGTGCGAGCTTGCCACGAGTACATGCTCAGATTCGAACGAACGAGGATTGAAACCCCATGAGAGCGTTCTATTACGCCCAAAGAGTGCGAGCTTGCCACGAGTACATGCTCAGATTCGAACGAACGAGGATTGAAACCCCGTGAGAGCGTTCTATTACGCCCAAAGAGTGCGAGCTTGCCACGAGTACATGCTCAGATTCGAACGAACGAGGATTGAAACCCCGTGAGAGCGTTCTATTACGCCCAAAGAGTGCGAGCTTGCCACGAGTACATGCTCAGATTCGAACGAACGAGGAGTGAAACCCCATGAGAGCGTTCTATTACGCCCAAAGAGTGCGAGCTTGCCACGAGTACATGCTCAGATTCGAACGAACGAGGATTGAAACCCCATGAGAGCGTTCTATTACGCCAAAGAGTGCGAGCTTGCCACGAGTACATGCTCAGATTCGAACGAACGAGGATTGAAACCCCATGAGAGCGTTCTATTACGCCCAAAGAGTGCGAGCTTGCCACGAGTACATGCTCAGATTCGAACGAACGAGGATTGAAACCCCATGTGAGAGCGTTCTATTACGCCTAAGAGTGCGAGCTTGCCACGAGTCCATGCTCAGATTCGAACGAACGAGGATTGAAACCCCATTAGAGCGTTCTATTACGCCCAAAGAGTGCGAGCTTGCCACGAGAACATTCTCAGATTCGAACGAACGAGGATTGAAACCCCATGAGAGCGTTCTATTACGCCCAAAGAGTGCGAGCTTGCCACGAGTACATGCTCAGATTCGAACGAACGAGGATTGAAACCCCGTGAGAGCGTTCTATTACGCCCAAAGAGTGCGAGCTTGCCACGAGTACATGCTCAGATTCGAACGAACGAGGATTGAAACCCCATGAGAGCGTTCTATTACGCCCAAAGAGTGCGAGCTTGCCACGAGTACATGCTCAGATTCGAACGAACGAGGATTGAAACCCCATGAGAGCGTTCTATTACGCCCAAAGAGTGCGAGCTTGCCACGAGTACATGCTCAGATTCGAACGAACGAGGATTGAAACCCCATGAGAGCGTTCTATTACGCCCAAAGAGTGCGAGCTTGCCACGAGTACATGCTCAGATTCGAACGAACGAGGATTGAAACCCCATGAGAGCGTTCTATTACGCCCAAAGAGTGCGAGCTTGCCACGAGTACATGCTCAGATTCGAACGAACGAGGATTGAAACCCCATGAGAGCGTTCTATTACGCCCAAAGAGTGTGAGCTTGCCACGAGTACATGCTCAGATTCGAACGAACGAGGATTGAAACCCCATGAGAGCGTTCTATTACGCCCAAAGAGTGCGAGCTTGCCACGAGTACATGCTCAGATTCGAACGAACGAGGATTGAAACCCCGTGAGAGCGTTCTATTACGCCCAAAGAGTGCGAGCTTGCCAAGAGTACATGCTCAGATTCGAACGAACGAGGATTGGAACCCCATGAGAGCGTCGATTACGCCCAAAGAGTGCGAGCTTGCCACGAGTACATGCTCAGATTCGAACGAACGAGGATTGAAACCCCGTGAGAGCGTTCTATTACTCCCTAAGAGTGCGAGATTGCCACGAGTACATGCTCAGATTCGAACGAACGAGCATTGAAACCCCATGAGAGCGTTCTATTACGCCAAAGAGTGCGAGCTTGCCACGAGTACATGCTCAGATTCGAACGAACGAGGATTGAAACCCCATGAGAGCGTTCTATTACGCCCAAAGAGTGCGAGCTTGCCACGAGTACATGCTCAGATTCGAACGAACGAGGATTGAAACCCCGTGAGAGCGTTCTATTACGCCCAAAGAGTGCGAGCTTGCCACGAGTACATGCTCAGATTCGAACGAACGAGGATTGAAACCCCGTGAGAGCGTTCTATTACGCCCAAAGAGTGCGAGCTTGCCACGAGTACATGCTCAGATTCGAAAGAACGAACGAACGAGGATTGGAACCCCATGAGAGCGTTCTATTACGCCCAAAGAGTGCGAGCTTGCCACGAGTACATGCTCAGATTCGAACGAACGAGGATTGAAACCCCATGAGAGCGTTCTATTACGCCTAAAGAATGCGAGCTTGCCACGAGTACATGCTCAGATTCGAACGAACGAGGATTGAAACCCCCATGAGAGCGTTCTATTACGCCCAAAGAGTGCGAGCTAGCCACGAGTACATGCTCAGATTCGAACGAACGAGGATTGAAACCCCATGAGAGCGTTCTATTACGCCCAAAGAGTGCGAGCTTGCCACGAGTACATGCTCAGATTCGAACGAACGAGGATTGAAACCCCGTGAGAGCGTTCTATTACGCCCAAAGAGTGCGAGCTTGCCACGAGTACATGCTCAGATTCGAACGAACGAGGATTGAAACCCCATGAGAGCGTTCTATTACGCCCAAAGAGTGCGAGCTTGCCACGAGTACATGCTCAGATTCGAACGAACGAGGAGTGAAACCCCATGAGAGCGTTCTATTACGCCCAAAGAGTGCGAGCTTGCCACGAGTACATGCTCAGATTCGAACGAACGAGGATTGAAACCCCATGAGAGCGTTCTATTACGCCCAAAGAGTGCGAGCTTGCCACGAGTACATGCTCAGATTCGAACGAACGAGGATTGAAACCCCCGTGAGAGCGTTCTATTACGCCCAAAGAGTGCGAGCTTGCCACGAGTACATGCTCAGATTCGAACGAACGAGGATTGAAACCCCGTGAGAGCGTTCTATTACGCCCAAAGAGTGCGAGCTTGCCACGAGTACATGCTCAGATTCGAACGAACGAGGATTGAAACCCCATGAGAGCGTTCTATTACGCCCAAAGAGTGCGAGCTTGCCACGAGTACATGCTCAGATTCGAACGAACGAGGAGTGAAACCCCATGAGAGCGTTCTATTACGCCCAAAGAGTGCGAGCTTGCCACGAGTACATGCTCAGATTCGAACGAACGAGGATTGAAACCCCATGAGAGCGTTCTATTACGCCCAAAGAGTGCGAGCTTGCCACGAGTACATGCTCAGATTCGAACGAACGAGGATTGAAACCCCATGAGAGCGTTCTATTACGCCAAAGAGTGCGAGCTTGCCACGAGTACATGCTCAGATTCGAACGAACGAGGATTGAAAACCCCATGAGAGCGTTCTATTACGCCCAAAGAGTGCGAGCTTGCCACGAGTACATGCTCAGATTCGAACGAACGAGGATTGAAACCCCATGAGAGCGTTCTATTACGCCCAAAGAGTGCGAGCTTGCCACGAGTACATGCTCAGATTCGAACGAACGAGGATTGAAACCCCATGAGAGCGTTCTATTACGCCCAAAGAGTGCGAGCTTGCCACGAGTACATGCTCAGATTCGAACGAACGAGGATTGAAACCCCATGAGAGCGTTCTATTACGCCCAAAGAGTGCGAGCTTGCCACGAGTACATGCTCAGATTCGAACGAACGAGGATTGAAACCCCATGAGAGCGTTCTATTACGCCCAAAGAGTGCGAGCTTGCCACGAGTACATGCTCAGATTCGAACGAACGAGGATTGAAACCCCGTGAGAGCGTTCTATTACGACCAAAGAGTGCGAGCTTGCCACGAGTACATGCTCAGATTCGAACGAACGAGGATTGAAACCCCGTGAGAGCGTTCTATTACGCCCAAAGAGTGCGAGCTTGCCACGAGTAGATGCTCAGATTCGAACGAACGAGTGAAACCCCATGAGAGCGTTCAATTACGCCCAAAGAGTGCGAGCTTGCCACGAGTACATGCTCAGATTCGAACGAACGAGGATTGAAACCCCATGAGAGCGTTCTATTACGCCCAAAGAGTGCGAGCTTGCCACGAGTACATGCTCAGATTCGAACGAACGAGGATTGAAACCCCGTGAGAGCGTTCTATTACGCCCAAAGAGTGCGAGCTTGCCACGAGTACATGCTCAGATTCGAACGAACGAGGATTGAAACCCCATGAGAGCGTTCTATTACGCCCAAAGAGTGCGAGCTTGCCACGAGTACATGCTCAGATTCGAACGAACGAGGATTGAAACCCCATGAGAGCGTTCTATTACGCCCAAAGAGTGCGAGCTTGCCACGAGTACATGCTCAGATTCGAACGAACGAGGATTGAAACCCCATGAGAGCGTTCTATTACGCCCAAAGAGTGCGAGCTTGCCACGAGTACATGCTCAGATTCGAACGAACGAGGGATTGAAACCCCACGAGAGCGTTCTATTACGCCCAAAGAGTGCGAGCTTGCCACGAGTACATGCTCAGATTCGAACGAACGAGGATTGAAACCCCGTGAGAGCGTTCTATTACGCCCAAAGAGTGCGAGCTTGCCACGAGTACATGCTCAGATTCGAACGAACGAGGATTGAAACCCCGTGAGAGCGTTCTATTACGCCCAAAGAGTGCGAGCTTGCCACGAGTACATGCTCAGATTCGAACGAACGAGGATTGAAACCCCATGAGAGCGTTCTATTACGCCCAAAGAGTGCGAGCTTGCCACGAGTACATGCTCAGATTCGAACGAACGAGGATTGAAACCCCATGAGAGCGTTCTATTACGCCCAAAGAGTGCGAGCTTGCCACGAGTACATGCTCAGATTCGAACGAACGAGGATTGCAACCCCATGAGAGCGTTCTATTACGCCCAAAGAGTGCGAGCTTGCCACGAGTACATGCTCAGATTCGAACGAACGAGCATTGAAACCCCATGAGAGCGTTCTATTACGCCCAAAGTGTGCGAGCTTGCCACGAGTACATTCTCAGATTCGAACGAACGAGGATTGAAACCCCATGAGAGCGTTCTATAACGCCCAAAGAGTGCGAGCTTGCCACGAGTACATGCTCAGATTCGAACGAACGAGGATTGAAACCCCGTGAGAGCGTTCTATTACGCCCTAAGAGTGCGAGCTTGCCACGAGTATATGCTCAGATTCGAACGAACGAGGATTGAAACCCCGTGAGAGCGTTCTATTACGCCCAAAGAGTGCTAGCTTGCCACGAGTACATGCTCAGATTCGAACGAACGAGGATTGAAACCCCGTGAGAGCGTTCTATTACGCCCAAAGAGTGCGAGCTTGCCACGAGTACATGCTCAGATTCGAACGAACGAGGATTGAAACCCCATGAGAGCGTTCTATTACGCCCAAAGAGTGCGAGCTTGCCACGAGTACATGCTCAGATTCGAACGAACGAGGATGAAACCCCATGAGAGTGTTCCATTACGCCCAAAGAGTGCGAGCTTGCCACAAGTACATGCTCAGATTCGAACGAATGATGATTGAAACCCCATGAGAGCGTTCTATTACGCCCAAAGAGTGCGAGCTTGCCACGAGTACATGCTCAGATTCGAACGAACGAGGATTGAAACCCCATGAGAGCGTTCTATTACGCCCAAAGAGTGCGAGCTTGCCACGAGTACATGCTCAGATTCGAACGAACGAGGATTGAAACCCCGTGAGAGCGTTCTATTACGCCCAAAGAGTGCGAGCTTGCCACGAGTACATGCTCAGATTCGAACGAACGAGGAGTTGAAACCCCATGAGAGCGTTCTATTACGCCCAAAGAGTGCGAGCTTGCCACGAGTACATGCTCAGATTCGAACGAACGAGGATTGAAACCCCATGAGAGCGTTCTATTACGCCCAAAGAGTGCGAGCTTGCCACGAGTACATGCTCAGATTCGAACGAACGAGGATTGAAACCCCATGAGAGCGTTCTATTACGCCCAAAGAGTGCGAGCTTGCCACGAGTACATGCTCAGATTCGAACGAACGAGGATTGAAACCCCGTGAGAGCGTTCTATTACGCCCAAAGAGTGCGAGCTTGCCACGAGTACATGCTCAGATTCGAACGAACGAGGATTGAAACCCCATGAGAGCGTTCTATTACGCCCAAAGAGTGCGAGCTTGCCACGAGTACATGCTCAGATTCGAACGAACGAGGATTGAAACCCCATGAGAGCGTTCTATTACGCCCAAAGAGTGCGAGCTTGCCACGAGTACATGCTCAGATTCGAACGAACGAGGATTGAAACCCCCATGAGAGCGTTCTATTACGCCCAAAGAGTGCGAGCTTGCCACGAGTACATGCTCAGATTCGAACGAACGAGGATTGAAACCCCATGAGAGCGTTCTATTACGCCCAAAGAGTGCGAGCTTGCCACGAGTACATGCTCAGATTCGAACGAACGAGGATTGAAACCCCATGAGAGCGTTCTATTACGCCCAAAGAGTGCGAGCTTGCCACGAGTACATGCTCAGATTCGAACGAACGAGGATTGAAACCCCATGAGAGCGTTCTATTACGCCCAAAGAGTGCGAGCTTGCCACGAGTACATGCTCAGATTCGAACCAACGAGGATTGAAACCCCATGAGAGCGTTCTATTACGCCCAAAGAGTGCGAGCTTGCCACGAGTACATGCTCAGATTCGAACGAACGCAGATTGAAACCCCGTGAGAGCGTTCTATTACGCCCAAAGAGTGCGAGCTTGCCACGAGTACATGCTCAGATTCGAACGAACGAGGATTGAAACCCCGTGAGAGCGTTCTATTACGCCCAAAGAGTGCGAGCTTGCCACGAGTACATGCTCAGATTCGAACGAACGAGGATTGAAACCCCGTGAGAGCGTTCTATTACGCCCAAAGAGTGCGAGCTTGCCACGAGTACATGCTCAGATTCGAACGAACGAGGATTGAAACCCCATGAGAGCGTTCTATTACGCCCAAAGAGTGCGAGCTTGCCACGAGTACATGCTCAGATTCGAACGAACGAGGATTGAAACCCCATGAGAGCGTTCTATTACGCCCAAAGAGTGCGAGCTTGCCACGAGTACATGCTCAGATTCGAACGAACGAGGATTGAAACCCCATGAGAGCGTTCTATTACGCCCAAAGAGTGCGAGCTTGCCACGAGTACATGCTCAGATTCGAACGAACGAGGATTGAAACCCCATGAGAGCGTTCTATTACGCCCAAAGAGTGCGAGCTTGCCACGAGTACATGCTCAGATTCGAACGAACGAGGATTGAAACCCCATGAGAGCGTTCTATTACGCCCAAAGAGTGCGAGCTTGCCACGAGTACATGCTCAGATTCGAACGAACGAGGATTGAAACCCCGTGAGAGCGTTCTATTACGCCCAAAGAGTGCGAGCTTGCCACGAGTACATGCTCAGATTCGAACGAACGAGGATTGAAACCCCATGAGAGCGTTCTATTACGCCCAAAGAGTGCGAGCTTGCCACGAGTACATGCTCAGATTCGAACGAACGAGGAATGAAACCCCGTGAGAGCGTTCTATTACGCCCAAAGAGTGCGAGCTTGCCACGAGTACATGCTCAGATTCGAACGAACGAGGATTGAAACCCCGTGAGAGCGTTCTATTACGCCAAAGAGTGCGAGCTTGCCACGAGTACATGCTCAGATTCGAACGAACGAGGATTGAAACCCCGTGAGAGCGTTCTATTACGCCCAAAGAGTGCGAGCTTGCCACGAGTACATGCTCAGATTCGAACGAACGAGGATTGAAACCCCATGAGAGCGTTCTATTACGCCCAAAGAGTGCGAGCTTGCCACGAGTACATGCTCAGATTCGAACGAACGAGGATTGAAACCCCGTGAGAGCGTTCTATTACGCCCAAAGAGTGCGAGCTTGCCACGAGTACATGCTCAGATTCGAACGAACGAGGATTGAAACCCCATGAGAGCGTTCTATTACGCCCAAAGAGTGCGAGCTTGCCACGAGTACATGCTCAGATTCGAACGAACGAGGATTGAAACCCCATGAGAGCGTTCTATTACGCCCAAAGAGTGCGAGCTTGCCACGAGTACATGCTCAGATTCGAACGAACGAGGATTGAAACCCCATGAGAGCGTTCTATTACGTCCAAAGAGTGCGAGCTTGCCACGAGTACATGCTCATATTCGAACGAACGAGGATTGAAACCCCATGAGAGCGTTCTATTACGCCCAAAGAGTGCGAGCTTGCCACGAGTACATGCTCAGATTCGAACGAACGAGGATTGAAACCCCATGAGAGCGTTCTATTACGCCCAAAGAGTGCGAGCTTGCCACGAGTACATGCTCAGATTCGAACGAACGAGGATTGAAACCCCCCGTGAGAGCGTTCTATTACGCCCAAAGAGTGCGAGCTTGCCACGAGTACATGCTCAGATTCGAACGAACGAGGATTGAAACCCCATGAGAGCGTTCTATTACGCCCAAAGAGTGCGAGCTTGCCACGAGTACATGCTCAGATTCGAACGAACGAGGATTGAAACCCCAAAAGAGCGTTCTATTACGCCCAAAGAGTGCGAGCTTGCCACGAGTACATGCTCAGATTCGAACGAACGAGGATTGAAACCCCATGAGAGCGTTCTATTACGCCCAAAGAGTGCGAGCTTGCCACGAGTACATGCTCAGATTCGAACGAACGAGGATTGAAACCCCGTGAGAGCGTTCTATTACGCCCAAAGAGTGCGAGCTTGCCACGAGTACATGCTCAGATTCGAACGAACGAGGATTGAAACCCCATGAGAGCGTTCTATTACGCCCAAAGAGTGCGAGCTTGCCACGAGTACATGCTCAGATTCGAACGAACGAGGAGTGAAACCCCATGAGAGCGTTCTATTACGCCCAAAGAGTGCGAGCTTGCCACGAGTACATGCTCAGATTCGAACGAACGAGGAGTGAAACCCCATGAGAGCGTTCTATTACGCCCAAAGAGTGCGAGCTTGCCACGAGTACATGCTCAGATTCGGACGAACGAGGATTGAAACCCCATGAGAGCGTTCTATTACGCCCAAAGAGTGCGAGCTTGCCACGAGTACATGCTCAGATTCGAACGAACGAGGATTGAAACCCCATGAGAGCGTTCTATTACGCCCAAAGAGTGCGAGCTTGCCACGAGTACATGCTCAGATTCGAACGAACGAGGATTGAAACCCCATGAGAGCGTTCTATTACGCCCAAAGAGTGCGAGCTTGCCACGAGTACATGCTCAGATTCGAACGAACGAGGATTGAAACCCCATGAGAGCGTTCTATTACGCCCAAAGAGTGCGAGCTTGCCACGAGTACATGCTCAGATTCGAACGAACGAGGATTGAAACCCCATGAGAGCGTTCTATTACGCCCAAAGAGTGCGAGCTTGCCACGAGTACATGCTCAGATTCGAACGAACGAGGATTGAAACCCCATGAGAGCGTTCTATTACGCCCAAAGAGTGCGAGCTTGCCACGAGTACATGCTCAGATTCGAACGAACGAGGATTGAAACCCCGTGAGAGCGTTCTATTACGCCAAAGAGTGCGAGCTTGCCACGAGTACATGCTCAGATTCGAACGAACGAGGATTGAAACCCCATGAGAGCGTTCTATTACGCCCAAAGAGTGCGAGCTTGCCACGAGTACATGCTCAGATTCGAACGAACGAGGATTGAAACCCCATGAGAGCGTTCTATTACGCCAAAGAGTGCGAGCTTGCCACGAGTACATGCTCAGATTCGAACGAACGAGGATTGAAACCCCATGAGAGCGTTCTATTACGCCCAAAGAGTGCGAGCTTGCCACGAGTACATGCTCAGATTCGAACGAACGAGGAGTTGGAACCCCATGAGAGCGTCGATTACGCCCAAAGAGTGCGAGCTTGCCACGAGTACATGCTCAGATTCGAACGAACGAGGATTGAAACCCCG
Organism: Puya raimondii; assembly: GCA_016920855.1. Lineage (NCBI taxonomy): Eukaryota > Viridiplantae > Streptophyta > Magnoliopsida > Poales > Bromeliaceae > Puya > Puya raimondii. The sequence goes on along the minus strand of JABWPP010000050.1, from coordinate 123,662,728 downwards.
TGAGAGCGTTCTATTACGCCCAAAGAGTGCGAGCTTGCCACGAGTACATGCTCAGATTCGAACGAACGAGGATTGAAACCCCGTGAGAGCGTTCTATTACGCCAAAGAGTGCGAGCTTGCCACGAGTACATGCTCAGATTCGAACGAACGAGGATTGAAACCCCATGAGAGCGTTCTATTACGCCCAAGAATGCGAGCTTGCCACGAGTACATGCTCAGATTCGAACGAACGGGGATTGAAACCCCGTGAGAGCGTTCTATTACGCCCAAAGAGTGCGAGCTTGCCACGAGTACATGCTCAGATTCGAACGAACGAGGATTGAAACCCCGTGAGAGCGTTCTATTACGCCCAAAGAGTGCGAGCTTGCCACGAGTACATGCTCAGATTCGAACGAACGAGGATTGAAACCCCATGAGAGCGTTCTATTACGCCCAAAGAGTGCGAGCTTGCCACGAGTACATGCTCAGATTCGAACGAACGAACGAGGATTGAAACCCCGTGAGAGCGTTCTATTACGCCCAAAGAGTGCGAGCTTGCCACGAGTACATGCTCAGATTCGAACGAACGAGGATTGAAACCCCGTGAGAGCGTTCTATTACGCCCAAAGAGTGCGAGCTTGCCACGAGTACATGCTCAGATTCGAACGAACGAGGATTAAAACCCCGTGAGAGCGTTCTATTACGCCCAAAGAGTGCGAGCTTGCCACGAGTACATGCTCAGATTCGAACGAACGAGGATTGAAACCCCGTGAGAGCGTTCTATTACGCCCAAAGAGTGCGAGCTTGCCACGAGTACATGCTCAGATTCGAACGAACGAGGATTGAAGCCCCATGAGAGCGTTCTATTACGCCCAGAGAGTGCGAGCTTGCCACGAGTACATGCTCAGATTCGAACGAACGAGGATTGAAACCCCATGAGAGCGTTCTATTACGCCCAAAGAGTGCGAGCTTGCCACGAGTACATGCTCAGATTCGAACGAACGAGGATTGAAACCCCATGAGAGCGTTCTATTACGCCCAAAGAGTGCGAGCTTGCCACGAGTACATGCTCAGATTCGAACGAACGAGGATTGAAACCCCATGAGAGCGTTCTATTACGCCCAAAGAGTGCGAGCTTGCCACGAGTACATGCTCAGATTCGAACGAACGAGGATTGAAACCCCATGAGAGCGTTCTATTACGCCCAAAGAGTGCGAGCTTGCCACGAGTACAATGCTCAGATTCGAACGAACGAGGATTGAAACCCCCATGAGAGCGTTCTATTACGCCCAAAGAGTGCGAGCTTGCCACGAGTACATGCTCAGATTCGAACGAACGAGGATTGAAACCCCATGAGAGCGTTCTATTACGCCCCAAAGAGTGCGAGCTTGCCACGAGTACATGCTCAGATTCGAACGAACGAGGAGTGAAACCCCATGAGAGCGTTCTATTACGCCCAAAGAGTGCGAGCTTGCCACGAGTACATGCTCAGATTCGAACGAACGAGGATTGAAACCCCATGAGAGCGTTCTATTACGCCCAAAGAGTGCGAGCTTGCCACGAGTACATGCTCAGATTCGAACGAACGAGGATTGAAACCCCATGAGAGCGTTCTATTACGCCCAAAGAGTGCGAGCTTGCCACGAGTACATGCTCAGATTCGAACGAACGAGGATTGAAACCCCATGAGAGCGTTCTATTACGCCCAAAGAGTGCGAGCTTGCCACGAGTACATGCTCAGATTCGAACGAACGAGGATTGAAACCCCATGAGAGCGTTCTATTACGCCCAAAGAGTGCGAGCTTGCCACGAGTACATGCTCAGATTCGAACGAACGAGGAGTGATTGAAACCCCATGAGAGCGTTCTATTACGCCCAAAGAGTGCGAGCTTGCCACGTGTACATGCTCAGATTCGAACGAACGAGGATTGAAACCCCATGAGAGCGTTCTATTACGCCCAAAGAGTGCGAGCTTGCCACGAGTACATGCTCAGATTCGAACGAACGAGGATTGAAACCCCATGAGAGCGTTCTATTACGCCAAAGAGTGCGAGCTTGCCACGAGTACATGCTCAGATTCGAACGAACGAGGATTGAAACCCCGTGAGAGCGTTCTATTACGCCCAAAGAGTGCGAGCTTGCCACGAGTACATGCTCAGATTCGAACGAACGAGGATTGAAACCCCGTGAGAGCGTTCTATTACGCCCAAAGAGTGCGAGCTTGCCACGAGTACATGCTCAGATTCGAACGAACGAGGATTGAAACCCCATGAGAGCGTTCTATTACGCCAAAGAGTGCGAGCTTGCCACGAGTACATGCTCAGATTCGAACGAACGAGGATTGAAACCCCATGAGAGCGTTCTATTACGCCCAAAGAGTGCGAGCTTGCCACGAGTACATGCTCAGATTCGAACGAACGAGGATTGAAACCCCATGAGAGCGTTCTATTACGCCCAAAGAGTGCGAGCTTGCCACGAGTACATGCTCAGATTCGAACGAACGAGGATTGAAACCCCATGAGAGCGTTCTATTACGCCAAAGAGTGCGAGCTTGCCACGAGTACATGCTCAGATTCGAACGAACGAGGATTGAAACCCCGTGAGAGCGTTCTATTACGCCCAAAGAGTGCGAGCTTGCCACGAGTACATGCTCAGATTCGAACGAACGAGGATTGAAACCCCATGAGAGCGTTCTATTACGCCCAAAGAGTGCGAGCTTGCCACGAGTAGTACATGCTCAGATTCGAACGAACGAGGATTGAAACCCCATGAGAGCGTTCTATTACGCCCAAAGAGTGCGAGCTTGCCACGAGTACATGCTCAGATTCGAACGAACGAGGATTGAAACCCCGTGAGAGCGTTCTATTACGCCCAAAGAGTGCGAGCTTGCCACGAGTACATGCTCAGATTCGAACGAACGAGGATTGAAACCCCGTGAGAGCGTTCTATTACGCCCAAAGAGTGCGAGCTTGCCACGAGTACATGCTCAGATTCGAACGAACGAGGATTGAAACCCCGTGAGAGCGTTCTATTACGCCCAAAGAGTGCGAGCTTGCCACGAGTACATGCTCAGATTCGAACGAACGAGGATTGAAGCCCCATGAGAGCGTTCAATTACGCCCAAAGAGTGCGAGCTTGCCACGAGTACATGCTCAGATTCGAACGAACGAAGATTGAAACCCCATTAGAGCGTTCTATTATGCCCAAAGAGTGCGAGCTTGCCACGAGTACATGCTCAGATTCGAACGAACGAGGATTGAAACCCCACGAGAGCGTTCTATTACGCCCAAAGAGTGCGAGCTTGCCACGTGTAGATGCTCAGATTCGAACGAACGAGGAGAGAAACCCCGTGAGAGTGTTCTATTACGCCCAAAGAGTGCGAGCTTGCCCCGAGTACATGCTCAGATTCGAACGAACGAGGATTGAAACCCCGTGAGAGCGTTCTATTACGCCCAAAAAGTGCGAGCTTGCCACGAGTACATGCTCAGATTCGAACGAACGAGGATTGAAACCCCGTGAGAGCGTTCTATTACGCCCAAAGAGTGCGAGCTTGCCATGAGTACATGCTCAGATTCGAACGAACGAGAGATTGAAACCCCATGAGAGCGTTCTATTACGCCCAAAGAGTGCGAGCTTGCCACGAGTACATGCTCAGATTCGAACGAACGAGGATTGAAACCCCATGAGAGCGTTCTATTACGCCCAAAGAGTGCGAGCTTGCCACGAGTACATGCTCAGATTCGAACGAACGAGGATTGAAACCCCCGTGAGAGCGTTCTATTACGCCCAAAGAGTGCGAGCTTGCCACGAGTACATGCTCAGATTCGAACGAACGAGGATTGAAACCCCGTGAGAGCGTTCTATTACGCCCAAAGAGTGCGAGCTTGCCACGAGTACATGCTCAGATTCGAACGAACGAGGATTGAAACCCCATGAGAGCGTTCTATTACGCCCAAAGAGTGCGAGCTTGCCACGAGTACATGCTCAGATTCGAACGAACGAGGATTGAAACCCCGTGAGAGCGTTCTATTACGCCAAAGAGTGCGAGCTTGCCACGAGTACATGCTCAGATTCGAACGAACGAGGATTGAAACCCCGTGAGAGCGTTCTATTACGCCCAAAGAGTGCGAGCTTGCCACGAGTACATGCTCAGATTCGAACGAACGAGGATTGAAACCCCATGAGAGCGTTCTATTACGCCCAAAGAGTGCGAGCTTGCCACGAGTACATGCTCACATTCGAACGAACGAGGATTGAAACCCCATGAGAGCGTTCTATTACGCCCAAAGAGTGCGAGCTTGCCACGAGTACATGCTCAGATCGAACGAATGAGGATTGAAACCCAATGAGAGCGTTCTATTACGCCCAAAGAATGCGAGCTTGCCACGAGTACATGCTCAGATTCGAACGAACGAGGATTGAAACCCCCCCGTGAGAGCGTTCTATTACGCCCAAAGAGTGCGAGCTTGCCACGAGTACATGCTCAGATTCGAACGAACGAGGATGAAACCCCATGAGAGCGTTCTATTACGCCCAAAGAGTGCGAGCTTGCCACGAGTACATGCTCAGATTCGAACGAACGAGGATTGAAACCCCATGAGAGCGTTCTATTACGCCCAAAGAGTGCGAGCTTGCCACGAGTACATGCTCAGATTCGAACGAACGAGGAGTGAAACCCCATGAGAGCGTTCTATTACGCCCAAAGAGTGCGAGCTTGCCACGAGTACATGCTCAGATTCGAACGAACGAGGAGTGAAACCCCGTGAGAGCGTTCTATTACGCCCAAAGAGTGCGAGCTTGCCACGAGTACATGCTCAGATTCGAACGAACGAGGATTGAAACCCCATGAGAGCGTTCTATTACGCCAAAGAGTGCGAGCTTGCCACGAGTACATGCTCAGATTCGAACGAACGAGGATTGAAACCCCGTGAGAGCGTTCTATTACGCCCAAAGAGTGCGAGCTTGCCACGAGTACATGCTCAGATTCGAACGAACGAGGATTGAAACCCCATGAGAGCGTTCTATTACGCCAAAGAGTGCGAGCTTGCCACGAGAACATGCTCAGATTCGAACGAACGAGGATTGAAAAACCCCCATGAGAGCGTTCTATTATTACGCCCCAAAGAGTGCGAGCTTGCCACGAGTACATGCTCAGATTTCTGAACGAACGAGGATTGAAACCCCATGAGAGCGTTCTATTACGCCCAAAGAGTGGGAGCTTGCCACGAGTACATGCTCAGATTCGAACGAACGAATTCGAAACGAACGAGGCGAGTTGAAACCCCGAATGAGAGCGATGCTTCTATTACGCCCAAAGAGTGCGAGCTTGCCACGAGTACATGCTCAGATTCGAACGAACGAGGATTGAAACCCCATGAGAGCGTTCTATTACGCCCAAAGAGTGCGAGCTTGCCACGAGTACATGCTCAGATTCGAACGAACGAGGATTGAAACCCCATGAGAGCGTTCTATTACGCCCAAAGAGTGCGAGCTTGCCACGAGTACATGCTCAGATTCGAACGAACGAGGATTGAAACCCCCATGAGAGCGTTCTATTACGCCCAAAGAGTGCGAGCTTGCCACGAGTACTTGCTCAGATTCGAACGAACGAGGATTGAAACCCCATGAGAGCGTTCTATTACGCCCAAAGAGTTGGAGCTTGCCACGAGTACATGCTCAGATTCGAACGAACAAGGATTGAAACCCCATGATAGCGTTCTATTACGTCCAAAGAGTGCGAGCTTGCCACGAGTACATGCTCAGATTCGAACGAACGAGGATTGAAACCCCATGAGAGCATTCTATTACGCCCAAAGAGTGCGAGTTTGTCACGAGCAATTGCTCAGATTCGAACGAACGAGAATTGAAACCCAATGAGAGCGTTCTATTACGCCTATGAGTGCGAGCTAGCCACGAGCACATACTCAGATTCGAACGAACGAGGATTGAAAACCATGAGAGCGTTCTATTACACCCAAAGAGTGCGAGCTTGCCACGAGTAAATGCTCAGATTCGAACGAACGAGGATTGAAACCCCATGAGAGCGTTCTATTACGCCCAAAGAGTGCGAGCTTGCCACGAGTACATGCTCAGATTCGAACGAACGAGGATTGAAACCCCATGAGAGCGTTCTATTACGCCCAAAGAGTGCGAGCTTGCCACGAGTACATGCTCAGATACGAACGAACGAGGATTGAAAAACCCCATGAGAGCGTTCTATTTACGCCCAAAGAGTGCGAGCTTGCCACGAGTACATGCTCAGATTCGAACGAACGAGGATTGAAACCCCATGATAGCGTTCTATTACGCCCAAAGAGTGCGAGCTTGCCACGTGTACATGCTCAGATTCGAACGAACGAGGATTGAAACCCCATGAGAGCGTTCTATTACGCCCAAAGAGTGCGAGCTTGCCACGAGTACATGCTCAGATTCGAACGAACGAGGATTGAAACCCCATGAGAGCGTTCTATTACGCCAATGAGTGCGAGCTTGCCACGAGTAAATGCTCAGATTCGAACGAACGAGACGAGGATTGAAAACCCCATGAGAGCGTTCTATTACGCCCAAAGAGTGCGAGCTTGCCACGAGTACATGCTCAGATTCGAACGAACGAGGATTGAAACCCATGAGAGCGTTCTATTACGCCCAAAGAGTGCGAGCTTGCCACGAGTACATGCTCAGATTCGAACGAACGAGGATTGAAACCCCATGAGAGCGTTCTATTACGCCCAAAGAGTGCGAGCTTGCCACGAGTACATGCTCAGATTCGAACGAACGAGGATTGAAACCCCATGAGAGCGTTCTATTACGCCAAAAGAGTGTGCGAGCTTGCCACGAGTACAATGCTCAGATTCGAACGAACGAGGATTGAAACCCCATGAGAGCGTTCTATTACGCCCAAAGAGTGCGAGCTTTGCCACGAGTACATGCTCAGATTCGAACGAACGAGGATTGAAACCCCATGAGAGCGTTCTATTACGCCCAAAGAGTGCGAGCTTGCCACGAGTACATGCTCAGATTCGAACGAACGAGGGATTGAAACCCCATGAGAGCGTTCTATTACTATTACGCCCAAAGAGTGCGAGCTTGCCACGAGTACATGCTCAGATTCGAACGAACGAGGATTGAAACCCCATGAGAGCGTTCTATTACGCCCAAAGAGTGCGAGCTTGCCACGAGTACATGCTCAGATTCGAACGAACGAGGATTGAAACCCCATGAGAGCGTTCTATTACGCCCAAAGAGTGCGAGCTTGCCACGAGTACATGCTCAGATTCGAACGAACGAGGATTGAAACCCCATGAGAGAGCGTTCTATTACGCCCAAAGAGTGCGAGCTTGCCACGAGTACATGCTCAGATTCGAACGAACGAGGATTGAAACCCCATGAGAGCGTTCTATTACGCCCCAAGAGTGCGAGCTTGCCACGATACATGCTCAGATTCGAACGAACGAGGATTTGAAACCCCATGAGAGCGTTCTATTACGCCCAAAGAGTGCGAGCTTGCCACGAGCACATGCTCAGATTCGAACGAACGAGGATTGAAACCCCATGAGAGCGTTCTATAACGCCCAAAGAGTGCGAGCTTGCCACGAGTACATGCTCAGATTCGAACGAACGAGGATTGAAACCCCATGAGAGCGTTCTATTACGCCCAAAGAGTGCGAGCTTGCCACGAGTACATGCTCAGATTCGAAACGAACGAGGATTGAAACCCCATGAGAGCGTTCTATTACGCCCAAAGAGTGCGAGCTTGCCACGAGTACATGCTCAGATTCGAACGAACGAGGATTGAAACCCCATGAGAGCCGTTCTATTACGCCCAAAGAGTGCGAGCTTGCCACGAGTACATGCTCAGATTCGAACGAACGAGGATTGAAAAGCCCCATGAGAGCGTTCTATTACGCCCAAAGAGTGCGAGCTTTGCCACGAGTACATGCTCAGATTCGAACGAGAAACGAGGATTGAAACCCATGAGAGCGTACTATTACGCCCTAAGAGTGCGAGCTTGCCACGAGTACATGCTCAGATTCGAACGAACGAGGATTCAAACCCCATGAGAGCGTTCTATTACGCCCAAAGAGTGCGAGCTTGCCACGAGCTACATGCTCAGATTCGAACGAACGAGGGATTGAAGCCCCATGAGAGCTTCTATTACGCCCAAAGAGTGCGAGCTTGCCACGAGTACATGCTCAGATTCGAACGAACGAGGATTGAACCCCAGAGCGTTCTATTACGCCCAAAGAGTGCGAGCTTGCCACGAGCACATGCTCAGATTCGAACGAAACGAGGATTGAAACCCCATGAGAGCGTTCTATTACGCCCAAAGAGTGCGAGCTTGCCACGAGTTACATGCTCAGATTCGAACGAACGAGGATTGAAAAAACCCCAAGAGAGCGTTCTATTACGCCCAAAGAGTGCGAGCTTGCCACGAGTACATGCTCAGATTCGAACGTGACGAACGAGGATTGAAACCCCATGAGAGCGTTCTATTACGCCCAAAGAGTGCGAGCTTGCCACGAGTACATGCTCAGATTCGAACGAACGAGGATTGAAAACCCCATGAGAGCGTTCTATTACGCCCAAAGAGTGCGAGCTTGCCACGAGTACATGCTCAGATTCGAACGAACGAGGATTGAAACCCCATGAGAGCGTTCTATTACGCCCCAAAGAGTGCGGGCTTGCCACGAGTACATGCTCAGATTCGAACGAACGAGGATTGAAACCCCATGAGAGCGTTCTATTACGCCCAAAGAGTGCGAGCTTGCCACGAGTACATGCTCAGATTCGAACGAACGAGGATTGAAACCCCATGAGAGCGTTCTATTACGCCCAAAGAGTGCGAGCTTGCCACGAGTACATGCTCAGATTCGAACGAACGAGGATTGAAACCCCATGAGTGCGTTCTATTACGCCCAAAGAGTGCGAGCTTGCCACGAGTACATGCTCAGATTCGAACGAACGAGGATTGAAACCCCATGAGAGCGTTCTATTACGCCCAAAGAGTGCGAGCTTGCCACGAGTACATGCTCAGATTCGAACGAACGAGGATTGAAACCCCATGAGAGCGTTCTATTACGCCCAAAGAGTGCGAGCTTGCCACGAGTACATGCTCAGATTCGAAACGAACGAGGATTGAAACCCCATGAGAGCGTTCTATTACGCCCAAAGAGTGCGAGCTTGCCACGAGTACATGCTCAGATTCGAACGAACGAGGATTTTCAAACCCCATGAGAGCGTTCTATTACGCCCAAAGAGTGCGAGCTTGCCACGAGTACATGCTCAGATTCGAACGAACGAGGATTGAAACCCCCATGAGAGTCGTTCTATTACGCCCAAAGAGTGCGAGCTTGGCACGAGTACATTGCTCAAAGATTCGAACGAACGAGGATTGAAACCCCATGAGAGCGTTCTATTTACGCCAAAGAGTGCGAGCTTGCCCCGAGTACATGTTCAGATTCGAACGAACGAGGATTGAAACCGCGTATGAGCGTTCTATTACGCCCAAAGAGTGCGAGCTTGCCACGAGTACATGCTCAGATTCGAACGAACGAGGATTGAAGCCCCATGAGAGCGTTCTATTACGCCAAAAGAGAGTGCGAGCTTGCCACGAGTACATGCTCAGTTTCGAACGAACGAGGATTGAAGCCCCATGAGAGCGTTCTATTACGCCCAAAGAGTGCGAGCTTGCCACGAGTACATGCTCAGATTCGAACGAACGAGGATTGAAACCCCATGAGAGCGTTCTATTACGCCCAAAGAGTGCTAGCTTGCCACGAGTACTTGTTCAGATTCGAACGAACGAACGAGGATTGAAGCCGCATGAGAGCGTTCTATTACGCCCAAAGAGTGCGAGCTTGCCACGAGTACATGCCCAGATTCGAACGAACGAGGATTGAAGCCCATGAGAGCGTTCTATTCGCCCAAAGAGTGCGAGCTTACCACGAGTACATGCTCAGTTTCGAACGAACGAGGATTGAAGCCCCCATGAGAGCATTCTATTACGCCTAAAGAGTTCGAGCTTGCCACGAGTACATGCTCAGATTCGAACGAACGAGGATTGAAACCCCATGAGAGCGTTCTATTACGCCCAAAGAGTGCTAGCTTGCCACGAGTACATGCTTAGTTTGGAACGAACGAGGATTGAAAACCCCATGAGAGCGTTCTATTACGCCTCAAGAGAGTTCGAGCTTGCCACGAGTACATGCTCAGATTCGAACGAACGAGGATTGAAACCCCATGAGAGCGTTCTATTACGCCCATAAGAGTGCGAGCTTGCCACGAGACATGCTCAGATTCGAACGAACGAGGATTGAAACCCCATGAAAGAGCCTTCTATTACGCCCAAAGAGTGCGAGCTTGCCACGAGTACATGCTCAGATTCGAACGAACCGAGGATTGAAACCCCATGAGAGCGTTCCATTACGCCCAAAGAGTGCGAGCTTGCCACGAGTACATGCTCAGATTCGAACGAACGAGGATTGAAACCCCATGAGAGCGTTCTATTACGCCTAAGAGTGCGAGCTTGCCACGAGTACATGCTCAGATTCGAACGAACGAGGATTGAAACCCTATGAGAGCGTTCTATTACGCCCAAAGAGTGCGAGCTTGCCACGAGTACATGCTCAGATTCGAACGAACGAGGATTGAAACCCCATGAGAGCGTTCTATTACGCCCAAAGAGTGCGAGCTTGCCACGAGCACATGCTCAGATTCGAACGAACGAGGATTGAAACCCCATAAGAGCGTTCTATTACGCCCAAAGAGTGCGAGCTTGCCACGAGTACATGCTCAGATTCGAACGAACGAGGATTGAAACCCATGAGAGCATTCTATTACGCCCAAAGAGTGCGAGCTTGCCACGAGTACATGCTCAGATTCGAACGAACTTGGATTGAAGCGTTCTATTACGCCCAAAGAGTGCGAGCTTGCCACGAGTACATGCTCAGATTCGAACGAACGAGGATTGAAACCCCGTGAGAGCGTTCTATTACGCCCAAGAGTGCGAGCTTGCCACGAGTACATGCTCAGATTCGAACGAACGAGGATTGAAGCCCCATTAGATCGTTCTATTCCCCCAAAGAGTGCGAGCTTGCCACGAGCACATGCTCAGATTCGAACGAACGAGGGATTGAAACCCCATGAAGAGCGTTCTATTACGCCCAAAGAGTGCGAGCTTGCCACGAGTACATGTACAGATTCGAACGAACAGGATTGAAAAGCCCCATGAGAGTCGTTCTATTACGCCCAAAGAGTGCGAGATTGCCACGAGTACATGCTCAGATTCGAACGGATCACGAGGATTGAAACCCCATGAGAGCGTTCTATTACGCCCAAAGAGTGCGAGCTTGCCACGAGTACATGCTCAGATTCGAACGAACGAGGATTGAAACCCCCATGAGAGAGCGTTCTATTACGCCCAAAGAGTGCGAGCTTGCCACGAGTACATGCTCAGATTCGAACAACGAAAGGATTTGAAGCCCCATGAGAGCGTTCTATTTACGCCCAAAGAGTGCGAAGCTTGCCACGAGTACATGCTCAGATCGAATCGAACGAGACGAACGAGGATTGAAAACCCCATGAGAGCGTTCTATTACGCCCCAAAGAGTGCGAGCTTGCCACGAGTACATGCTCAGATTCGAACGAACGAGAGATTGAAAACAAATGAAACCCATGAGAGCGTTCTATTACGCCCAAAGAGTGCGAGCTTGCCACGAGTACATGCTCAGATTTCGAACGAACGAGGATTGAAACCCCATGAGAGCGTTCTATTACGCCCAAAGAGTGCGAGCTTGCCACGAGTACATGCTCAGATTCGAACGAACGAACGAGGATTGAAACCCCATGAGAGCATTCTATTACGCCCAAAGAGTGGGAGCTTGCCACGAGTACATGTTCAGATTCGAACGAACGAGGATTGAAACCCATGAGAGCGTTCTATTACGCCCAAAGAGTGCGAGCTTGCCACGAGTACATGCTCAGATTCGAACGAACGAACGGATTGAAACCCCATGAGAGGTTTCTATTACGCCCAAAGAGTGCGAGCTTGCCACGAGTACATGCTCAGTTTCGAACGAACGAGGATTGAAGCCCCATGAGAGCGTTCTATTACGCCCAAAGAGTGCGAGCTTGCCACGAGTACATGCTCAGATTCGAACGAACGAGGATTGAAACCCCATGAGAGCGTTCTATTACGCCCAAAGAGTGCTAGCTTGCCACGAGTACACATGCTTCAGATTCGAACGAACGAGGATTGAATCCCCATGAGAGCGTTCTATTACGCCCAAAGAGTACGAGCTTGCCACGAGCACATGCTCAGATTCGAACGAACGAGGATTGAAGCCCCATGAGAGCGTTCTATTACGCCCAAAGAGTGCTAGCTTGCCACGCAGTACATGCTCAGATTCGACCGAACGAGGATTAAAGCCCCATGAGAGGGTTCTATTACGCCCAAAGAGTGCGAGCTTGCCACGAGTACATGCTCAGATTCGTACGAACTAGGATTGAAACCCCATGAGTGCGTTCTATTACGCCCAAAGAGTGCGAGCTTGCCACGAGTACATGCTCAGATTCGAACGAACGAGGATTGAAGCCCCAATGAGAGCGTTCTATTACGCCCAAAGAGTGTGCGAGCTTGCCACGAGTACATGCTCAGATTCGAAACGAACGAGGATTGAAACCCCATGAGAGCGTTCTATTACGCCCAAAGAGTGCGAGCTTTCCACGAGTACATGCTCAGATTCGAAACGAACGAGGATTGAAACCCCCATGAGAGCGTTCTATTACTCCCAAAGAGTGCGTGCTTGCCACGAGTACATGCTCAGATTCGATCGAACGAGGATTGAAACCCCATTGAGAGCGTTCTATTACGCCCAAAGAGTGCGAGCTTGCCACGAGCACATGCTCAGATTCGAACGAACGAGGATTGAAACCCCATGAGAGCGTTCTATTACGCCCAAAGAGTGCGAGCTTGCCACGAGTACATGCTCAGATTCGAACGAACGAGGATTGAAACCCCATGAGAGCGTTCTATTACGCCCAAAGAGTGCGAGCTTGCCACGAGTACATGCTCAGATTCGAACGAACGAGGATTGAAGCCCCATGAGAGCGTTCTATTACGCCCAAAGAGTGCGAGCTTGCCACGAGTACATGCTCAGATTCGAACGAACGAGGATTGAAGCCCCATGAGAGCGTTCTATTACGCCCAAAGAGTGCGAGCTTGCCACGAGTACATGCTCAGATTCGAACGAACGAGGATTGAAACCCCATGAGAGCGTTCTATTACGCCCAAAGAGTGCGAGCTTGCCACGAGTACATGCTCAGATTCGAACGAACGAGGATTGAAAAGCCCCATGAGAGCGTTCTATTACGCCCAAAGAGTGCGAGCTTGCCACGAGTACATGCTCAGATTCGAACGAACGAGGATTGAAGCCCCATGAGAGCGTTCTATTACGCCCAAAGAGTGCGAGCTTGCCACGAGTACATGCTCAGATTCGAACGAACGAGGATTGAAACCCCATGAGAGACTTCTATTACGCCCAAAGAGTGCGAGCTTGCCACGAGTACATGCTCAGATTCGAACGAACGAGGATTGAAGCCCCATGAGAGCGTTCTATTACGCCCAAAGAGTGCGAGCTTGCCACGAGTACATGCTCAGATTCGAACGAACGAGGATTGAAGCCCCATGAGAGCGTTCTATTATTACGCCCAAAGAGTACGAGCTTGCCACGAGCACATGCTCAGATTCGAACGAACGAGGATTGAAGCCCCATGAGAGCGTTCTATTACGCCCAAAGAGTGCGAGCTTGCCACGAGCACATGCTCAGATTCGAACGAACGAGGATTGAAACCCCATGAGAGCGTTCTATTACGCCCAAAGAGTGCGAGCTTGCCACGAGTACATGCTCAGATTCGAACGAACGAGGATTGAAGCCCCATGAGAGCGTTCTATTACGCCCAAAGAGTGCGAGCTTGCCACGAGCACATGCTCAGATTCGAACGAACGAGGATTGAAACCCCATGAGAGCGTTCTATTACGCCCAAAGAGTGCGAGCTTTGCCACGAGTACATGCTCAGATGCTCAGATTCGAACGAACGAGGATTGAAACCCCATGAGAGCGTTCTATTACGCCCAAAGAGTGCGAGCTTGCCACGAGTACATGCTCAGATTCGAGAACGAGGATTGAAGCCCCATGAGAGCGTTCTATTATTACCCAAAGAGTGCGAGCTTGCCACGAGTACATGCTCAGATTCGAACGAACGAGGATTGAAGCCCCATGAGAGCGTTCTATTACGCCCAAAGAGTGCGAGCTTGCCACGAGCACATGCTCAGATTCGAACGAACGAGGATTGAAACCCCATGAGAGCGTTCTATTACGCCCAAAGAGTGCGAGCTTGCCACGAGTACATGCTCAGATTCGAACGAACGAGGATTGAAACCCCATGAGAGCGTTCTATTACGCCCAAAGAGTGCGAGCTTGCCACGAGTACATGCTCAGATTCGAACGAACGAGGATTGAAGCCCCATGAGAGCGTTCTATTACGCCCAAAGAGTGCGAGCTTGACACGAGCACATGCTCAGATTCGAACGAACGAGGATTGAAGCCCCATGAGAGCGTTCTATTACGCCCAAAGAGTGCGAGCTTGCCACGAGCACATGCTCAGATTCGAACGAACGAGGATTGAAACCCCATGAGAGCGTTCTATTACGCCCAAAGAGTGCGAGCTTGCCACGAGCACATGCTCAGATTCGAACGAACGAGGATTGAAACCCCATAAGAGCGTTCTATTACGCCCAAAGAGTGCGAGCTTGCCACGAGTACATGCTCAGATTCGAACGAACGAGGATTGAAGCCCCATGAGAGCGTTCTATTACGCCCAAAGAGTGCGAGCTTGCCACGAGCACAGCTGCTCAGATTCGAACGAACGAGGATTGAAGCCCCATGAGAGCGTTCTATTACGCCCAAAGAGTGCGAGCTTGCCACGAGTACATGCTCAGATTCGAACGAACGAGGATTGAAGCCCCATGAGAGCGTTCTATTACGCCCAAAGAGTGCGAGCTTGCCACGAGCACATGCTCAGATTCGAACGAACGAGGATTGAAACCCCATGAGAGCGTTCTATTACGCCCAAAGAGTGCGAGCTTGCCACGAGCACATGCTCAGATTCGAACGAACGAGATGAAACCCCATGAGAGTTTCTATTACGCCCAAAGAGTGCGAGCTTGCCACGAGTACATGCTCAGATTCGAACGAACGAACGAGGATTGAAACCCCATGAGAGCGTTCTATTACGCCCAAAGAGTGCGAGCTTGCCACGAGTACATGCTCAGATTCGAACGAACGAGGATTGAAACCCCATGAGAGCGTTCTATTACGCCCAAAGAGTGCGAGCTTGCCACGAGTACATGCTCAGTTTGGAACGAACGAGGATTGAAGCCCCATGAGAGCGTTCTATTACGCCCAAAGAGTGCGACCATGCCACGAGTACATGCTCAGATTCGAACGAACGAGGATTGAAGCCCATGAGAGCGTTCTTTTACGCCCAAAGAGTGCGAGCTTGCCACGAGTACATGCTCAGATTCGAACGAACGAGGATTGAAACCCCATTCTATTACGCCCAAAGAGTGCGAGCTTGCCACGAGCACATGCTCAGATTCGAACGAACGAGGATTGAAACCCCATGAGAGCGTTCTATAACGCCCAAAGAGTGCGAGCTTGCCACGAGTACATGCTCAGATTCGAACGAACGAGGATTGAGGATTTGAAGCCCATGAGAGCATTCTATTACGCCCAAAGAGTGCGAGCTTGCCACGAGTACATGCTCAGATTCGAACGAACGAGGATTGAAACCCCATGAGAGCGTTCTATTACGCCCAAAAGAGTGCGAGCTTGCCACGACCACATACTCAGATTCGAACGAACGAGGATTGAAACCCCAGAGAGCGTTCTATTACGCCCAAAGAGTGCGAGCTTGCCACGAGCACAAGCTCAGATTCGAACGAACGAGGATTGAAACCCTATGAGAGCGTTCTATTACGCCCAAAGAGTGCGAGCTTGCCACGAGTACATGCTCAGATTCGAACGAACGAGGATTGAAGCCCCATGAGAGCGTTCTATTACGCCCAAAGAGTGCGAGCTTGCCACGAGTACATGCTCAGATTCGAACGAACGAGGATTGAAGCCCCATGAGAGCGTTCTATTACGCCCAAAGAGTGCGAGCTTGCCACGAGCACATGCTCAGATTCGAACGAACGAGGATTGAAACCCCGTTCTATTACGCCCAAAGAGTGCGAGCTTGCCACGAGCACATGCTCTGATTCGAACGAACGAACGAGATTGAAACCCCATGAGAGCGTTCTATTACGCCAAAGAGTGCGAGCTTGCCACGAGTACATGCTCAGATTCGAACGAACGAGGATTGAAACCCCATATGAGAGCGTTCTATTACGCCCAAAGAGTGCGAGCTTGCCACGAGTACATGCTCAGATTCGAACGAACGAGGATTGAAGCCCCATGAGAGCGTTCTATTACGCCCAAAGAGTGCGAGCTTGCCACGAGCACATGCTCAGATTCGAACGAACGAGGATTGAAACCCCATGAGAGCGTTCTATTACGCCCAAAGAGTGCGAGCTTGCCACGAGCACATGCTCAGATTCGAACGAACGAGGATTGAAACCCCATGAGAGCGTTCTATTACGCCCAAAGAGTGCGAGCTTGCCACGAGTACATGCTCAGATTCGAACGAACGAGGATTGAAACCCCATGAGAGCATTCTATTACGCCCAAAGAGTGCGAGCTTGCCACGAGTACATGCTCAGATTCGAACGAACGAGGATTGAAGCCCCATGAGAGCGTTCTATTACGCCCAAAGAGTGCGAGCTTGCCACGAGGACATGCTCAGATTCGAACGAACGAGGATTGAAGCCCCATGAGAGCGTTCTATTACGCCCAAAGAGTGCGAGCTTGCCACGAGTACATGCTCAGATTCGAACGAACGAGGATTGAAGCCCCATGAGAGCGTTCTATTACGCCCAAAGAGTGCGAGCTTGCCACGAGCACATACTCAGATTCGAACGAACGAGGATTGAAACCCCATTCTATTACGCCCAAAGAGTGCGAGCTTGCCACGAGCACATGCTCAGATTCGAACGAACGAGGATTGAAACCCCATAAGAGCGTTCTATTACGTCCAAAGAGTGCGAGCTTGCCACGAGTACATGCTCAGATTCGAACGAACGAGGATTGAAGCCCCATGAGAGCGTTCTATTACGCCCAAAGAGTGCGAGCTTGCCACGAGTACATGCTCAGATTCGAACGAACGAGGATTGAAGCCCCATGAGAGCGTTCTATTACGCCCAAAGAGTGCGAGCTTGCCACGAGTACATGCTCAGATTCGAACGAACGAGGATTGAATTGAAGCCCCATGAGAGCGTTCTATTACGCCCAAAGAGTGCGAGCTTGCCACGAGTACATGCTCAGATTCGAACGAACGAGGATTGAAGCCCCATGAGAGCGTTCTATTACGCCCAAAGAGTGCGAGCTTGCCACGAGTACATGCTCAGATTCGAACGAACGAGGATTGAAACCCCATGAGAGCGTTCTATTACGCCCAAAGAGTGCGAGCTTGCCACGAGTACATGCTCAGATTCGAACGAACGAACGAGGATTTGAAACCCCATGAGAGCGTTCTATTATTACGCCCAAAGAGTGCGAGCTTGCCACGAGTACATGCTCAGATTCGAAACGAACGAGGATTGAAGCCCCATGAGAGAGCGTTCTATTACGCCCAAAGAGTGCGAGCTTGCCACGAGCACATGCTCAGATTCGAACGAACGAGGATTGAAACCCCATGAGAGCGTTCTATTACGCCCAAAGAGTGCGAGCTTGCCACGAGTACATGCTCAGATTCGAACGAACGAGGATTGAAACCCCATGAGAGCGTTCTATTACGCCCAAAGAGTGCGAGCTTGCCACGAGCACATGCTCATATTCGAACAAACGAGGATTGAAACCCCATGAGAGCGTTCTACTACGCCCAAAGAGTGCGAGCTTGCCACGAGCACATGCTCAAATTCGAACGAACGAGGATTGAAACCCCATGAGAGCGTTCTATTACGCCCAAAGAGTGCGAGCTTGCCACGAGCACATGCTCAGATTCGAACGAACGAGGATTGAAACCCCATGAGAGCGTTCTATTACGCCAAAGAGTGCGAGCTTGCCACGAGTACATGCTCAGATTCGAACGAACGAGGATTGAAACCCCATGAGAGCGTTCTATTACGCCCAAAGAGTGCGAGCTTGCCACGAGCACATGCTCAGATTCGAACGAACGAGGATTGAAGCCCCATGAGAGCGTTCTATTACGCCCAAAGAGTGCGAGCTTGCCACGAGCACATGCTCAGATTCGAACGAACGAGGATTGAAACCCCATGAGAGCGTTCTATTACGCCCAAAGAGTGCGAGCTTGCCACGAGCACATGCTCAAATTCGAACGAACGAGGATTGAAACCCCATAGAGAGCGTTCTATTACGCCCAAAGAGTGCGAGCTTGCCACGAGTACATGCTCAGATTCGAACGAACGAGGATTGAAACCCCCATGAGAGCGTTCTATTACGCCCAAAGAGTGCGAGCTTGCCACGAGTACATGCTCAGATTCGAACGAACGAGGATTGAAACCCCATGAGAGCGTTCTACTACGCCCAAAGAGTGCGAGCTTGCCACGAGCACATGCTCAAATTCGAACGAACGAGGATTGAAACCCCATGAGAGCGTTCTATTACGCCCAAAGAGTGCGAGCTTGCCACGAGCACATGCTCAGATTCGAACGAACGAGGATTGAAACCCCATGAGAGCGTTCTATAACGCCCAAAGAGTGCGAGCTTGCCACGAGTACATGCTCAGATTCGAACGAACGAGGATTGAAACCCCATGAGAGCGTTCTATTACGCCCAAAGAGTGCGAGCTTGCCACGAGTACATGCTCAGATTCGAACGAACGAGGATTGAAGCCCCATGAGAGCGTTCTATTACGCCCAAAGAGTGCGAGCTTGCCACGAGCACATGCTCAGATTCGAACGAACGAGGATTGAAACCCCATGAGAGCGTTCTATTACGCCCAAAGAGTGCGAGCTTGCCACGAGTACATGCTCAGATTCGAACGAACGAGGATTGAAACCCCATGAGAGCGTTCTATTACGCCCAAAGAGTGCGAGCTTGCCACGAGTACATGCTCAGATTCGAACGAACGAGGATTGAAACCCCATGAGAGCGTTCTATTACGCCCAAAGAGTGCGAGCTTGCCACGAGTACATGCTCAGATTCGAACGAACGAGGATTGAAGCCCCATGAGAGCGTTCTATTACGCCCAAAGAGTGCGAGCTTGCCACGAGTACATGCTCAGATTCGAACGAACGAGGATTGAAACCCCATGAGAGCGTTCTATTACGCCCAAAGAGTGCGAGCTTGCCACGAGTACATGCTCAGATTCGAACGAACGAGGATTGAAGCCCCATGAGAGCGTTCTATTACGCCCAAAGAGTGCGAGCTTGCCACGAGGACATGCTCAGATTCGAACGAACGAGGATTGAAGCCCCATGAGAGCGTTCTATTACGCCCAAAGAGTGCGAGCTTGCCACGAGGACATGCTCAGATTCGAACGAACGAGGATTGAAACCCCATGAGAGCGTTCTATTACGCCCAAAGAGTGCGAGCTTGCCACGAGTACATGCTCAGATTCGAACGAACGAGGATTGAAACCCCAAGAGAGCGTTCCATTACGCCCAAAGAGTGTGAGCTTGCCACGAGTACATGCTCAGATTCGAACGAACGAGGATTGAAACCCCATGAGAGCGTTCTATTACGCCCAAAGAGTGCTAGCTTGGCACGAGTACATGCTCAGATTCGAACGAACGAACGAGGATTGTAACCCCATGAGAGCGTTCTATTACGCCCAAAGAGTGCGAGCTTGCCACGAGTACATGCTCAGATTCGAACGAACGAGGATTGAAACCCCATGAGAGCGTTCTATTACGCCCAAAGAGTGCGAGCTTGCCACGAGTACATGCTCAGATTCGAACGAACGAGGATTGAAACCCCATGAGAGCGTTCTATTACGCCCAAAGAGTGCGAGCTTGCCACGAGTACATGCTCAGATTCGAACGAACGAGGATTGAAGCCCCATGAGAGCGTTCTATTACGCCCAAAGAGTGCGAGCTTGCCACGAGCACATGCTCAGATTCGAACGAACGAGGATTGAAAGCCCGTGAGAGCGTTCTATTACGCCCAAAGAGTGCGAGCTTGCCACGAGCACATGCTCAAATTCGAACGAACGAGGATTGAAACCCCATGAGAGGTTCTATTACGCCCAAAGAGTGCGAGCTTGCCACGAGCACACGCTCAAATTCGAACGAACGAGGATTGAAACCCCATAAGAGCGTTCTATTACGCCCAAAGAGTGCGAGCTTGCCACGAGTACATGCTCAGATTCGAACGAACGAGGATTGAAACCCCATGAGAGCGTTCTATTACGCCCAAAGAGTGCGAGCTTGCCACGAGAACATGCTCAGATTCGAACGAACGAGGATTGAAACCCCCATGAGAGCGTTCTATTACGCCCAAAGAGTGCGAGCTTGCCACGAGCACATGCTCAGATTCGAACGAACGAGGATTGAAACCCCATTCTCTTACGCCCAAAGAGTGCGAGCTTGCCACGAGCACATGCTCAGATTCGAACGAACGAGGATTGAAACCCCATGAGAGCGTTCTATTACGCCCAAAGAGTGCGAGCTTGCCACGAGTACATGCTCAGATTCGAACGAACGAGGATTGAAGCCCCATGAGAGCGTTCTATTACGCCCAAAGAGTGCGAGCTTGCCACGAGTACATGCTCAGATTCGAACGAACGAGGATTGAAACCCCATGAGAGCGTTCTATTACGCCCAAAGAGTGCGAGCTTGCCACGAGTACATGCTCAGATTCGAACGAACGAGGATTGAAACCCCATGAGAGCGTTCTATTACGCCCAAAGAGTGCGAGCTTGCCACGAGTACATGCTCAGATTCGAACGAACGAGGATTGAACCCCATGAGAGCGTTCTATTACGCCCAAAGAGTGCGAGCTTGCCACGAGTACATGCTCAGATTCGAACGAACGAGGATTGAAACCCCATGAGAGCGTTCTATTACGCCCAAAGAGTGCGAGCTTGCCACGAGCACATGCTCAGATTCGAACGAACGAGATTGAAACCCCTTGAGAGCGTTCTATTACGCCCAAAGAGTGCGAGCTTGCCACTAGTACATGCTCAGATTCGAACGAACGAGGATTGAAACCCCATGAGAGCGTTCTATTACGCCCAAAGAGTGCGAGCTTGCCATGAGTAATTGCTCAGATTCGAACGAACGAGGATTGAAACCCCATGAGAGCGTTCTATTACGCCCCTAAAGAGTGCGAGCTTGCCACGAGTACATGCTCAGATTCGAACGAACGAGGATTGAAACCCCCATGAGAGCGTTCTATTACGCCCAAAGAGTGCGAGCTTGCCACGAGTACATGCTCAGATTCGAACGAACGAGGATTGAAACCCCATGAGAGCGTTCTATTACGCCCAAAGAGTGCGAGCTTGCCACGAGTACATGCTCAGATTCGAACGAACGAGGATTGAAACCCCATGAGAGCGTTCTATTACGCCTATGAGTGCGAGCTTGCCACGAGTAAATGCTCAGATTCGAACGAACGACGATTGAAACCCCATGAGAGCGTTCTATTACGCCCAAAGAGTGCGAGCTTGCCACGAGTACATGCTCAGATTCGAACGAACGAGGATTGAAACCCCATGAGAGCGTTCTATTATGCCCAAAGAGTGCGAGCTTGCCACGAGTACATGCTCAGATTCGAACGAACGAGGATTGAAACCCCATGAGAGCGTTCTATTACGCCCAAAGAGTGCGAGCTTGCCACGAGTACATGCTCAGATTCGATTTTCGAACGAACGAGGATTGGATTCAAACCCATGAGAGCGTTCTATTACGCCCAAAGAGTGCGAGCTTGCCACGAGTACATGCTTATATTCGAACGAACGAGGATTGAAACCCCATGAGAGCGTTCTATTACGCCCAAAGAGTGCGAGCTTGCCACGAGTACATGCTCAGATTCGAACGAACGAGAATTGAAACCCCATGAGAGCGTTCAGATTCGATCGAACGAGGATTGAAACCCAATGATAGCGTTCTATTGCGCCTCAATGTGTGAGCTTGCCACGAGTACAAGCTCAGATTCGAACGAACGAGGATTGAAACCCCATGAGAGCGTTCTATAACACTCAAAGAGAGCGAGCTTGCCACGAGTACATACTCAGATTCGAACGAACGAGGATTCAAACCACATGAGAGCGTTCTATTACGCCCTAAGAGTGCGAGCTTGCCACGAGTACATGCTCATATTCGAACGAACGAGGATTGAAACCCCATGAGAGCGTTCTATTACGCCCTAAGAGTGCGAGCTTGTTCTATTACGCCCAAAGAGTGCGAGCTTGCCACATGCACAGATTCGAACGAATGAGGATTGAAACCCCATGAGAGCGTTCTATTACGCCCAAAGAGTGCGAGCTTGCCACGAGTACATGCTCAGATTCGAACGAACGAGGATTGAAACCCCATGAGAGCGTTCTATTACGCCAAAGAGTGCGAGCTTGCCACGAGTACATGCTCAGATTCGAACGAACGAGGATTGAAACCCCATGAGAGCGTTCTATTACGCCCAAAGAGTGCGAGCTTGCCACGAGTACATGCTCAGATTCGAACGAACGAGGATTGAAACCCCATGAGAGCGTTCTATTACGCCCAAAGAGTGCGAGCTTGCCACGAGTACATGCTCAGATTCGAACGAACGAGGATTGAAACCCATGAGAGCGTTCTATTACGCCCAAAGAGTGCGAGCTTGCCACGAGTACATGCTCAGATTCGAACGAACGAGGATTGAAACCCCATGAGAGCGTTCTATTACGCCAAAGAGTGCGAGCTTGCCACGAGTACATGCTCATATTCGAACGAACGAGGATTGAAACCCCATGAGAGCGTTCTATTACGCCCAAAGAGTGCGAGCTTGCCACGAGTACATGCTCAGATTCGAACGAACGAGGATTGAAACCCCATGAGAGCGTTCTATTACGCCCAAAGAGTGCGAGCTTGCCACGAGTACATGCTCAGATTCGAACGAACGAGGATTGAAACCCCATGAGAGCGTTCTATTACGCCCAAAGAGTGCGAGCTTGCCACGAGTACATGCTCAGATTCGAAAATACGAGGATTGAAACCCCATGAGAGCGTTCTATTACGCCCAAAGAGTGCGAGCTTGCCACGAGTACATGCTCATATTCGAACGAACGAGGATTGAAACCCCATGAGAGCGTTCTATTACGCCCAAAGAGTGCGAGCTTGCCACGAGTACATGCTCAGATTCGAACGAACGAGGATTGAAACCCCATGAGAGCGTTCTATTACGCCCAAAGAGTGCGAGCTTGCCACGAGTACATGCTCAGATTCGAACGAACGAGGATTGAAACCCCATGAGAGCGTTCTATTACGCCCAAAGAGTGCTAGCTTGCCACGAGTACATGCTCAGATTCGAAAGAACGAGGATTGAAACCCCATGAGAGCGTTCTTTTACGCCAAAGAGTGCGAGCTTGCCACGAGTACATGCTCATATTCGAACGAACGAGGATTGAAACCCCATGAGAGCGTTCTATTAGGCCCAAAGAGTGCGAGCTTGCCACGAGTACATGCTCAGATTCGAACGAACGAGGATTGAAACCCAATGAGAGCGTTCTATTGCGCCTAAAAGTGCGAGCTTTCCACGAGTACATGCTCAGATTCGAACGAACGAGGATTGAAACCCCATGAGAGCGTTCTATTACGCCCTAAGAGTGCTAGCTTGTTCTATTACGCCCAAAGAGTGCGAGCTTGCCGTGAGTACATGCACAGATTCGAACGAATGAGGATTCAAACCCCATGAGAGCGTTCTATTACGCCCAAAGAGTGCGAGCTTGCCACGAGTACATGCTCAGATTCGAACGAACGAGGATTGAAACCCCATGAGAGCGTTCTATTACGCCAAAGAGTGCGAGCTTGCCACGAGTACATGCTCATATTCGAACGAACGAGGATTGAAACCCCATGAGAGCGTTCTATTACGCCCAAAGAGTGCGAGCTTGCCACGAGTACATGCTCAGATTCGAACGAACGAGGATTGAAACCCCATGAGAGCGTTCTATTACGCCCAAAGAGTGCTAGCTTGCCACGAGTACATGCTCAGATTCGAACGAACGAGGATTGAAACCCCATGAGAGCGTTCTATTACGCCCAAAGAGTGCGAGCTTGCCACGAGTACATGCTCAGATTCGAACGAACGAGGATTGAAACCCCATGAGAGCGTTCTATTACGCCAAAGAGTGCGAGCTTGCCACGAGTACATGCTCATATTCGAACGAACGAGGATTGAAACCCCATGAGAGCGTTCTATTAGGCCCAAAGAGTGCGAGCTTGCCACGAGTACATGCTCAGATTCGATCGAACGAGGATTGAAACCCAATGAGAGCGTTCTATTGCGCCTAAAAGTGCGAGCTTGCCACGAGTACAAGCTCATATTCGAACGAACGAGGATTGAAACCCCATGAGAGCGTTCTATAACACTCAAAGAGAGCGAGCTTGCCACGAGTACATACTCAGATTCGAACGAACGAGGATTCAAACCACATGAGAGCGTTCTATTACGCCCTAAGAGTGCGAGCTTGCCACGAGTACATGCTCATATTCGAACGAACGAGGATTGAAACCCCATGAGAGCGTTCTATTACGCCCTAAGAGTGCGAGCTTGTTCTATTACGCCCAAAGAGTGCGAGCTTGCCATGAGTACATGCACATATTCGAACGAATGAGGATTGAAACCCCATGAGAGCGTTCTATTACGCCCAAAGAGTGCGAGCTTGCCACGAGTACATGCTCAGATTCGAACGAACGAGGATTGAAACCCCATGAGAGCGTTCTATTACGCCAAAGAGTGCGAGCTTGCCACGAGTACATGCTCATATTCGAACGAACGAGGATTGAAACCCCATGAGAGCGTTCTATTAGGCCCAAAGAGTGCGAGCTTGCCACGAGTACATGCTCAGATTCGAACGAACGAGGATTGAAACCCCATGAGAGCGTTCTATTACGCCCAAAGAGTGCGAGCTTGCCACGAGTACATGCTCAGATTCGAACGAACGAGGATTGAAACCCCATGAGAGCGTTCTATTACGCCCAAAGAGTGCTAGCTTGCCACGAGTACATGCTCAGATTCGAAAGAACGAGGATTGAAACCCCATGAGAGCGTTCTATTACGCCAAAGAGTGCGAGCTTGCCACGAGTACATGCTCATATTCGAACGAACGAGGATTGAAACCCCATGAGAGCGTTCTATTAGGCCCAAAGAGTGCGAGCTTGCCACGAGTACATGCTCAGATTCGAACGAACGAGGATTGAAACCCAATGAGAGCGTTCTATTGCGCCTAAAAGTGCGAGCTTGCCACGAGTACATGCTCAGATTCGAACGAACGAGGATTGAAACCCCATGAGAGCGTTCTATAACGAGCTTGCCCCGAGTACATACTCAGATTCGAACGAACGAGGATTCAAACCACATGAGAGCGTTCTATTACGCCCTAAGAGTGCGAGCTTGCCACGAGTACATGCTCATATTCGAACGAACGAGGATTGAAACCCCATGAGAGCGTTCTATTACGCCCAAAGAGTGCGAGCTTGCCACGAGTACATGCTCAGATTCGAACGAACGAGAATTGAAACCCCATGAGAGCGTTCTATTACGCCCAAAGAGTGCTAGCTTGCCACGAGTACATGCTCAGATTCGAACGAACGAGGATTGAAACCCCATGAGAGCGTTCTATTACGCCCAAAGAGTGCTAGCTTGCCACGAGTACATGCTCAGATTCGAAAGAACGAGGATTGAAACCCCATGAGAGCGTTCTATTACGCCAAAGAGTGCGAGCTTGCCACGAGTACATGCTCATATTCGAATAACGAACGAGGATTGAAACCCCATGAGAGCGTTCTATTAGGCCCAAAGAGTGCGAGCTTGCCACGAGTACATGCTCAGATTCGATCGAACGAGGATTGAAACCCAATGAGAGCGTTCTATTGCGCCTAAAAGTGCGAGCTTGCCACGAGTACAAGCTCATATTCGAACGAACGAGGATTGAAACCCCATGAGAGCGTTCTATAACACTCAAAGAGAGCGAGCTTGCCACGAGTACATACTCAGATTCGAACGAACGAGGATTCAAACCACATGAGAGCGTTCTATTACGCCCTAAAAGTGCGAGCGAGCTTGCCACGAGTACATGCTCATATTCGAACGAACGAGGATTGAAACCCCATGAGAGCGTTCTATTACGCCCTAAGAGTGCGAGCTTGTTCTATTACGCCCAAAGAGTGCGAGCTTGCCGTGAGTACATGCACAGATTCGAACGAATGAGGATTCAAACCCCATGAGAGCGTTCTATTACGCCCAAAGAGTGCGAGCTTGCCACGAGTACATGCTCAGATTCGAACGAACGAGTATTCAAACCCCGTGAGAGCGTTCTATTACGCCAAAGAGTGCGAGCTTGCCACGAGTACATGCTCATATTCGAACGAACGAGGATTGAAACCCCATGAGAGCGTTCTATTAGGCCCAAAGAGTGCGAGCTTGCCACGAGTACATGCTCAGATTCGAACGAACGAGGATTGAAACCCCATGAGAGCGTTCTATTACGCCCAAAGAGTGCTAGCTTGCCACGAGTACATGCTCAGATTCGAACGAACGAGGATTGAAACCCCATGAGAGCGTTCTATTACGCCCAAAGAGTGCTAGCTTGCCACGAGTACATGCTCAGATTCGAAAGAACGAGGATTGAAACCCCATGAGAGCGTTCTATTACGCCAAAGAGTGCGAGCTTGCCACGAGTACATGCTCATATTCGAACGAACGAGGATTGAAACCCCATGAGAGCGTTCTATTAGGCCCAAAGAGTGCGAGCTTGCCACGAGTACATGCTCAGATTCGAACGAACGAGGATTGAAACCCCATGAGAGCGTTCTATTACGCCCAAAGAGTGCGAGCTTGCCACGAGTACATGCTCAGATTCGAACGAACGAGGATTGAAACCCCATGAGAGCGTTCTATTACGCCCAAAGAGTGCTAGCTTTGCCACGAGTACATGCTCAGATTCGAAAGAACGAGGATTGAAACCCCATGAGAGCGTTCTATTACGCCAAAGAGTGCGAGCTTGCCACGAGTACATGCTCATATTCGAACGAACGAGGATTGAAACCCCATGAGAGCGTTCTATTACGCCCAAAGAGTGCGAGCTTGCCACGAGTACATGCTCAGATTCGAACGAACGAGGATTGAAACCAATGAGAGCGTTCTATTGCGCCTAAAATTGCGAGCTTGCCACGAGTACATGCTCAGATTCGAACGAACGAGGATTGAAACCCCATGAGAGCGTTCTATAACACCCGAAGAGAGCGAGCTTGCCACGAGTACATACTCAGATTCGAACGAACGAGGATTCAAACCACATGAGAGCGTTCTATTACGCCCTAAGAGTGCGAGCTTGCCACGAGTACATGCTCATATTCGAACGAACGAGGATTGAAACCCCATGAGAGCGTTCTATTACGCCCAAAGAGTGCGAGCTTGCCACGAGTACATGCTCAGATTCGAACGAACGAGGATTGAAACCCCATGAGAGCGTTCTATTACGCCCAAAGAGTGCGAGCTTGCCACGAGTACATGCTCAGATTCGAACGAACGAGGATTGAAACCCCATGAGAGCGTTCTTTACGCCCAAAGAGTGCTAGCTTGCCACGAGTACATGCTCAGATTCGAAAGAACGAGGATTGAAACCCCATGAGAGCGTTCTATTACGCCAAAGAGTGCGAGCTTGCCACGAGTACATGCTCATATTCGAACGAACGAGGATTGAAACCCCATGAGAGCGTTCTATTAGGCCCAAAGAGTGCGAGCTTGCCACGAGTACATGTTCAGATTCGAACGAATGAGGATTGAAACCCATGAGAGCGTTCTATTACGCCCAAAGAGTGCGAGCTTGCCACGAGTACATGCTCATATTCGAACGAACGAGGATTGAAACCCCATGAGAGCGTTCTATTACGCCCAAAGAGTGCGAGCTTGCTATTACGCCACGAGTAGCTTGCATGAGTACTGCACAGATTCGAACGAACGAGGATTGAAACCCCATGAGAGCGTTCTATTACGCCCAAAGAGTGCGAGCTTGCCACGAGTACATGCTCAGATTCGAACGAACGAACGAGAGTGATTGAAACCCCATGAGAGCGTTCTATTACGCCCAAAGAGTGCGAGCTTGCCACGAGTACATGCTCAGATTCGAACGAACGAGGATTGGAACCCCATGAGAGCATTCTATTACGCCAAAGAGTGCGAGCTTGCCACGAGTACATGCTCAGATTCGAACGAACGAGGATTGAAAAACCCCATGAGAGCGTTCTATTACGCCCAAAGAGTGCTAGCTTGCCACGAGTACATGCTCAGATTCAAACGAACGAGGATTGGAACCCCATGAGAGCGTTCTATTACGCCCAAAGAGTGCGAGCTTGCCACGAGTACAACATGCTCATATTCGAACGAACGAGGATTGAAACCCCATGAGAGCGTTCTATTAGGCCCAAAGAGTGCGAGCTTGCCACGAGTACATGCTCAGATTCGAACGAACGAGGATTGAAACCCCATGAGAGCGTTCTATTACGCCCAAAGAGTGCTAGCTTGCCACGAGTACATGCTCAGATTCGAACGAACGAGGATTGAAACCCATGAGAGCGTTCTATTACGCCCAAAGAGTGCTAGCTTGCCACGAGTACTTGCTCAGATTCGAAAATCGAACGAACGAGGATTGAAACCCCATGAGAGCGTTCTATTACGCCAAAGAGTGCGAGCTTGCCACGAGTACATGCTCATATTCGAACGAACGAGGATTGAAACCCCATGAGAGCGTTCTATTAGGCCCAAAGAGTGCGAGCTTGCCACGAGTACATGCTCAGATTCGAACGAACGAGGATTGAAACCCCATGAGAGCGTTCTATTGCGCCTAAAAGTGCGAGCTTGCCACGAGTACATGCTCAGAT
This sequence comes from Puya raimondii, assembly GCA_016920855.1. Taxonomy (NCBI): domain Eukaryota; kingdom Viridiplantae; phylum Streptophyta; class Magnoliopsida; order Poales; family Bromeliaceae; genus Puya; species Puya raimondii. The sequence continues at coordinate 123,633,552 of JABWPP010000050.1, read as the reverse complement.
TCGAACGAACGAGGATTGAAACCCCATGAGAGCGTTCTATTACGCCTAAAAGTGCGAGCTTGCCACGAGTACATACTCAGATTCGAACGAACGAGGATTCAAACCACATGAGAGCGTTCTATTACGCCCTAAGAGTGCGAGCTTGCCACGAGTACATGCTTATATTCGAACGAACGAGGATTGAAACCCCATGAGAGCGTTCTATTACGCCCAAAGAGTGCGAGCTTGCCACGAGTACATGCTCCGATTCGAACGAACGAGTATTGAAACCCCATGAGAGCGTTCTATTACGCCCAAAGAGTGCTAGCTTGCCACGAGTACATGCTCAGATTCGAACGAACGAGGATTGAAACCCCATGAGAGCGTTCTATTACGCCCTAAGAGTGCGAGCTTGCCACGAGTACATGCTCATATTCGAACGAACGAGGATTGAAACCCCCTGAGAGCGTTCTATTACGCCCGAAGAGTGCGAGCTTGCCACAAGTACATGCTCATATTCGAACGAACGAGGATTGAAACCCCATGAGAGCGTTCTATTAGGCCCAAAGAGTGCGAGCTTGCCACGAGTACATGCTCAGATTCGATCGAACGAGGATTGAAACCCAATGAGAGCGTTCTATTGCGCCTAAAAGTGCGAGCTTGCCACGAGTACATGCTCATATTCGAACGAACGAGGATTGAAAACCCCATAGAGCGTTCTATAACACTCAAAGAGTGCGAGCTTGCCACGAGTACATACTCAGATTCGAACGAACGAGGATTCAAACCACATGAGAGCGTTTTATTACGCCCTAAAGAGTGCGAGCTTGCCACGAGTACATGCTCATATTCGAACGAACGAGAGATTGAAACCCCATGAGAGCGTTCTATTACGCCCTAAGAGTGTGAGCTTGTTCTATTACGCCCAAAGAGTGCGAGCTTGCCACGAGTACATGCACAGATTCGAACGAACGAGGATTCAAACCCCATGAGAGCGTTCTATTACGCCCAAAGAGTGCGAGCTTGCCACGAGTACATGCTCAGATTCGAACGAACGAGGATTGAAACCCCCATGAGAGCGTTCTATTACGCCAAAGAGTGCGAGCTTGCCACGAGTACATGCTCATATTCGAACGAACGAGGATTGAAACCCCATGAGAGCGTTCTATTAGGCCCAAAGAGTGCGAGCTTGCCACGAGTACATGCTCATGCTCAGATTCGAACGAACGAGGATTGAAACCCCATGAGAGCGTTCTATTACGCCCAAAGAGTGCTAGCTTGCCACGAGTACATGCTCAGATTCGAACGAACGAGGATTGAAACCCCATGAGAGCGTTCTATTACGCCCAAAGAGTGCTAGCTTGCCACGAGTACATGCTCAGATTCGAAAGAACGATTGAAACCCCATGAGAGCGTTCTATTACGCCAAAGAGTGCGAGCTTGCCACGAGTACATGCTCATATTCGAACGAACGAGGATTGAAACCCCATGAGAGCGTTCTATTAGGCCCAAAGAGTGCGAGCTTGCCACGAGTACATGCTCAGATTCGAACGAACGAGGATTGAAACCCAATGAGAGCGTTCTATTACGCCCAAAGAGTGCGAGCTTATCACGAGTACATGCTCAGATTCGAACGAACGAGGATTGAAACCCCATGAGAGCGTTCTATAACACGCAAAGAGTGCGAGCTTGCCACGAGTACATGCTCAGATTCGAACGAACGAGGATTGAAACCACATGAGAGCGTTCTATTACGCCCAAAGAGTGCGAGCTTGCCACGAGTACATGCTCATATTCGAACGAACGAGGATTGAAACCCCATGAGAGCGTTCTATTACGCCCAAAGAGTGCGAGCTTGCCACGAGTACATGCTCATGTTCGAACGAACGAGGATTGAAACCCCATGAGAGCGTTCTATTACGCCCAAAGAGTGCTAGCTTGCCACGAGTACATGCTCAGATTCGAACGAACGAGGATTGAAACCCCATGAGAGCGTTCTATTACGCCCAAAGAGTGCTAGCTTGCCACGAGTACATGCTCAGATTCGAAAGAACGAGGATTGAAACCCCATGAGAGCGTTCTATTACGCCCAAAGAGTGCGAGCTTGCCACGAGTACATGCTCATATTCGAACGAACGAGGATTGAAACCCCATGAGAGCGTTCTATTAGGCCCAAAGAGTGCGAGCTTGCCACGAGTACATGCTCAGATTCGAACGAACGAGGATTGAAACCCAATGAGAGCGTTCTATTGCGCCTAAAAGTGCGAGCTTGCCACGAGTACATGCTCATATTCGAACGAACGAGGATTGAAACCCCATGAGAGCGTTCTATTACGCCCTAAGAGTGCGAGCTTGTTCTATTACGCCCAAAGAGTGCGAGCTTGCCACGAGTACATGCTCAGATTCGAACGAACGAGGATTGAAACCCCATGAGAGCGTTCTATTACGCCCAAAGAGTGCGAGCTTGCCACGAGTACATGCTCAGATTCGAACGAACGAGGATTGAAACCCCATGAGAGCGTTCTATTACGCCCAAAGAGTGCGAGCTTGCCACGAGTACATGCTCATATTCGAACGAACGAGGATTGAAACCCCATGAGAGCGTTCTATTACGCCCAAAGAGTGCGAGCTTGCCACGAGTACATGCTCAGATTCGAACGAACGAGGATTGAAACCCCATGAGAGCGTTCTATTACGCCCAAAGAGTGCGAGCTTGCCACGAGTACATGCTCAGATTCGAAAGAACGAGGATTGAAACCCCATGAGAGCGTTCTATTACGCCCAAAGAGTGCGAGCTTGCCACGAGTACATGCTCATATTCGAACGAACGAGGATTGAAACCCCATGAGAGCGTTCTATTAGGCCCAAAGAGTGCGAGCTTGCCACGAGTACATGCTCAGATTCGAAACGAGTATATTCTTAGATTCGAACGAACGAGGATTGAAACCCCATGAGAGCGTTCTATTACGCCCAAAGAGTGCGAGCTTGCCACGAGTACATGCTCAGATTCGAACGAACGAGGATTGAAACCCCATGAGAGCGTTCTATTACGCCCAAAGAGTGCGAGCTTGCCACGAGTACATGCTCAGATTCGAAAGAACGAGGATTGAAACCCCATGAGAGCGTTCTATTACGCCCAAAGAGTGCGAGCTTGCCACGAGTACATGCTCATATTCGAACGAACGAGGATTGAAACCCCATGAGAGCGTTCTATTCGCCCAAAGAGTGCGAGCTTGCCACGAGTACATGCTCAGATTCGAACGAACGAGGATTGAAACCCAATGAGAGCATTCTATTACGCCTAAAAGTGCGAGCTTGCCACGAGTACATGCTCAGATTCGAACGAACGAGGATTGAAACCCCATGAGAGCGTTCTATAACACTCAAAGAGAGCGAGCTTGCCACGAGTACATACTCAGATTCGAACGAACGAGGATTCAAACCACATGAGAGCGTTCTATTACGCCCTAAGAGTGCGAGCTTGCCACGAGTACATGCTTATATTCGAACGAACGAGGATTGAAACCCCATGAGAGCGTTCTATTACGCCCAAAGAGTGCGAGCTTGCCACGAGTACATGCTCAGATTCGAACGAACGAGAATTGAAACCCCATGAGAGCGTTCTATTACGCCCAAAGAGTGCTAGCTTGCCACGAGTACATGCTCAGATTCGAACGAACGAGGATTGAAACCCCATGAGAGCGTTCTATTACGCCCAAAGAGTGCTAGCTTGCCACGAGTACATGCTCAGATTCGAAAGAACGAGGATTGAAACCCCATGAGAGCGTTCTTTTACGCCAAAGAGTGCGAGCTTGCCACAAGTACATGGTCATATTCGAACGAACGAGGATTGAAACCCCATGAGAGCGTTCTATTAGGCCCAAAGAGTGCGAGCTTGCCACGAGTACATGCTCAGATTCGAACGAACGAGGATTGAAACCCAATGAGAGCGTTCTATTGCGCCCAAAAGTGCGAGCTTGCCACGAGTACAAGCTCATATTCGAACGAACGAGGATTGAAACCCCATGAGAGCGTTCTATAACACTCAAAGAGAGCGAGCTTGCCACGAGTACATACTCAGATTCGAACGAACGAGGATTCAAACCACATGAGAGCGTTCTATTACGCCCTAAGAGTGCGAGCTTGCCACGAGTACATGCTCATATTCGAACGAACGAGGATTGAAACCCCATGAGAGCGTTCTATTACGCCCTAAGAGTGCGAGCTTGTTCTCTATTACGCCCAAAGAGTGCGAGCTTGCCGTGAGTACATGCACAGATTCGAACGAATGAGGATTCAAACCCCATGAGAGCGTTCTATTACGCCCAAAGAGTGCGAGCTTGCCACGAGTACATGCTCAGATTCGAACGAACGAGGATTGAAACCCCATGAGAGCGTTCTATTACGCCAAAGAGTGCGAGCTTGCCACGAGTACATGCTCATATTCGAACGAACGAGGATTGAAACCCCATGAGAGCGTTCTATTAGGCCCAAAGAGTGCGAGCTTGCCACGAGTACATGCTCAGATTCGAACGAACGAGGATTGAAACCCCATGAGAGCGTTCTATTACGCCCAAAGAGTGCTAGCTTGCCACGAGTACATGCTCAGATTCGAACGAATGAGGATTGAAACACCATGAGAGCGTTCTATTACGCCCAAAGAGTGCTAGCTTGCCACGAGTACATGCTCAGATTCGAAAGAACGAGGATTGAAACCCCATGAGAGCGTTCTATTACGCCAAAGAGTGCGAGCTTGCCACGAGTACATGCTCATATTCGAACGAACGAGGATTGAAACCCCATGAGAGCGTTCTATTAGGCCCAAAGAGTGCGAGCTTGCCACGAGTACATGCTCAGATTCGAACGAACGAGGATTGAAACCCCATGAGAGCGTTCTATTACGCCCAAAGAGTGCGAGCTTGCCACGAGTACATGCTCAGATTCGAACGAACGAGGATTGAAACCCCATGAGAGCGTTCTATTACGCCCAAAGAGTGCGAGCTTGCCACGAGTACATGCTCAGATTCGAACGAACGAGGATTGAAACCCCATGAGAGCGTTCTATTACGCCAAAGAGTGCGAGCTTGCCACGAGTACATGCTCATATTCGAACGAACGAGGATTGAAAAACCCCATGAGAGCGTTCTATTAGTCCCAAAGAGTGCGAGCTTGCCACGAGTACATGCTCAGATTCGAACGAACGAGGATTGAAACCTCATGAGAGCGTTCTATTACGCCCAAAAAAGTGCGAGCTTGCCACGAGTACATGCTCAGATTCGAACGAACGAGGATTGAAACCTCATGAGAGCGTTCTATTACGCCCAAAGAGTGCGAGCTTGCCACGAGTACAAGCTCAGATTCGAACGAACGAGGATTGAAACCCCATGAGAGCGTTCCATTACGCCCAAAGAGTGCGAGCTTGCCACGAGTACATGCTCAGATTCGAACGAACGAAGATTGAAACCCCATGAGAGCGTTCTATTACGCCCAAAGAGTGCGAGCTTGCCACGAGTACATGCTCAGATTCGAACGAACGAGGATTGAAACCCCATGAGAGCGTTCTATTACGCCCAAAGAGTGCGAGCTTGCCACGAGTACATGCTCAGATTCGAACGAACGAGGATTGAAACCCCATGAGAGCGTTCTATTACGCCCAAAGAGTGCGAGCTTGCCACGAGTACATGCTCAGATTCGAACGAACGGGGATTTGAAACCCCATGAGAGCGTTCTATTACGCCCTAAGAGTGCGAGCTTGCCACGAGTACATGCTCATATTCGAACGAACGAGGATTGAAACCCCATGAGAGCGTTCTATTACGCCCAAAGAGTGCGAGCTTGCCACGAGTACATGCTCAGATTCGAACGAACGAGGATTGAAACCCCATGAGAGCGTTCTATTACGCCCAAAGTGCGAGCTTGCCACGAGTACATGCTCATATTCGAACGAACGAGGATTGAAACCCATTGAGAGCGTTCTATTACGCCAAAGAGTGCGAGCTTGCCACGAGTACATGCTCAGATTCGAACGAACGAGGATTGAAACCCCATGAGAGCGTTCTATTACGACCAAAGAGTGCGAGCTTGCCACGAGTACATGCTCAGATTCGAACGAACGAGGATTGAAACCCCATGAGAGCGTTCTATTACGCCCAAAGAGTGCGAGCTTGCCACGAGTACATGCTCAGATTCGAACGAACGAGGATTGAAACCCCATGAGAGCGTTCTATTACGCGCCGCCAAAGAGTGCTAGCTTGCCACGAGTACATGCTCAGATTCGAACGAACGAGGATTGAAACCCCATGAGAGCGTTCTATTACGCCCAAAGAGTGCGAGCTTGCCACGAGTACATGCTCATATTCGAACGAACGAGGATTGAAACCCCATGAGAGCGTTCTATTAGGCCCAAAGAGTGCGAGCTTGCCACGAGTACATGCTCAGATTCGAACGAACGAGGATTGAAACCCAATGAGAGCGTTCTATTGCGCCTAAAAGTGCGAGCTTGCCACGAGTACATGCTCAGATTCGAACGAACGAGGATTGAAACCCCATGAGAGCGTTCTATAACACTCAAAGAGAGCGAGCTTGCCACGAGTACATACTCAGATTCGAACGAACGAGGATTCAAACCACATGAGAGCGTTCTATTACGCCCTAAGAGTGCGAGCTTGCCACGAGTACATGCTTATATTCGAACGAACGAGGATTGAAACCCCATGAGAGCGTTCTATTACGCCCAAAGAGTGCGAGCTTGCCACGAGTACATGCTCAGATTCGAACGAACGAGATTGAAACCCCATGAGAGCGTTCTATTACGCCCAAAGAGTGCTAGCTTGCCACGAGTACATGCTCAGATTCGAACGAACGAGGATTGAAACCCCATGAGAGCGTTCTATTACGCCCAAAGAGTGCTAGCTTGCCACGAGTACATGCTCAGATTCGAAAGAACGAGGATTGAAACCCCATGAGAGCGTTCTATTACGCCAAAGAGTGCGAGCTTGCCACAAGTACATGGTCATATTCGAACGAACGAGGATTGAAACCCCATGAGAGCGTTCTATTAGGCCCAAAGAGTGCGAGCTTGCCACGAGTACATGCTCAGATTCGAACGAACGAGGATTGAAACCCAATGAGAGCGTTCTATTGCGCCTAAAAGTGCGAGCTTGCCACGAGTACATGCTCAGATTCGAACGAACGAGGATTGAAACCCCATGAGAGCGTTCTATAACACTCAAAGAGAGCGAGCTTGCCACGAGTACATACTCAGATTCGAACGAACGAGGATTCAAACCCATGAGAGCGTTCTATTACGCCAAAGAGTGCGAGCTTGCCACGAGTACATGCTCATATTCGAACGAACGAGGATTGAAACCCCATGAGAGCGTTCTATTACGCCCAAAGAGTGCGAGCTTGCCACGAGTACATGCTCAGATTCGAACGAACGAGGATTGAAACCCCATGAGAGCGTTCTATTACGCCCAAAGAGTGCGAGCTTGCCACGAGTACATGCTCAGATTCGAACGAACGAGGATTGAAACCCCATGAGAGCGTTCTATTACGCCCAAAGAGTGCTAGCTTGCCACGAGTACATGCTCAGATTCGAAAGAACGAGGATTGAAACCCCATGAGAGCGTTCTATTACGCACAAGAGTGCTAGCTTGCCACGAGTACATGCTCATATTCGAACGAACGAGGATTGAAACCCCATGAGAGCGTTCTATTATTACGCCCAAAGATGCGAGCTTGCCACGAGTACATGCTCATATTCGAACGAACGAGGATTGAAACCCCATGAGAGCGTTCTATTACGCCCAAAAGAGTGCGAGCTTGCCACGAGTACATGCTCAGATTCGAACGAGCGAGGATTGAAAGAGCCCATTACGAGAGCATTCTTCTATTACGCCCAAAGAGTGCGAGCTTGCCACGAGTACATGCTCAGATTCGAACGAACGAGGATTGAAACCCCATGAGAGCGTTCTACTACGTCCAAAGAGTGCGAGCTTGCCACGAGTACATGCTCAGATTCGAACGAACGAGGATTGAAACCCCATGAGAGCGTTCTATTACGCCCAAAGAGTGCGAGCTTGCCACGAGTACATGCTCAGATTCGAACGAACGAGGATTGAAACCCGATGAGAGCGTTCTATTACGCCCAAAGAGTGCGAGCTTGCCACGAGTACATGCTCAGATTCGAACGAACGAGGATTGAAACCCCATGAGAGCGTTCTATTACGCCCAAAGAGTGCGAGCTTGCCACGAGTACATGCTCAGATTCGAACGAACGAGGATTGAAACCCCATGAGAGCGTTCTATTACGCCCAAAGAGTGCGAGCTTGCCACGAGTACATGCTCAGATTCGAACGAACGAGGATTGAAACCCCATGAGAGCGTTCTATTACGCCCAAAGAGTGCGAGCTTGCCACGAGTACATGCTCAGATTCGAACGAACGAGGATTGAAACCCCATGAGAGCGTTCTATTACGCCCAAAAGGTGCGAGCTTGCCACGAGTACATGCTCAGATTCGAACGAACGAGGATTGAAACCCCCCATGAGAGCGTTCTATTACGCCCAAAGAGTGCGAGCTTGCCACGAGTACATGCTCAGATTCGAACGAACGAGGATTGAAACCCCATGAGAGCGTTCTATTACGCCCAAAGAGTGCGAGCTTGCCACGAGTACATGCTCATATTCGAACGAACGAGGATTGAAACCCCATGAGAGCGTTCTATTACGCCCAAAGAGTGCGAGCTTGCCACGAGTACATGCTCAGATTCGAACGAACGAGGATTGAAACCCCATGAGAGCGTTCTATTACGCCCAAAGAGTGCTAGCTTGCCACGAGTACATGCTCAGATTCGAACGAACGAGGATTGAAACCCCATGAGAGCGTTCTATTACGCCCAAAGAGTGCGAGCTTGCCACGAGTACATGCTCAGATTCGAACGAACGAGGATTGAAACCCCATGAGAGCGTTCTATTACGCCCAAAGAGTGCGAGCTTGCCACGAGTACATGCTCAGATTCGAACGAACGAGGATTGAAACCCCATGAGAGCGTTCTATTACGCCCAAAGAGTGCGAGCTTGCCACGAGTACATGCTCAGATTCGAACGAACGAGGATTGAAACCCCATGAGAGCGTTCTATTGCGCCCAAAGAGTGCGAGCTTGCCACGAGTACATGCTCAGATTCGAACGAACGAGGATTGAAACCCCATGAGAGCATTCTATTACGCTCAAAGAGTGCGAGCTTGCCACGAGTACATGCTCAGATTCGAACGAACGAGGATTGAAACCCCATGAGAGCGTTCTATTACGCCCAAAGAGTGCGAGCTTGCCACGAGTACATGCTCAGATTCGAACGAACGAGGATTGAAACCCCATGAGAGCGTTCTATTACGCCCAAAGAGTGCGAGCTTGCCACGAGTACATGCTCAGATTCGAACGAACGAGGATTGAAACCCCATGAGAGCGTTCTATTACGCCCAAAGAGTGCTAGCTTGCCACGAGTACATGCTCAGATTCGAAAGAACGAGGATTGAAACCCCATGAGAGCGTTCTATTACGCCCAAAGAGTGCGAGCTTGCCACGAGTACATGCTCATATTCGAACGAACGAGGATTGAAACCCCATGAGAGCGTTCTATTAGGCCCAAAGAGTGCGAGCTTGCCACGAGTACATGCTCAGATTCGAACGAACGAGGATTGAAACCCAATGAGAGCGTTCTATTACGCCAAAGAGTGCGAGCTTGCCACGAGTACATGCTCATATTCGAACGAACGAGGATTGAAACCCCATGAGAGCGTTCTATAACACTCAAAGAGAGCGAGCTTGCCACGAGTACATACTCAGATTCGAACGAACGAGGATTCAAACCACATGAGAGCGTTCTATTACGCCCTAAGAGTGCGAGCTTGCCACGAGTACATGCTCATATTCGAACGAACGAGGATTGAAACCCCATGAGAGCGTTCTATTACGCCCTAAGAGTGCGAGCTTGTTCTATTACGCCCAAAGAGTGCGAGCTTGCCACGAGTACATGCTCAGATTCGAACGAACGAGGATTGAAACCCCATGAGAGCGTTCTATTACGCCCAAAGAGTGCGAGCTTGCCACGAGTACATGCTCAGATTCGAACGAACGAGGATTGAAACCCCATGAGAGCGTTCTATTACGCCCAAAGAGTGCGAGCTTGCCACGAGTACATGCTCAGATTCGAACGAACGAGGATTGAAACCCCATGAGAGCGTTCTATTACGCCCAAAGAGTGCGAGCTTGCCACGAGTACATGCTCAGATTCGAACGAACGAGGATTGAAACCCCATGAGAGCGTTCTATTACGCCCAAAGAGTGCGAGCTTGCCACGAGTACATGCTCAGATTCGAACGAACGAACGAGGATTGAAACCCCATGAGAGCATTCTATTACGCCCAAAGATTGCGAGCTTGCCACGAGTACATGCTCAGATTCGAACGAACGAGGATTGAAACCCCATGAGAGCGTTCTAGTACGCCCAAAGAGTGCGAGCTTGCCACGAGTACATGCTCAGATTCGAACGAACGAGGATTGAAACCCCATGAGAGCGTTCTATTACGCCCAAAGAGTGCGAGCTTGCCACGAGTACATGCTCAGATTCGAACGAACGAGGATTGAAACCCCATGAGAGCGTTCTATTACGCTTAAGAGTGCGAGCTTGCCACGAGTACATGCTCAGATTCGAACGAACGAGGATTGAAACCCCATGAGAGCGTTCTATTACGCCCAAAGAGTGCGAGCTTGCCACGAGTACATGCTCAGATTCGAACGAACGAGGATTGAAACCCCATGAGAGCGTTCTATTACGCCCAAAGAGTGCGAGCTTGCCACGAGTACATGCTCAGATTCGAACGAACGAGGATTGAAACCCCATGAGAGCGTTCTATTACGCCCAAAGAGTGCGAGCTTGCCACGAGTACATGCTCAGATTCGAACGAACGAGGATTGAAACCCCATGAGAGCGTTCTATTACGCCCAAAGAGTGCGAGCTTGCCACGAGTACATGCTCAGATTCGAACGAACGAGGATTGAAACCCCATGAGAGCGTTCTATTACGCCCAAAGAGTGCGAGCTTGCCACGAGTACATGCTCAGATTCGAACGAACGAGGATTGAAACCCCATGAGAGCGTTCTATTACGCCCAAAGAGTGCGAGCTTGCCACGAGTACATGCTCAGATTCGAACGAACGAGGATTGAAACCCCATGAGAGCGTTCTATTACGCCCAAAGAGTGCGAGCTTGCCACGAGTACATGCTCAGATTCGAACGAACGAGGATTGAAAAACCCATGAGAGCGTTCTATTACGCCCAAAGAGTGCGAGCTTGCCACGAGTACATGCTCAGATTCGAACGAACGAGGATTGAAACCCCATGAGAGCGTTCTATTACGCCCAAAGAGTGCGAGCTTGCTTGCCACGAGTACATGCTCAGATTCGAACGAACGAGGATTGAAACCCCATGAGAGCGTTCTATTACGCCCAAAGAGTGCTAGCTTGCCACGAGTACATGCTCAGATTCGAAAGAACGAGGATTGAAACCCCATGAGAGCGTTCTATTACGCCAAAGAGTGCGAGCTTGCCACGAGTACATGCTCATATTCGAACGAACGAGGATTGAAACCCCATGAGAGCGTTCTATTACGCCCTAAGAGTGCGAGCTTGTTCTATTACGCCCAAAGAGTGCGAGCTTGCCGTGAGTACATGCTCAGATTCGAACGAACGAGGATTGAAACCCCATGAGAGCGTTCTATTACGCCCAAAGAGTGCGAGCTTGCCACGAGTACATGCTCAGATTCGAACGAACGAGGATTGAAACCCCATGAGAGCGTTCTATTACGCCAAAGAGTGCGAGCTTGCCACGAGTACATGCTCATATTCGAACGAACGAGGATTGAAACCCCATGAGAGCGTTCTATTACGCCCAAAGAGTGCGAGCTTGCCACGAGTACATGCTCAGATTCGAACGAACGAGGATTGAAACCCCATGAGAGCGTTCTATTACGCCCAAAGAGTGCTAGCTTGCCACGAGTACATGCTCAGATTCGAACGAACGAGGATTGAAACCCCATGAGAGCGTTCTATTACGCCCAAAGAGTGCGAGCTTGCCACGAGTACATGCTCAGATTCGAACGAACGAGGATTGAAACCCCATGAGAGCGTTCTATTACGCCAAAGAGTGCGAGCTTGCCACGAGTACATGCTCATATTCGAACGAACGAGGATTGAAACCCCATGAGAGCGTTCTATTAGGCCCAAAAGAGTGCGAGCTTGCCACGAGTACATGCTCAGATTCGAACGAACGAGGATTGAAACCCAATGAGAGCGTTCTATTGCGCCTAAAAGTGCGAGCTTGCCACGAGTACATGCTCAGATTCGAACGAACGAGGATTGAAACCCCATGAGAGCGTTCTATAACACTCAAAGAGAGCGAGCTTGCCACGAGTACATACTCAGATTCGAACGAACGAGGATTCAAACCACATGAGAGCGTTCTATTACGCCCTAAGAGTGCGAGCTTGCCACGAGTACATGCTTATATTCGAACGAACGAGGATTGAAACCCCATGAGAGCGTTCTATTACGCCCAAAGAGTGCGAGCTTGCCACGAGTACATGCTCAGATTCGAACGAACGAGAAACCCCATGAGAGCGTTCTATTACGCCCAAAGAGTGCTAGCTTGCCACGAGTACATGCTCAGATTCGAACGAACGTGGATTGAAACCCCATGAGAGCGTTCTATTACGCCCAAAGAGTGCTAGCTTGCCACGAGTACATGCTCAGATTCGAACGAACGAGGATTGAAACCCCATGAGAGCGTTCTATTACGCCCAAAGAGTGCGAGCTTGCCACAAGTACATGGTCATATTCGAACGAACGAGGATTGAAACCCCATGAGAGCGTTCTATTAGGCCCAAAGAGTGCGAGCTTGCCACGAGTACATGCTCAGATTCGATCGAACGAGGATTGAAACCCAATGAGAGCGTTCTATTGCGCCTAAAAGTGCGAGCTTGCCACGAGTACAAGCTCATATTCGAACGAACGAGGATTGAAACCCCATGAGAGCGTTCTATAACACTCAAAGAGAGCGAGCTTGCCACGAGTACATACTCAGATTCGAACGAACGAGGATTCAAACCACATGAGAGCGTTCTATTACGCCCTAAGAGTGCGAGCTTGCCACGAGTACATGCTCATATTCGAACGAACGAGGATTGAAACCCCATGAGAGCGTTCTATTACGCCCTAAGAGTGCGAGCTTGTTCTATTACGCCCAAAGAGTGCGAGCTTGCCGTGAGTACATGCACAGATTCGAACGAATGAGGATTCAAACCCCATGAGAGCGTTCTATTACGCCCAAAGAGTGCGAGCTTGCCACGAGTACATGCTCAGATTCGAACGAACGAGGATTGAAACCCCGTGAGAGCGTTCTATTACGCCCAAAGAGTGCGAGCTTGCCACGAGTACATGCTCATATTCGAACGAACGAGGATTGAAACCCCATGAGAGCGTTCTATTACGCCCAAAGAGTGCGAGCTTGCCACGAGTACATGCTCAGATTCGAACGAACGAGGATTGAAACCCCATGAGAGCGTTCTATTACGCCCAAAGAGTGCTAGCTTGCCACGAGTACATGCTCAGATTCGAACGAACGAGGATTGAAACCCCATGAGAGCGTTCTATTACGCCAAAGAGTGCTAGCTTGCCACGAGTACATGCTCAGATTAGAAAGAACGAGGATTGAAACCCCATGAGAGCGTTCTATTACGCCAAAGAGTGAGAGCTTGCCACGAGTACATGCTCATATTCGAACGAACGAGGATTGAAACCCCATGAGAGCGTTCTATTACGCCCAAAGAGTGCGAGCTTGCCACGAGTACATGCTCAGATTCGAACGAACGAGGATTGAAACCCCATGAGAGCGTTCTATTACGCCCAAAGAGTGCGAGCTTGCCACGAGTACATGCTCAGATTCGAACGAACGAGGATTGAAACCCCATGAGAGCGTTCTATTACGCCCAAAGAGTGCGAGCTTGCCACGAGTACATGCTCAGATTCGAACGAACGAGGATTGAAACCCCATGAGAGCGTTCTATTACGCCCTAAGAGTGCGAGCTTGCCACGAGTACATGCTCAGATTCGAACGAACGAGGATTGAAACCCCATGAGAGCGTTCTATTACGCCCAAAGAGTGCGAGCTTGCCACGAGTACATGCTCATATTCGAACGAACGAGGATTGAAACCCCATGAGAGCGTTCTATTAGGCCCAAAGCGTGCGAGCTTACCACGAGTACATGCTCAGATTCGAACGAACGAGGATTGAAACCCCATGAGAGCGTTCTATTACGCCCTAAGAGTGCGAGCTTGCCACGAGTACATGCTCAGATTTGAACGAACGAGGATCGAAACCCCATGAGAGCGTTCTATTACGCCCAAAGAGTGCGAGCTTGCCACGAGTACATGCTCAGATTCGAACGAACGAGGATCGAAACCCCATGAGAGCGTTCTATTACGCCAAAGAGTGCGAGCTTGCCACGAGTACATGCTCATATTCGAACGAAACGAGGATTGAAACCCCATGAGAGCGTTCTATTACGCCCAAAGAGTGCGAGCTTGCCACGAGTACATGCTCAGATTCGAACGAACGAGGATTGAAACCCCATGAGAGCGTTCTATTACGCCCAAAGAGTTGCGAGCTTGCCACGAGTACATGCTCAGATTCGAACGAACGAGGATTGAAACCCCATGAGAGCGTTCTATTACGCCCAAAGAGTGCGAGCTTGCCACGAGTACATGCTCAGATTCGAACGAACGAGGATTGAAACCACATGAGAGCGTTCTATTACGCCCAAAGAGTGCGAGCTTGCCACGAGTACATGCTCAGATTCGAACGAACGAGGATTGAAACCCCATGAGAGCGTTCTATTACGCCCAAAGAGTGCGAGCTTGCCACGAGTACATGCTCAGATTCGAACGAACGAGGATTGAAACCCCATGAGAGCGTTCTATTACGCCCAAAGAGTGCGAGCTTGCCACGAGTACATGCTCAGATTCGAACGAACGAGGATTGAAACCCCATGAGAGCGTTCTATTACGCCCAAAGAGTGCGAGCTTGCCACGAGTACATGCTCATATTCGAACGAACGAGGATTGAAACCCCATGAGAGCGTTCTATTACGCCCAAAGAGTGCGAGCTTGCCACGAGTACATGCTCATATTCGAACGAACGAGGATTGAAACCCCATGAGAGCGTTCTATTAGGCCCAAAGAGTGCGAGCTTGCCACGAGTACATGCTCAGATTCGAACGAACGAGGATTGAAACCCCATGAGAGCGTTCTATTACGCCCAAAGAGTGCGAGCTTGCCACGAGTACATGCTCAGATTCGAACGAACGAGGATTGAAACCCCATGAGAGCGTTCTATTACGCCCAAAGAGAGCGAGCGAGCTTGCCACGAGTACATGCTCAGATTCGAACGAACGAGGATTGAAACCCCATGAGAGCGTTCTATTACGCCCAAAGAGTGCGAGCTTGCCACGAGTACATGCTCATATTCGAACGAACGAGGATTGAAACCCCATGAGAGCGTTCTATTATGCCCAAAGAGTGCGAGCTTGCCACGAGTACATGCTCAGATTCGAACGAACGAGGATTGAAACCCCATGAGAGCGTTCTATTACGCCTAAGAGTGCGAGCTTGCCACGAGTACATGCTCAGATTCGAACGAACGAGGATTGAAACCCCATGAGAGCGTTCTATTACGCCCAAAGAGTGCGAGCTTGCCACGAGTACATGCTCAGATTCGAACGAACGAGGATTGAAACCCCATGAGAGCGTTCTATTACGCCCAAAGAGTGCGAGCTTGCCACGAGTACATGCTCATTCGATTCGAACGAACGAGGATTGAAACCCCATGAGAGCGTTCTAGCGTTCTATTACGCCCAAAGAGTGCGAGCTTGCCACGAGTACATGCTCAGATTCGAACGAACGAGGATTGAAACCCCATGAGAGCGTTCTATTACGCCCAAAGAGTGCGAGCTTGCCACGAGTACATGCTCAGATTCGAACGAACGAGGATTGAAACCCCATGAGAGCGTTCTATTACGCCCAAAGAGTGCGAGCTCGCCACGAGTACATGCTCATATTCGAACGAACGAGGATTGAAACCACGAGGATTGAAACCCCATGAGAGCGTTCTATTACGCCCAAAGAGTGCGAGCTTGCCACGAGTACATGCTCAGATTCGAACGAACGAGGATTGAAACCCATGAGAGTGTTCTATTACGCCCAAAGAGTGCGAGCTTGCCACGAGTACATGCTCAGATTCGAACGAATTAGGAACCCCATGAGAGCGTTCTATATTACGCCCAAAGAGTGCGAGCTTGCCACGAGTACATGCTCAGATTCGTACGAACTAGGATTGAAACCCCATGAGAGCGTTCTATTACGCCCAAAGAGTGCGAGCTTGCCACGAGTACATGCTCAGATTCGAACGAACGAGGATTGAAAACCCCATGAGAGCGTTCTATTACGCCCAAAGAGTGCGAGCTTGCCACGAGTACATGCTCAGATTCGAACGAACGAGGATTGAAACCCCATGAGAGCGTTTCTATTACGCCCAAAGAGTGCGAGCTTGCCACGAGTACATGCTCAGATTCGAACGAACGAGGATTGAAACCCCATGAGAGCGTTCTATTACGCCCAAAGAGTGCGAGCTTGCCACGAGTACATGCTCAGATTCGAACGAACGAGGATTGAAACCCCATGAGAGCGTTCTATTACGCCCAAAGAGTGCGAGCTTGCCACGAGTACATGCTCAGATTCGAACGAACGAGGATTGAAACCCCATGAGAGCGTTCTATTACGCCCAAAGAGTGCGAGCTTGCCACGAGTACATGCTCAGATTCGAACGAACGAGGATTGAAACCCCATGAGAGCGTTCTATTACGCCCAAAGAGTGCGAGCTTGCCACGAGTACATGCTCAGATTCGAACGAACGAGGATTGAAACCCCATGAGAGCGTTCTATTACGCCAATGAGTGCGAGCTTGCCACGAGTACATGCTCAGATTCGAACGAACGAGGATTGAAACCCCATGAGAGCGTTCTATTACGCCCGAAGAGTGCGAGCTTGCCACGAGTACATGCTCAGATTCGAACGAACGAGGATTGAAACCCCATGAGAGCGTTCTATTACGCCCAAAGAGTGCGAGCTTGCCACGAGTACATGCTCAGATTCGAACGAACGAGGATTGAAACCCCATGAGAGCGTTCTATTACGCCCAAAGAGTGCGAGCTTGCCACGAGTACATGCTCAGATTCGAACGAACGAGGATTGAAACCCCATGAGAGCGTTCTATTACGCCCAAAGAGTGCGAGCTTGCCACGAGTACATGCTCAGATTCGAACGAACGAGGATTGAAACCCCATGAGAGCGTTCTATTACGCCCAAAGAGTGCGAGCTTGCCACGAGTACATGCTCAGATTCGAACGAACGAGGATTGAAACCCCATGAGAGCGTTCTATTACGCCCAAAGAGTGCGAGCTTGCCACGAGTACATGCTCAGATTCGAACGAACGAGGATTGAAACCCCATGAGAGCGTTCTATTACGCCCAAGTAGTGCGAGCTTGCCACGAGTACAGCTCAGATTCGAACGAACGAGGATTGAAACCCCATGAGAGCGTTCTATTACGCCCAAAGAGTGCGAGCTTGCCACGAGTACATGCTCAGATTCGAACGAACGAGGATTGAAACCCCATGAGAGCGTTCTATTACGCCCAAAGAGTGCGAGCTTGCCACGAGTACATGCTCAGATTCGAACGAACGAGGATTGAAACCCCATGAGAGCGTTCTATTACGCCCAAAGAGTGCGAGCTTGCCACGAGTACATGCTCAGATTCGAACGAACGAGGATTGAAACCCCATGAGAGCGTTCTATTACGCCCAAAGAGTGCGAGCTTGCCACGAGTACATGCTCAGATTCGAACGAACGAGGATTGAAACCCCATGAGAGCGTTCTATTAGGCCCAAAGAGTGCGAGCTTGCCACGAGTACATGCTCAGATTCGAACGAACGAGGATTGAAACCCAATGAGAGCGTTCTATTGCGCCTAAAAGTGCGAGCTTGCCACGAGTACATGCTCAGATTCGAACGAACGAGGATTGAAACCCCATGAGAGCGTTCTATAACACTCAAAGAGTGCGAGCTTGCCACGAGTACATGCTCAGATTCGAACGAACGAGGATTCAAACCACATGAGAGCGTTCTATTACGCCCAAAGAGTGCGAGCTTGCCACGAGTACATGCTCATATTCGAACGAACGAGGATTGAAACCCCATGAGAGCGTTCTATTACGCCCAAAGAGTGCGAGCTTGCCACGAGTACATGCTCAGATTCGAACGAACGAGGATTGAAACCCCATGAGAGCGTTCTATTACGCCCAAAGAGTGCTAGCTTGCCACGAGTACATGCTCAGATTCGAACGAACGAGGATTGAAACCCCATGAGAGCGTTCTATTACGCCCAAAGAGTGCTAGCTTGCCACGAGTACATGCTCAGATTCGAAAGAACGAGGATTGAAACCCCATGAGAGCGTTCTTTTACGCCCAAAGAGTGCTAGCTTGCCACGAGTACATGGTCATCATATTCGAACGAACGAGGATTGAAACCCCATGAGAGCGTTCTATTAGGCCCAAAGAGTGCGAGCTTGCCACGAGTACATGCTCAGATTCGAACGAACGAGGATTGAAACCCCAATGAGAGCGTTCTATTGCGCCTAAAAGTGCGAGCTTGCCACGAGTACAAGCTCATATTCGAACGAACGAGGATTGAAACCCCATGAGAGCGTTCTATAACACTCAAAGAGAGCGAGCTTGCCACGAGTACATACTCAGATTCGAACGAACGAGGATTCAAACCACATGAGAGCGTTCTATTACGCCCTAAGAGTGCGAGCTTGCCACGAGTACATGCTCATATTCGAACGAACGAGGATTGAAACCCCATGAGAGCGTTCTATTACGCCCTAAGAGTGCGAGCTTGTTCTATTACGCCCAAAGAGTGCGAGCTTGCCGTGAGTACATGCACAGATTCGAACGAATGAGGATTCAAACCCCATGAGAGCGTTCTATTACGCCCAAAGAGTGCGAGCTTGCCACGAGTACATGCTCAGATTCGAACGAACGAGGATTGAAACCCCATGAGAGCGTTCTATTACGCCAAAGAGTGCGAGCTTGCCACGAGTACATGCTCATATTCGAACGAACGAGGATTGAAACCCCATGAGAGCGTTCTATTAGGCCCAAAGAGTGCGAGCTTGCCACGAGTACATGCTCAGATTCGAACGAACGAGGATTGAAACCCCATGAGAGCGTTCTATTACGCCCAAAGAGTGCGAGCTTGCCACGAGTACATGCTCAGATTCGAACGAACGAGGATTGAAACCCCATGAGAGCGTTCTATTACGCCCAAAGAGTGCGAGCTTGCCACGAGTACATGCTCAGATTCGAACGAACGAGGATTGAAACCCCATGAGAGCGTTCTATTACGCCCAAAGAGTGCGAGCTTGCCACGAGTACATGCTCAGATTCGAACGAACGAGGATTGAAACCCCATGAGAGCGTTCTATTACGCCCAAAGAGTGCGAGCTTGCCACGAGTACATGCTCAGATTCGAACGAACGAGGATTGAAACCCCATGAGAGCGTTCTATTACGCCCAAAGAGTGCGAGCTTGCCACGAGTACATGCTCAGATTCGAACGAACGAGGATTGAAACCCCATGAGAGCGTTCTATTACGCCCAAAGAGTGCGAGCTTGCCACGAGTACATGCTCAGATTCGAACGAACGAGGATTGAAACCCCATGAGAGCGTTCTATTACGCCCAAAGAGTGCGAGCTTGCCACGAGTACATGCTCAGATTCGAACGAACGAGGATTGAAACCCCATGAGAGCGTTCTATTACGCCCAAAGAGTGCGAGCTTGCCACGAGTACATGCTCAGATTCGAACGAACGAGGATTGAAACCCCATGAGAGCGTTCTATTACGCCCAAAGAGTGCGAGCTTGCCACGAGTACATGCTCAGATTCGAACGAACGAGGATTGAAACCCCATGAGAGCGTTCTATTACGCCCAAAGAGTGCGAGCTTGCCACGAGTACATGCTCAGATTCGAACGAACGAGGATTGAAACCCCATGAGAGCGTTCTATTACGCCCAAAGATTGCGAGCTTGCCACGAGTACATGCTCAGATTCGAACGAACGAGGATTGAAACCCCATGAGAGCGTTCTATTACGCCCGAAAAGTGCGAGCTTGCCACGAGTACATGCTCAGATTCGAACGAACGAGGATTGAAGCCCCATGAGAGCGTTCTATTCGCCCAAAGAGTGCGAGCTTGCCACGAGTACATGCTCAGATTCGAACGAACGAGGATTGAAACCCCATGAGAGCGTTCTATTACGCCCAAAGAGTGCGAGCTTGCCACGAGTACATGCTCATATTCGAACGAACGAGGATTGAAACCCCATGAGAGCGTTCTATTACGCCCAAAGAGTGCGAGCTTGCCACGAGTACATGCTCAGATTCGAACGAACGAGGATTGAAACCCCATGAGAGCGTTCTATTACGCCCAAAGAGTGCTAGCTTGCCACGAGTACATGCTCAGATTCGAACGAACGAGGATTGAAACCCCATGAGAGCGTTCTATTACGCCAAAGAGTGCGAGCTTGCCACGAGTACATGCTCAGATTCGAACGAACGAGGATTGAAACCCCATGAGAGCGTTCTATTACGCCCAAAGAGTGCGAGCTTGCCACGAGTACATGCTCATATTCGTACGAACAAGGATTGAAGCCCCATGAGAGCGTTCTTTTACGCCCAAAGAGTGCGAGCTTGCCACGAGTACATGCTCAGATTCGAACGAACGAGGATTGAAGCCCCATGAGAGCGTTCTATTACGCCCAAAGAGTGCGAGCTTGCCACGAGTACATGCTCAGATTCGAACGAACGAGGATTGAAACCCCATGAGAGCGTTCTATTACGCCCAAAGAGTGCGAGCTTGCCACGAGTACATGCTCAGATTCGAACGAACGAGGATTGAAACCCCATGAGAGCGTTCGATTACGCCCAAAGAGTGCGAGCTTGCCACGAGTACATGCTCAGATTCGAACGAACGAGGATTGAAACCCCATGAGAGCGTTCTATTACGCCAAAGAGTGCTAGCTTGCCACGAGTACATGCTCAGATTCGAGAAAGAACGAGGATTGAAACCCCATGAGAGCGTTCTATTACGCCAAAGAGTGAGAGCTTGCCACGAGTACATGCTCATATTCGAACGAACGAGGATTGAAACCCCATGAGAGCGTTCTATTAGCCCCAAAGAGTGGGAGCTTGCCACGAGTACATGCTCAGATTCGAACGAATGAGGATTGAAACCCCATGAGAGCGTTCTATTACGCCAAAAAGTGCGAGCTTGCCACGAGTACATGCTCATATTCGAACGAACGAGGATTGAAACCCCATGAGAGCGTTCTATAACACTCAAAGAGAGCGAGCTTGCCACGAGTACATGCTCAGATTCGAACGAACGAGGATTCAAACCACATGAGAGCGTTCTATTACGCCCTAAGAGTGCGAGCTTGCCACGAGTACATGCTCAGATTCGAACGAACGAGGATTGAAACCCCATGAGAGCGTTCTATTACGCCCTAAGAGTGCGAGCTTGTTCTATTACGCCCAAAGAGTGCGAGCTTGCCACGAGTACATGCACAGATTCGAACGAATGAGGATTGAAACCCCATGAGAGCGTTCTATTACGCCCAAAGAGTGCGAGCTTGCCACGAGTACATGCTCAGATTCGAACGAACGAGGATTGAAACCCCATGAGAGCGTTCTATTACGCCAAAAGAGTGCGAGCTTGCCACGAGTACATGCTCAGATTCGAACGAACGAGGATTGAAACCCCATGAGAGCGTTCTATTACGCCCAAAGAGTGCGAGCTTGCCACGAGTACATGCTCAGATTCGAACGAACGAGGATTGAAACCCCATGAGAGCGTTCTATTACGCCCAAAGAGTGCGAGCTTGCCACGAGTACATGCTCAGATTCGAACGAACGAGGATTGAAACCCATGAGAGCGTTCTATTACGCCCAAAGAGTGCGAGCTTGCCACGAGTACATGCTCAGATTCGAAAGAACGAGGATTGAAACCCC
Organism: Puya raimondii; assembly: GCA_016920855.1. Taxonomy (NCBI): domain Eukaryota; kingdom Viridiplantae; phylum Streptophyta; class Magnoliopsida; order Poales; family Bromeliaceae; genus Puya; species Puya raimondii. Next base: position 123,611,334 of record JABWPP010000050.1, on the reverse strand, counting down.
ATGAGAGCGTTCTATTACGCCAAGAGTGCGAGCTTGCCACGAGTACATGCTCATATTCGAACGAACGAGGATTGAAACCCCATGAGAGCGTTCTATTACGCCAAAGAGTGCGAGCTTGCCACGAGTACATGCTCAGATTCGAACGAACGAGGATTGAAACCCCATGAGAGCGTTCTATTACGCCCAAAGAGTGCTAGCTTGCCACGAGTACATGCTCAGATTCGAAACGAACGAGGATTGAAACCCCATGAGAGCGTTCTTTTACGCCAAAGAGTGCGAGCTTGCCACGAGTACATGGTCATATTCGAACGAACGAGGATTGAAACCCCATGAGAGCGTTCTATTACGCCAAAGAGTGCGAGCTTGCCACGAGTACATGCTCATATTCGAACGAACGAGGATTGAAACCCCATGAGAGCGTTCTATTAGGCCCAAAGAGTGCGAGCTTGCCACGAGTACATGCTCAGATTCGATCGAACGAGGATTGAAACCCAATGAGAGCGTTCTATTGCGCCTAAAAGTGCGAGCTTGCCACGAGTACAAGCTCATATTCGAACGAACAAGGATTGAAACCCCATGAGAGCGTTCTATAACACTCAAAGAGAGCGAGCTTGCCACGAGTACATACTCAGATTCGAACGAACGAGGATTCAAACCACATGAGAGCGTTCTATTACGCCCTAAGAGTGCGAGCTTGCCACGAGTACATGCTCATATTCGAATGAACGAGGATTGAAACCCCATGAGAGCGTTCTATTACGCCCTAAGAGTGCGAGCATGCCACGAAAGTACATGCTCAGATTCGAACGAACGAGGATTGAAGTTTATTCGAAACAACGAGGATTGAAACCCCATGAGAGCGTTCCAAGCCCAAAGAGTGCGAGCTGGCCACGAGTACATGCTCATTTCGATACGAACGAGGATTGAAAACCCATGAGAGCGTTTCTTGGTATTAATAATTTAATTAAAAAGTGCGAATAAATTAAATAAATAATTGCCACGATACATAGCAGATGATAATTCGAACGAACTAAATTACTCAAAATATTAGGATTAAACCCCATGAGAGCGTTCTATTAAATTAAAGAGTGCGAGCTTGCCACGAGTACATGCTCAGATTCGAAAGAACGAGGATTTAATTAAATTACCAATGAGAGCGTTCTATTACGCCCAAATAAGTGCGAGCTTGCCACGAGTACATTTATTTCATTTTATTCGAACGAACGAGGATTAAAACCCCATGAGAGCGTTCTAAATTTAAATCTTAATTAAATTTAGAATTAAGCTTGGATTCCGATAGCGCTATTCCGTCATCAACGATGGAATAGTTCGATCATTGGCATATTTCGTGAGTTGTTGAGTCGGAGTCTTGAAGGTCGTGTGCTACTTGAACATGTTGAAGAATCCGAGACTTCAAGCATAGTGAACCATCGACTCACATGTTGAATCACGATGTGAAGGTAAGTTTTATTGTTTATATGGTGATTCAGAGTTAATTATGGTATTGGTATCATGTGTATGTTTAAAATCGGATTAAATGAGTTTTTAGGAACTGTAGATTCTTTGTTAAAACTCTTTTATTTGAATTCCGGAGTTTAAAGTTTTTCCGTTTTGAAAAAGTCAATTTTTACAAGTGTATTCCGGAATCCAATTTGAAGTTCCTCAAAACAGAATGTGAAAAACTGGTTTTTGAATTGTATACCGGTATGTGATGTTAGTACCGGTACTGATTCAAAGTATACCGGTACTGAAGTGATTAGTACCGGAATGCCGTTGCGTAATGTTTCTGTTCCGTCATTGCATTCCAGTATCTGCATACGTATACCGGTATACAGTGCCAGATTTGGTATGTTTCGTCTTAATCCGACTCTATTTGATTCCAACACCTATAAATAACCTATGGGGGTTCTCTTTGACTTTGAACAACTCAGAATTCGTGAGAGAGAAACCCTAGAGGATAGGATTTTCGTTCTAAACCTTTTTCAACAAAATAGCCTCCGAGATCAATTCGAGATAGTTTTAATTTCTATTTCATATGTCGAATTGATCTCCTTCTTGCTTAGAACTTTTTCTTATGGTTCTTAATGAAATTCTAAGCAAGGAATCACCAGTATAAACCTGAGTTCCTATTCCTATCGGCATCGTGGATTCGACGTGTTCAAGGCGGTTCGTGGATTCGGATCGTGAAGGCTTCGAGGATTCGAAGTGAGGTGTCTCGTGGATTCGAGGCGTGGCGTCTGTGGATTCAGACGTGAGGCGTGGACAGCCAAGGTGTGCGCGAGATCCAGAGAAGAGAAGGGAGAGGTTAAGTCCGTGGAGTCGGTAATCACCTTGTAATTCTTTACTTTTAGTGGATTGTTTTTCGCGTGTTGGTCCCGTGGGTTTTTCTCCAAAGTGGAGTTTCCCACATAAATCTCGGTGTGCTGACTTTATTTTCCGCATTACTTTATCGCATTGAGATTTGTGATTTTTGTTTATACACCTATTCACCCCCCTCTAGGTGATTGATATACTCTAGATAGATCCTAGGGCACCCCCTATTTTACATATAGCACGTCCTGAAGAAGTAAAGTGCGGTCACCACGCAATTTGTGTTGGTACGTACCAACTCCAAGGACTTTCTCCTTCGTGCCATTTCCAAGGGTGACAAATTGTGTGCCCGTCAGTACTCGATGGTAATCTACAAACCCCACTCGATCACGAACTGCGTGTTTGTTTGCTCCTGTATCCACGATACAATTGGGAAGAAAATGAGCTACTAAAGGATGAGAGCAAACAAAACAGTGTGAATTGAGTGGTAGGGTTACCTTTTTCAGCTCAGGACAATTCCGAGTGAAGTGACCCTTATGCTTTGTAGCACAATGAACTTTAGCAAATCGCGGAGTTCTAGTGAGAGATTAGTGCCTTATACTATTCTGGAGATTTGGGTTGAGTTTGGTGAGCTGGGGAGTGTTTTCGGGACTTGGGAAGTGCGAAAACGGACTCCGGAGAGCAAAATCTGCAAAAGGTGCAAAATGTGCAGATTTTGCATTGTATTCCGGTATGGCTTGAGATACCGGAATGGATTTAAAGTATTCCGGTATGGATGTTGAAATACCGGAATACTGTGGAATTCCGCAGTTTGGCCGAGGCTCGGGTTTTGCGGATTTTTGAGGCTGATTCCGGAATGTCTATTCGTATACCGGAATACAGTGCTGCAGAATGTGTTTTCGAGCAGTTTTACAATTTTGGACTTTTGAGGGGCCTTAGGGGATTTTGTGCTCGGGGTTTAAGTACCCCTTCACTTCCTCTTGTGCCATTGCTGCTGAGGCTTTGGGAGAAGGAGGTAAGCTTCCTCCCCCTCTCTCTCTCTTGATTTTCCCTCTTCCACCCCTCTAAAGCTTGGATTTAATCCCATTTTCTCCATTTTCTATATGGAGGCTTGCTCCTAGGCTTTGGAAGGAACTCGGGATGGTAGAGATGAGCTTGTTTGCGGACTTAGCTTCAACCCTTGCATCTTTGAGCTTGGTTGAGAGCTTGGTTGAGGTTTGTAGCTCTCTATTCTCTCTTTATGTATGAGATTTGTGTGTATTTTGGAAGAAAACCTAGTTTGGTAGAAACTAGGGTTTATTTTGGATTTCCTCTCATGAGGGTTTTTGAGATGAAATTGATGGGTGTAGAATGATGCTTTAGGTTGGATTTGAAGATCCCTAACCTTGATTTGGGCTTTGGACAAGTTCTACTTGATCAAAGATAATTTCCACCCATTTTTCTCTTGTATTATGGTGATTTTTGAGATGTGATCGTTCGAAACTTCTTACCCCTTGGAAAATTATCTTAGGGCATGAGAAGCTTAGGGGACAACTTCGTGCAAAGGAACGACGAGGTTTCGTTGGGTATCCGGTGGGTCTGACCTCACCGAAATGGGTGAACTCCCTCTATGTCTCCTATTTTATTATAGGATTGATTAGATGCATAATTGTGCTAATTATGATATGGTAGGAATTGTAAACGCATGATATATACATGTTGCATGTGAAAAGTGGCATACTCCATATAGTAGAGTATTATGAGAATGATAAGCATGCTAGAGTACTTGCACTAGTATTGTGATGACGCATTCATGAAATGCTATTTAAGATATGCATGCTAGTGAGGAGTGTCATATGAGACACTACTTGGTTAATGGATTACTGAATTTACTTACGCATGCTAAAGTATGCTTGCTATAGAGAAAAGAAAGGACATGCTAAATGCAAAACAAGTGTGTTGCACCTTATCTAGGTGAGCAACTATGACGGGTATTGTGATATTGTACTCGACCTTTAGGTCGTTGAATGATTCCATGTTTAAGACATGATGAAAGGGGTTACCTACTTACTTGATTGTGTAAACGGCAAAAGCATATATTTGCTTAGTTAAATAAGAGATAGATCACCTGCATGATGATTTTATACTCCATGTAGTGGAGGCTTATGTAGCATGGCATCTACACATCATTAACTATGATTTGGATGGCAGTGTAGAATGCATTGAATATGTGTCACGCCTCGTCGGGCCTTTAACACCAACTAGTTGGAAAGGATAACCGCACGGGCGCATGCCCCAGACCCGTCGAACGGATAGAGCCTCTTCTACCCGCCCAAGGTGTCACGCCCCGGGTTACCTCTTTCCATGCGCATGACAAGATCCGCCGCATACACAGTATTTCTACCGTGTATACGAAGCGAAAACAACAACAACACAAAGAAGCTAAATGTATCAACAGAGCTGCTATATATATAATCAAAGGATCACTGTACATACATCATCCATAACCATAATACAATACATCACTGATATCACAATCTATCTCACTGTATGTACAGACTCAACCATCTGCCAAAATGGGGTATACCTCTAGCCAAGTATCCGGGGATCAACTCTACCCGACGGTCTCCTTTCCGCGCTCAGTATGCACAACTGGAGAAGAAGACTCTGCAAAAAGGTGTCAACAACGAGTGTGAGAACTACTATCAAACAAGTAGTCCTCAGTGGGTACCGCCACCAGCCTCAGCGGTCTGCCCACTAAGTCCTCAATCTCAAAAGATATATATGGAGCAATAAAAAGAGTAGGAGATATACTACCACTACTATGCACAATGCTCAACTGTCAACATAATACCAATGAACTGAATATATCAAATGAGGACTATCACGAATCCATAATGCCATGCAACATAATACAATACGATACCTGCGGCCTGATCATGCTCAACCCTACAGGGAGCCAGCTAGTACAGGAAACCCGTCTGTTCCTAGCCCTTCGTACAACACTCTGTACGGAACATGCCAACTCCGGAGCGGTACTCGTGGGAGCGACCCAACCGAGTATAGTACAACCATATCAGCGCCAAGCACCCACAGGTATATGATCGACACAACTGGGTCAACAAGGAATCACATGCCCTCGGCATCACAAGGATAATCAACAAGTATGACCCAATCCAATGATCTCACAAGAATCACATGCCCTCGGCACCTCAAAGGATAGTCAATAACATGACCCAATCAATGCTCCAGTGCTCACAATCAATCTCAACTCTACCACAAAGAGGAGGTACAACAATATAGCACGTGCCACAACATGATCACCTACACTAGTATGTACAACAACTGGTACAAGGGATATCAATAGAATAGGTGTAGGTCAAATCATGCAACAAGGATACAAGAAAATCAAGCATGCTCATATATATATCATTAGCATATCATGCACATGCAAATCTCAACCTAACAGGTCATATCTAACATAATCTCAGCATGTCATGCTATCATAATCCCAATAATATTACACTATCATAATCCAATATCATCATATCATGCTAACATAATCCAACACTATCATATCATGCTAACATGAGAGTAAACACATAGGAGGAAGTCCACTGAATTTGGCAAACATCAACCCACCTCAAGAGCTAATCCAACCACGGTGGGAGAAACAGTATCCTCAGATCCAACCCTCCAAGCTAATCAAGCTCCAGCACACTCCGATCTGAATATCACCAAAAGGCTGCTAACTTCGACAGAACAACAGCTCAGCACCAGATCAGATCAACAGAGTAAAGGAGAACAAGCTAGGTTACAACTAATGCCAACACATGGTCCTAAACCCAACTTTCTCTCTCTAGAAATGGGTCACACGAAGTGGAAAATGAGCCAAAGTGACCAGGGGCTCACCTATTTATAGGCTCCCAAAAGTCCCACATTCGGGCGCCCGAATCCAACTTCCGGGCGTCCGAAAACGCAGCAGGCCAGGTGTCAGCTGGCGGCCAAACGGTCGGTCGGCGGTGGGGCGGCGTGTCTCCGGCGGTCGACACGTGTCCTGCGTCGCGGCACGGGGCACTCCACGTCAACAGCTCAATCCGGATCCACATCCGGGCGTCCGAAACCTGCGCCCAGATCCAAAACTCGACAGCCACAACCGGATCATCCGAAAAATCCTCTGGGTCCGGAAACATTCGGGCGTCCACTTCCTCACTTCCGGGCGCCCGAAATTCGTCGACTCCAGTAACCCTCAAAATCCTCAAATTTCCAAGTATTACACAAGGCGTCACAACACAAGCTTATCCACGAGGTTCCAACTAGGAACGGAGTACAAGAGTTGCACAAGGAAAGCATCAACATAAAGAAGTTCTACTTCTATTACATCACATTACACATTTATACATGCCCAAAATTTTCTTTTCTTTCATTTCCATTCCATACATCATGTTCCAAAACTATGGAATATACAAGTTGCATACAATCAATGCAAACCCCTATACTATCCAAGTCAAAGACTAGGGGTACAACTCTATGTATCACCAAAATAGAAGGACTGCTATCTAGAGAGCTAAACCTTTGCCTCGCTCCGCCGCCTCACTCGCGGAAGGACCTGAAAAACGTGGGGGTCAGAACTATAAACATAGTTCCCAGTGGGTAAGGTCACACAAGAGAGAAGCTCGACCCACCAGGTTCAAAGAAACACCATATGCATAAGTTAGATCACAAATAACTATGCAAGAAATATTTACATGCTTGTAAATAAACATAAAGGATGCAACCAAATGAAATGTAAATTATCATTCTCTCCTAGGTTCATCCTATATTTCACATTGACCAAGTTCAACTACTTGTCATTAATTATGGTTTCGGAATCGCCGTCTCACCATAATGGTTCCAACATTCAAGGAGTGAACTCGTCACCTCCTAGTTCGAGTAGCGAACTCGTCGCATACACGGGATAGCAAAATCGTCGCATACCCCATCTCAACACCGCCATCACATGGCATGGGTAGCGAACTCGTCGCATACCCGGGATAGCAACCTCGTCGCACATCCCATTTCAACACCGCCATCACAAGGCATGGGTAGCGAACTCGTCGCATACCCGGGATAGCAACCTCGTCGCACATCCCGTTTCAATACCATCAACCATGGCATGGTAGCGAAATCGTCGCATACCCGGGATAGCAAAATCGTCGCACATCCCGTTTCAACACCGCCAACTCATGGCATGGTAGCAAAATCGTCGCATACCCGGGATAGCAAAATCGTCGCACACCCCGTTGTTCACATTTTACACTTGCCAACCTAAGTCTCATAACCTTAGGTTCAAGCCACTAAGTCTCACCTATGTTCAATAACACTAGGTTTACTTTCTCATTCTCAACCTAGGTTCCATGACTCTAGGTTCCAATCTCATGTCCAACCTATGTGCAATGACACTAGGTTCCATTCTCACATGTTCCAACCTATGTTCAATGACACTAGGTTCCATTCTCACATGTTCCAACCTATGTTCAATAACACTAGGTTCCATTCTCACATGTTCCAACCTATGTTCAATAACACTAGGTTCTATTCTCACATGTCTCAACCTATGTTCCATGACACTAGGTTCTATTCTCACATGTCTCAACCTATGTTCAATGACACTAGGTTCTATTCTCACATGTCTCAACCTATGTTCAATAACACTAGGTTCCAATCATACATGCAACCATGCAACAAGTATAGATAATTGAATTATACTTGAATTCTATATCATGCAATAGGAGCTCATTGCTCTACCTATCATGATTTTACCTTTGCCAACATGCAAGTTCTAGGGTTCACAACACATACCATTTTATCTTTAAATGGATATTTACCCTAGACATGGAAGTGACCTAATCACTTCGGTAAACACAAACCCACCTCAAGAGCTTCCGAATTCTTGTATTCTTCAAGCTCCTAAGTCTCCAAGCCTTGAGTTCTTGTTTCAACCCAAGCTTCTACAAGAAAACGGTTCGTTACTCGTTACGAACCCTTAATTCAACTCAATACACGAAATCAAGTATTCTAACATGATTTCTAATGCCTCAATTGCAATTCCCGAAGGTCCAAATATTTGTAGAACCTCCCAAGGCAAAAACCCTCATTTAACCTAGGTTTCACATGCATGCATGTAGAACCTCAAAATTTCTTGGCCAATCTCCACATTTTGTATTTTAGATTGCCTAGGATTCCCAAAAACCTCATAATAAAGGATTAAATCTAAGGTTTGAACCCAAAACGTGAGGAACTAACCTTAACCACGAGTTCCCCAAGCTTCTTCTTGCACCAAGAAGCTTCTTTTCTCCTTTGGAAGCCTTTTCCAAGCTCCAATCCACCACTTCTCCAAGCTTTGGAGAGTTCTCTAGAGAGAGAAAGTGAGAGAAATGGAGAGGAGAAGTAGAGGAGGAAGACAATGAGAAGGGGAGAGGGTCTCAGCCCTTCATACACCTCAACACATGTGAAAAGACTATTTTGCCCCTCTCCACAACCAACACAAACAACCAACCAAAACTGAAATTTCGTAACACTGTATACCGGTATGTGCATGTGCATACCGGTATACGGGTGTTAGTTCCGGTATACCCCGGAGAATTTCGCAGAACTCGAGAGCTGGGTTTTCGGTTTCGACCATCGCATTCCGGTATACCTCATCACATACCGGTACTAATCACTTCAGTACCGGTATGGAGGTCCACATACCGGAATCCACTGCAGACTTCATAAGTTCATTAGTTTTAACTTTTCGAAGTCCATTTTCGCGCCTCATTTGCGTCGAAAACACTTCACACCAGTCCCAAACTTGGCCGAAGCCTCACATATAGCCTCTCATGCTATTTTTCCACCGAAACTCCACAATTTGTAGAAGTTCGGTATGATGCACTGAAATTTAGTGTACTACATTCCTCCTCCCTTAAAGAGAGTTTCGGCCGCGAAACTAAATCATACCTCAGCTGGACTCAGCGAAGAGGTAAGGAAACCGCTCCTTCATCGAGCTTTCCAATTCCCACGTAGCTTCGCGCTCACCGTGATTCGTCCATTGTACTTTTACATAAGGAATTTCACGGTTCCTCAAATTTTTCACCTCGCGATCCATGATACACAAGGAAAACTCCTCATAAGTCATATCCTCATGAAGCTCCATCGGCACATACTCGAGGATGTGCGCTGAGTCATACATATACTTGCGGAGCGTCGATACATGGAACACATTGTGTATCCCCGCAAGTTTCGGCGGCAAAGCTAGCCGATATGCCACGGATCCCACACGCTCCAAAACCTCATAAGGTCTAATTTAACGGGGACTCAACTTACCCCGAACACCAAATCGTTTCACCCTTCTCATGGGTGACACTTTCAAGAAGACGCGGTCTCCTACCGCGAATTCCAAATCTCGTCGACGTCGATCCGCATAACTCTTTTGTCTAGATTGCGCCGTCGATAAGCGTTCGCGTGCCAAGCGGACCTTTTCCTCCGCTTCACGCAACACATCCGGTCCTAAGACCCTTCTCTCGCCGACTTCTCTCCAATGAATAGGAGAGCGGCATTTCCTTCCATACAAGGCGTCGAAAGGTGCCATACCGATGCTAGATTGATAGCTATTATTGTAAGCAAATTCAGCCATCGGCAAATGAGTAGGCCATGCACCCTTGAAGTCCAACACACACGCTCGCAGCATATCCTCCAAAATCTGAATTGTTCTTTCCGATTGACCGTCAGTTTGAGGATGAAATGCTGAACTGAAATCGAGCCGTGTACCCAAAGCTTCTTGCAAGCTTTTCCAAAAATGCGATGTGAAACGGGGATCTCGATCTGAAACTATCGAGGTTGGAACCCCGTGCAACCGCATAATCTCGTCCAGGTAGACTTGTGCTAACTTGTCTCCCGACCAAGTGGTGTGGATTGGCAAAAAGTGTGCCGACTTTGACAAACGATCCACCACCACCCAAATCGCGTCGTGGCCACCTTGCGATCGAGGTAGGCCCACAACGAAGTCCATTGCTATGTTCTCCCACTTCCAAACTGGAATGGGCAACCCTTGCAATTTTCCCGCCGGAAAGCGACGCTCGGCCTTCACCTGTTGGCATACTAAGTATTGTGCCACAAAGCGTCCAACATCAAGTTTCATCCCCGGCCACCAATAATGTAATTTAAGATTCTTGTACATTTTAGTGCCGCCCGGGTGAATCGCATAGGAAGAAGTATGAGCTTCTTTCAAGATCTCCCCACGAATGTTCTCAACTTTTGGCACGCACAATCGATTTCGGAATCGAATTGCGCCCTTCGAGTCTACATGAAACTCACCGGCGCGCTCGCTCTCGATAGCACCCCGTATCTTTTGGAGTTCCGGATCACCGGATTGCTTTTCTTTTATTTGCTCCAACAAGGTCGGCCACACATCGAGATTCATGAGTCTAGCGGGTACGCCCGGGGCCACGATCTCCAAGTCAAACCGGCCCATTTCCTTGATCAACGGCATTTGTCCCGTCATCTCAATTGCAAAGTTCTCCACAAATTTTCTACTGAGCGCATCGGCCACCACATTGGCTCTACCGGGGTGGTACAAGATGGTCAAGTCGTAGTCCTTTATCAACTCCAACCATCTCCGCTGCCTCAAATTCAACTCCTTTTGAGTGAATAAGTACTTTAAGCTTTTGTGATCCGTGTAAACCTCACAATTTTCTCCGTACAAATAGTGTCTCCACAATTTAAGCGCGAAGACCACCGCTGCAAGCTCTAGGTCGTGGGTGGGGTAATTCTGCTCATAGCTCTTCAGCTGTCGAGAGGCATATGCTATTACTTGTCCTCTTTGCATAAGCACACACCCAAGACCACGCCGTGATGCATCACTATACACCACAAAGTCCGCCCCCGCAATCGGCAAGGCGAGAACCGAAGCCGAAGTCAACCTTTCCTTTAGCTCCTTAAAGCTTTGGTCGCATTCCTCGCTCCAAACATATTTGGCTCCCTTGCGGGTAAGACGCGTTAGTGGACCGGAGATTTTTGAAAATCCCTCCACGAACCGCCGATAGTACCCCGCAAGACCCAAAAAGCTTCGTACTTCCGTGACATTGGTCGGACGAGGCCAATCCTTGATTGCCTCAACTTTCATAGAGTCCACCGATACTCCTTCCGCGGAGATCACATGACCCAAGAAAGCGACCTCACGGATCCAAAATTCGCACTTTTTCAACTTGGCGAACAACTTGTTCTCTCGAAGAATTTGAAGCACAATCCTTAGGTGCTCTTTATGTTCCTCTTCACTCCGAGAGTAGACAAGAATATCATCTATGAACACCACCACAAATCGATCTAGTAGTGGCTTGAACACACGGTTCATTAAATCCATGAACGCCGCCGGGGCATTGGTAAGCCTGAAAGGCATAACCGTGAATTCATAGTGTCCATACCGCGTCCTAAATGGGGTCTTATGCACATCCTCCGGTTTGATCTTCAATTGGTGATAACCGGATTGCAAATCAATCTTTGAATACACCCGAGACCCTTGCAACTGATCGAACAAGTCATCAATTCGAGGTAACGGGTACTTATTGTAGTACACTGAATTTCAGTGCATCGTACTGAACTTCTACAAATTGTAGAGTTCTAGTGAGAAAATGGCATAAGAGGCTATATGTGAGGCTTTGGCCAAGTTCGGGACTGCGCGAAGTGGTTTCGGCGCAATTGAGGCGCGAAAATGAACTTCGAGAAGTTAAAAACTGCGAACTTGGGAAGTCTGCACTGGATTCCGGTATGTGAACTCCAATACCGGAATTGGAGCTTGGTATACCGGTATGTGAAATGGTATACCGGAATGCTGTGTTAAAATCGAGAAACCCAGCTCTCGGATTTGCGGGATTTTCCGGGGTATACCGGTATGAGAAATGGTATACCGGTATACAATGTGCGAAACAGAGAGACCAGCTCTCGGGATTCTGCAGGATTCCTGAGGTATACCGGTATGCATATGCGCATACCGGTATACAATGTCCAGATTTTGGCTGGTTGTTGTGTTGTTTGTGGAGAGGGGCATTTTGGTCTTTTCACATGCGTGGGGGTATTAGAAAGGCTGGGAACACCCCCCTTTCTCAGAGATCATCTTCTCCACTTCTCCTCTCCATCTCTCCCACTTTCTCTCTCTAGAGATCTCTCCAAAACTTGGAGAAAAGATGGATTGATCTTGGAAAAAGCTTCCAAAGGAGAAAAGAAGCTTCTTGGTGCAAGAAGGAGCTTGGGGATTTCGTGATTAAGGTTAGTACCTCACGTTTTGGGTTCAAACCTTGGATTTAATCCTTTGAAATGAGGTTTTTGGGAACCCTTGGCAATCTAAACCACAAATGGTGGGTGTTTGGCCATGAAATCTAGGGTTTGGCTTGCATGCATGCAAACCCTAGGTAGAATGAGGGCTTTTGCAATGTGAGGTTCTAAAAATATTTGGACCTTCGATAATTGCAATTGAGGCTTAGGAAATCATGTTGGAGCACTTGATTTCAAATATTGAGTTGATTTTAGGGTTCGTAACGAGTAACGAACCGTTTTCTTGTAGAAGCTTGGGTTGAAGCAAGAACTCTAGGCTTGGATACTTAGGAGCTTGAAGAATACCAAGATTTGAAAGCTCTTGAGGTGGGTTTGTGTTTACCGAAGTGATTAGGTCACTTCCATGTCTAGGGTAATTATCCATTTAAAAATAAAATGGTATGTATTGAGAACCCTAGCAATTTGCATGTTGGCAAAGGTAAAATCATGATAGGTAGAACAATGAACTCCTATTGCATGATGGATATTTCAAGTACAATTCAATTATTGATACTTGTTGTATGGTTGCATGTGAGATTTAAACATAGTGTTATTGAACATAGGTTGGAACATGTGAGATTTAAACCTAGTGTTATTGAACATAGGTTGGAACATGTGAGATTTAAACCTAGTGTTGTTGAACATAGGTTGGAACATGTGAGATTGAAACCTAGTGTCATTGAACATAGGTTGGACATGTGATTGGAACCTAGAGTCATGGAACCTAGGTTGGCAATGAGAAAGTAAGCCTAGTGTTATCAAACATAGGCGAGACTTAGTGACTTGAACCTAAGATCATGAAACTTAGGTTGGCAAGTGAAAAAGTGAACAACGGGATGTGCGACGATTTTGCTATCCCGGGTAGGCGACGATTTCGCTACCATGCCATGAGTTGGCCGTACCGACACGGGATGTGCGACGAGTTTGCAATCCCGGGTAGGCGACGATTTCGCTACCTCGCCTTGAGTGGGCGGTGTCGAGAGGGGACGTGCGACGAGGTTGCTATCCCGGGTATGCGACGATTTCGCTACCCATCCCATGCAGTGGCCGTGTTGAGACGGGGTAAGCGACGATTTTGCTATCCCGAGTAGGCGACGATTTCGCTACTCGAACTCGTAGGTGACAATGTCACTCCTTGGATGTTGGAACAATTATGGTGAGACGGCGATTCCGAAACCATAAGTAAATGACAAGTAAATGAACTTAGTCATTGTGAGACATAGGATGAACCTAGGAGAGAATGATAAATTATATTTCATTTGGTTGCATCCTTTATGTTTATTTACAAGCATGTAAATAATTGTTGCATAGTTATATATAATCTAACTTATGCATATGGTGTTTCTTTGGACCTGGTGGGTCGAGCTCATCTCTTGGGTGGCCTTACCCACCGGGAACTATGTTTATAGTTCTCACCCCCCATTTTCCAGGTCCTTCCGCGAGTGAGGCGGCGGAGCGAGGCAAGGGTTTGGCTCTTTAGATAGCGGCCCTTCCATTTTGGTGACACATAGAGTGTACCCCTAGTTTTGGACTACGACAGCATAGGGGATTTTCATTATATGTATGAAATTGTATATTCCATTGTTTTGAGAACATAATGTATGGAATGAAAAGGAAAGAAAAGAAAATTTTGGACATGTATATTGTGCCATGAGATGTAATAGAAGTAGAACTTCTTTATGTTGATGCTTTCCTTGTGCAATTCTTGTACTCCGTTCCTAGTTGGAACATTGTGGATAAGCTTGTGTTGTGACGCCTTGGGCGGATAGGAAAGACTCTATCCGTTCGGCGGGTCTGGTGCATGCGCTCGTGCGGTTATCCTGTCCACCTAGTTGGTGTTTAAGGACCCGGCGGGGCGTGACAGACTGAGGTGGTATCAGAGCGTAGAAACGGTCTAGGTTGACCTAAGAACCCTAGGATGGAAATGACCCTAGGAGTGTAGGCTCGTGAGTGACGAGATCTTTGATGTGGCGAAAGATAAGAAATTAGGTTATGTCCTTATGCCTCTAGTTGGAAATAGAGGTAGATTCGAGGTGTGTCTTATTCTTCACCAAGTGTGTTCGTGTTGGCGGCCGACAACATGAAAACCAAGTGAGGGGAATAAGGACCCTTGTGTGACTTTCGCCTAGATTGGGTTCACGTTTATTTTCGTGAAATGTTATGTCGTAAATGACTTTGGATGTCACGAAATGACCAAAGTCGTTGTGTTTTCAGGAGATAATGGTGCGTGGTCGGCCTCCTGCGAAGACCGGGCCCGGAGGATCGGGCGCGGCTCCCGAACGACTCGGGGAGGGCGAGAACTCGGGTCTTCGTAATGAGTTGACCGAGTTGATGGGCGTGGTTCGGCAACAAGCCGAAGCCATGCAACGACAGGAGGAGCAAATTAAAAGGCTCCAGGATGAGATGGCGCAGCAAGCAGCTGCGATTCGGGAGGAGAGGACGGGAGTACCTCCGGCCTCTGCTTCGGCACCGGCCGAGGAGGTGACACCGGCGCCGGCCGTGGTGCCACCTGCGCCACCGGTTGTGGCCGAGGGGTCGGGTGCCCCTATACCCGATTCCGACATGGAGGATGCGGAGCGAGAGCGCGCACTTGCGGCTCTCATGAGGTTCAAGAAGTTCAACCCGCCTATCTTTAACGGGGAGAACGTGGATCCATGGGATGTAGAGACATGGATCGATGCTGTGGAAACGCTCTTCGAGGATCTTTATACCTTGGAGAGAGACAAAGTGCATCTCGCCGTTCATTGTTTAGAGCGATCGGCGAAGGTGTGGTGGAAGGGAGTCCGACGGGATAGACTCTCTAGCCTTCCGCCACCGTCGTGGGAAGAGTTTCGGGGTATGGTGTTCGCCACCTATTTTCCCGATAGCGAGAAAAGGAAACTGCAAGAAAGGTTCCGTAAGTTGAAACAAGGGAACCGCACCGTGCGCGAGTACGAGAGGGAGTTCTCGTACATTATTAATTGCGTACCGCACGTTGTCCGCGGGGAAATGGACAAGGTCGATTGTTTCGTGCGCGGACTTCGACCGGAGATCTTTCGGGCGGTTCACGCCCTTAAGCTTAAGACCTTTGCGGAGGTCTTGGACCGTGCTATTTGGGTGGAGCACGGGAATGCATGTGCGCGCGAGGAGCGCGAGTCTTGGGAGAAAGAAAAAGAAAAAGAGAAGGGAAAGAAGCGACCGGCGGGTGGCTCGGGAGGGCAGTCTAGCTCTAAGCGGCCCCCGAAGCACTCGCAGTCGCAAAACCAATCGCGGGGGTTCCGACGGAATCGAACCGCAACCCAGTGCCCGATTTGTAGCGGCCCCCACCACCCTCAGCAGTGTGACTATCGTGAGGGCCGGTGCTACAAGTGCGGACAGCAAGGGCATATGCGGTACAATTGCCCGATGGATGATGGCCGAGCACCGTCGTCGGCATCGGCATTTGCATCGCCGAGACGGCTCGCGGGCATCCCACCCGCGGCGATGTCGGCAGGCCGTGCACAGCCGCCGAGACCAGTGGAGGGCCAGCGGCCAGCGCCCAGTGGTCGGGTATTCGCCTCTCAGGTGGAGGAGCCTTCTGCCCAGGATGACGTTGTGGCAGGTATTGTGTTAATTAAAAGCATTCGATGTAGAGCTTTGTTTGATACTAGTGCATCACATTCATTCATTGCTCGATCTTTTGCTATTGCACATGGAATAGAAATTATAGATGCCACGCATGCAAGAACTGTGCAAGTACCTGAACACACTTTTTGTATACATCATGTGTGTATGGATTGCCCCGTGAGGGTTGAGAACTGGATCATGCCAGCTGATTTGCTGGTATTAAATCGAATGAATGAATATGATTTGATCCTAGGAATGGATTGGCTCTCGAGGTATCATGCTACTATCGATTGTAAGAGCCGGATAGTGAGGTTTAGAGAAACCGGGCACAAAGAGTTTGTGTACCATGGGTGTAAGAGTTCGCTCTTTGCTTCAATGGTGTCCACGTCGCAAGCAAGGAAGCTTATTGCTAGTGGATGCATTGCCTACTTGGCGACGGTAGTGGATGACCGAAAGGAAGTGTTGGGACTTGAGGACATTCCTATAGTCCAAGAGTTTCCGGATGTGTTTCCGGCGGAGTTGCCCGGAATGCCACCGGACCGGGAAATAGAATTTTTGGTCGATTTGCTCCCGGGTACGGCGCCGATCTCTAAGGCCCCGTACAGGATGGCACCCGCGGAACTGAAGGAATTGAAAGCACAATTGCAAGATTTAATGGACAAGGGTTTCGTAAAGCCAAGTGTGTCGCCTTGGGGAGCCCCTGTTCTATTTGTGCGGAAAAAGGATGGTTCGCTGCGGTTATGTGTAGATTACCGCGAGTTGAATAAAGTGACCGTCAAGAATAAGTACCCGTTACCCCGAATTGATGACTTGTTCGATCAGTTACAAGGGTCTCGGGTGTACTCAAAGATTGATTTACAATCCGGTTATCACCAATTGAAGATCAAGCCGGAGGATGTGCATAAGACCGCGTTTAGAACGCGGTATGGACATTATGAATTCACGGTTATGCCTTTCGGGCTTACTAATGCCCCGGCAGCGTTCATGGATTTAATGAACCGTGTGTTCAAACCACTATTGGATCAATTTGTGGTTGTGTTCATAGATGATATTCTTGTCTACTCTCGGAGTGAAGAGGAACATAGAGAGCACCTGAGGATTGTGCTTCAAGTTCTTCGAGAGAACAAGTTATTCGCCAAATTGAAAAAGTGCGAATTCTGGATCTGTGAGGTCGCTTTCTTGGGTCACGTAATTTCCGCAGGAGGAGTATCTGTGGACCCTATGAAAGTAGAGGCAGTCAAGGATTGGCCTCGCCCGACCAATGTCACGGAAATACGAAGCTTTTTGGGTCTTGCGGGATACTATCGACGGTTCGTGGAGGGATTTTCAAAAATCTCCGGTCCACTAACGCGTCTTACCCGCAAGGGAGCCAAATATGTTTGGAGCGAAGTATGCGACCAAAGCTTTAAGGAGCTAAAGGAAAGGTTGACTTCGGCTCCGGTACTCGCCTTGCCGATTGCAGGGGAGGGTTTTGTGGTGTATAGTGATGCATCACATCGTGGTCTTGGGTGTGTGCTTATGCAAAGAGGACAAGTAATAGCATATGCCTCTCGACAGCTGAAGAGCTATGAGCAGAATTACCCCACCCACGACTTAGAGCTTGCGGCAGTGGTCTTCGCACTCAAGTTGTGGAGACACTACTTGTACGGGGAGCATTGTGAGGTTTACACGGATCACAAAAGCTTAAAGTATTTATTCACTCAGAAGGAGTTGAATTTGAGGCAGCGGAGGTGGTTGGAGTTGATAAAAGATTACGACTTGACCATCTTGTACCACCCCGGTAGAGCCAATGTGGTGGCCGATGCGCTCAGTAGAAAGTCCGTGGAAAACTTCGCAATTGAGATGACGGGACAAATGCCGTTAATCAAGGAAATGGGCCGATTTGACTTGGAGATCGTGGCCCCGGGCATCCCCGCTAGACTTATGAATCTCGAGATATGGCCGACCTTGTTGGAGCAAATAAAAGAAAAGCAATCCGGTGATCCGGAACTCCAAAAGGTGCGGGGTGCTATCGAGAGCGGGCGCGCCGGTGATTATCATGTAGATTTGAAGGGCGCAATTCGATTTCGAAATCGATTGTGCGTGCCGAAAGTTGAGGACATTCGTAGGGAGATCTTGAAAGAAGCTCACACTTCTCCCTATGCGATTCACCCGGGCGGCACCAAAATGTATAAGGACCTCAAATTGCATTATTGGTGGCCGGGGATGAAACTTGATGTTGGACGCTTCGTGGCACAATGCTT
The DNA here is from genome assembly GCA_016920855.1 of Puya raimondii. Lineage (NCBI taxonomy): Eukaryota > Viridiplantae > Streptophyta > Magnoliopsida > Poales > Bromeliaceae > Puya > Puya raimondii. The sequence goes on along the minus strand of JABWPP010000050.1, from coordinate 123,592,891 downwards.
AGTATGCCAACAAGTAAAGGCCGAGCGCCGCTTTCCGGCGGGAAAGTTACAAAAATTGCCCATTCCGGTTTGGAAGTGGGAGAATATCGCGATGGATTTTGTTGTGGGCTTACCTCGATCGCTAGGTGGCCACGATGCGATATGGGTGGTGGTGGATCGTTTGTCAAAGTCGGCACACTTTTTGCCAATCCACACCACTTGGTCGGGAGACAAGTTAACACAAGTCTACCTGGACGAGATTGTGCGATTGCACGGGGTCCCGACCTCGATAGTTTCAGATCGAGATCCCCGTTTCACATCGCATTTTTGGAAAAGCTTGCAAGAAGCTTTGGGTACACGACTCGATTTCAGTTCAGCATTTCATCCTCAAACTGACGGTCAATCGAAAAGAACAATTCAGATTTTGGAGGATATGCTGCGAGCGTGTGTGTTGGACTTCAAGGGTGCATGGCCTACACATTTGCCGATGGCTGAGTTCGCTTATAATAATAGCTATCAATCTAGCATCGGAATGGCACCTTTTGAGGTTTTGTATGGAAGAAAATGCCGCTCTCCTATTCATTGGAGTGAAGTTGGCGAGAGAAGGGTCTTAGGACCGGACGTGTTGCGTGAAGCGGAGGAAAAGGTCCGCTTGGCACGCGAACGCTTATCGACGGCGCAATCTAGACAAAAGAGTTATGCGGATCGGCGTCGATGAGATTTGGAGTTCGCGGTAGGAGACCGCGTCTTCTTGAAAGTATCACCCATGAGAGGGGTGAAGCGATTTGGTGTTCGGGGTAAGTTGAGTCCCCGTTACATTGGACCTTATGAGGTTTTGGAACGTGTGGGATCCGTGGCATATCGGCTAGCCTTGCCGCTGAAACTTGCGGGGATACACAATGTGTTTCATGTATCGACCCTCCGCAAGTATGTGTATGATCCGGCGCACGTCCTCGAGTATGTGCCTATGGAGCTCCATGAGGATATGACTTATGAAGAGTTTCCCTTGTGTATCATGGATCGCGAGGTGAAAAGTTTGAGGAACCGTGAAATTCCTTATGTAAAGGTACAATGGACGAATCACGGTGAGCGCGAGGCTACATGGGAATTGGAAAGCTCGATGAAAGAGCGGTTTCCTTACCTCTTCGCTGAGTCCAGCTGAGGTATGATTTTAGTTTCGCGGCCGAAACTCTCTTTAAGAGGGGTGGAATGTAGTACACTGAATTTCAGTGCATCGTACTGAACTTCTACAAATTGTAGAGTTCTAGTGAGAAAATGGCATAAGAGGCTATATGTGAGGCTTTGGCCACGTTCGGGACTGCGCGAAGTGTTTTCGGCGCAATTGAGGCGCGAAAATGAACTTCGAGAAGTTAAAAACTGCGAACGTGGGAAGTCTGCACTGGATTCCGGTATGTGAACTCCAATACCGGAATTGGAGCTTGGTATACCGGAATGCTGTGTTAAAACCGAGAAAAACGTATACCGGAAAATGGTGCCGGAAATTTTGCGGATTCCGGTGAAACTCTCCAATACCGGGTTTGTTAAAACCGAGAAACCCAGCTCTCGGGTTTGCGGGATTTTTCGGGGTATACCGGTATGAGAAATGGTATACCGGTATACAATGTGCGAAACAGTGAGACCAGCTCTCGGGATTCTGCAGGATTCCTGAGGTATACCGGTATGCATATGCGCATACCGACATACAATGTCCAGATTTTGGCTGGTTGTTGTGTTGTTTGTGGAGAGGGGCATTTTGGTCTTTTCACATGTGTGGGGGTATTAGAAAGGCTGGGAACACCCCCCTTTCTCAGAGATCATCTTCTCCACTTCTCCTCTCCATCTCTCCCACTTTCTCTCTCTAGAGATCTCTCCAAAACTTGGAGAAAAGGTGGATTGATCTTGGAAAAAGCTTCCAAAGGAGAAAAGAAGCTTCTTGGTGCAAGAAGGAGCTTGGGGATTTCGTGATTAAGGTTAGTACCTCACGTTTTGTGTTCAAACCTTGGATTTAATCCTTTGAAATGAGGTTTTTGGGAACCCTTGGCAATCTAAACCACAAATGGTGGGTGTTTGGCCATGAAATCTAGGGTTTGGCTTGCATGCATGCAAACCCTAGGTAGAATGAGGGCTTTTGCAATGTGAGGTTCTAAAAATATTTGGACCTTCGATAATTGCAATTGAGGCTTAGGAAATCATGTTGGAGCACTTGATTTCAAATATTGAGTTGATTTTAGGGTTCGTAACGAGTAACGAACCGTTTTCTTGTAGAAGCTTGGGTTGAAGCAAGAACTCTAGGCTTGGATACTTAGGAGCTTGAAGAATACCAAGATTTGAAAGCTCTTGAGGTGGGTTTGTGTTTACCGAAGTGATTAGGTCACTTCCATGTCTAGGGTAATTATCCATTTAAAAATAAAATGGTATGTATTGAGAACCCTAGCAATTTGCATGTTGGCAAAGGTAAAATCATGATAGGTAGAACAATGAACTCCTATTGCATGATGGATATTTCAAGTACAATTCAATTATTGATACTTGTTGCATGGTTGCATGTGAGATTTAAACCTAGTGTTATTGAACATAGGTTGGAACATGTGAGATTTAAACCTAGTGTTATTGAACATAGGTTGGAACATGTGAGATTTAAACCTAGTGTTGTTGAACATAGGTTGGAACATGTGAGATTGAAACCTAGTGTCATTGAACATAGGTTGGACATGTGATTGGAACCTAGAGTCATGGAACCTAGGTTGGCAATGAGAAAGTAAGCCTAGTGTTATCAAACATAGGCGAGACTTAGTGACTTGAACCTAAGATCATGAGACTTAGGTTGGCAAGTGAAAAAGTGAACAACGGGATGTGCGACGATTTTGCTATCCCGGGTAGGCAACGATTTCGCTACCATGCCATGAGTTGGCCGTACCGACACGGGATGTGCGACGAGTTTGCAATCCCGGGTAGGCGACGATTTCGCTACCTCGCCTTGAGTGGGCGGTGTCGAGAGGGGACGTGCGACGAGGTTGCTATCCCGGGTATGCGACGATTTCGCTACCCATGCCATGCAGTGGCCGTGTTGAGACGGGGTAAGCGACGATTTTGCTATCCCGAGTAGGCGACGATTTCGCTACTCGAACTCGGAGGTGACAATGTCACTCCTTGGATGTTGGAACAATTATGGTGAGACGGCGATTCCGAAACCATAAGTAAATGACAAGTAAATGAACTTAGTCATTGTGAGACATAGGATGAACCTAGGAGAGAATGATAAATTATATTTCATTTGGTTGCATCCTTTATGTTTATTTACAAGCATGTAAATAATTGTTGCATAGTTATATATAATCTAACTTATGCATATGGTGTTTCTTTGGACCTGGTGGGTCGAGCTCCTCTCTTGGGTGGCCTTACCCACTGGGAACTATGTTTATAGTTCTCACCCCCCATTTTCCAGGTCCTTCCGCGAGTGAGGCGGCGGAGCGAGGCAAGGGTTTGGCTCTTTAGATAGCGGCCCTTCCATTTTGGTGACACATAGAGTGTACCCCTAGTTTTGGACTACGACAGCATAGGGGATTTTCATTATATGTATGAAATTGTATATTCCATTGTTTTGAGAACATAATGTATGGAATGAAAAGGAAAGAAAAGAAAAATTTTGACATGTATATTGTGCCATGAGATGTAATAGAAGTAGAACTTCTTTATGTTGATGCTTTCCTTGTGCAACTCTTGTACTCCGTTCCTAGTTGGAACATTGTGGATAAGCTTGTGTTGTGACGCCTTGGGCGGATAGGAAAGACTCTATCCGTTCGGCGGGTCTGGTGCATGCGCTCGTGCGGTTATCCTTTCCACCTAGTTGGTGTTTAAGGACCCGGCGGGGCGTGACACTTATTCTTGACGGTCATTTTGTTTAACTCACGGTAATCCACACATAACCATACTGAACAGTCCTTTTTCCGCACAAATAGAACAGGGGCTCCCCAAGGTGACACACTTGGCTTTACGAAACCCTTGTCCATCAAATCTTGCAATTGTGCTTTCAATTCCTTCAGTTCTGCGGGGGCCATCCTGTACGGGGCCTTAGAAATCGGCGCCGTACCCGGGAGCAAATCGATCACGAATTCTATTTCCCGATCCGGTGGCATTCTGGGCAACTCTGTCGGAAACACATCCGGGAACTCTTGGACTATAGGAATGTCCTCGAGCCCCAACACTTCCTTTCGGTCATCCACTACCGTCGTCAAGTAGGTAATGCAACCACTAGCGATAAGCTTCCTTGCTTGCGACGTGGACACCATTGACGCAAAGAGCGAACTCTTGCACCCACGGTACACAAACTCCTTGTGCCCGGGTTCTTTAAACCTCACTATCTGGCTCTCACAGTCAATAGTAGCGTGATATCTCGAGAGCCAATCAGTTCTTAGGATCAAATCATACTCGTTCATTCGATTTAACACCAGCAAGTCAGCTGGCATGATCCAGTTTTCAACCCTCACGGGGCAGTCTACACACGCGTGATGTACACAAAAGGTGTTGAAAGATAGGGGGTGCCCTAGGATCTATCTAGAGTATATCAATCACCTAGAGGGGGGTGAATAGGTCTATAAACAAAAATCACAAATCTAAATGCGATAAAGTAAATGCGGAAAATAAAATCAGCACACCGAGATTTACGTGGGAAACTCCACCTTGGAGAAAAACCCACGGGACCAACACGCGGAAAAACAATCCACTAAGAGTAAAGAATTACAAGGTGATTACCGACTCCACGGACTTAACCTCTCCCTTCTCTTCAGCGGATCACGCGCACCAATGGGTTGTCCACGCCCCACGGACGCCACTCGAATCCTCGAGCACCAACGATCCGAATCCACGAACCGTCTTGATCATGCCGAATCCACGACGCCACTTCGTCCGGAGCAAAACAAATAAGGTTGATGATGATTCCTTGCTTAGAAGAACATAAAATATCTGTGGGAATAATCTCTAAGCAATTCTCAAATTGATTCTAAAAGAATATTAGAAATTAGGTCACCATGAATCAATTTGAGAGAAGCTTGATGTAGAAGATGAGGAAAACGGTTACCTACAAGCTTCTAGGTTTCTAAAAGATAATCTATGCTTAACCACGTTTTAGAGACACCCCACATCTTATTTATAGGTTAGAAGCAATCCGAAAAAGATTAGGATTAAAAAACAGTTTTTAGAAAGGTTTGGAAGCAAACCGATTTCGACTAGGATTGAAAAACTGATTTTAGAAAGGTTTGGAACCAAATTAGGATTGCAAAGATATTTTAAGGAATCTACCATCTTATTTTTAGGTTTGGGAGACATTAGAATCATAGTAGGATTGAAAAATAGAATTTCAGAAAAACTCGACGAGTTGAGGTCCGGATCGCGGGTATGGGGTCCGGACCTTGAAACTCTTCAGGCGTTTCATTGTCCGGACCTCAGCCATCAGGATCCGGACTCGGTCTGCGAAACTGTCTGTCATGCTCACGGGTTCCGGACCTCAGCTTCCAGGGTCCGGACCCGGACAGCGAAACCATGAGTATGCGTACGGGTTCCAGACCTCAGCTTCCAGGGTCCGGACTCGGTCTGCGAACCAGCATAACCTGCCCACGGGTTCCGGACCTCATGTTCCAGGGTCCGGACCTCGTAGTATGAATTTTTCCGATTCGTTTATAAATCATTAAAAACCTATTCTAATGTCTTCCAAACACTTGTAAATATTTATAAATCATCATCAAGATTATTTAAACTTACCAAGCATCGTAAATTCATACGTGGAGTCTTCGAGTCTTTGTTCTTCGTCTTTTCTTCTTCGAACCTTCAAGACTCCGACTCACTTCACGAAATATGCCAATATTAAATCCGTAACAATCTCCCCCTTTGGCAATTTCGTGACAAAACTCAAAATTACATAAAACACTCACGATGCTCATCTCTCCAAAAAAAATGAAACTCATTGCCATCACCAAAACAATGAACTTCTCGCGTGAAAGATCCAAATGAAATTTAAAATTACAATTTAGTAACTCCTAAAACAAACTCTATGACTTAGACAAACATGGAGTCTTGAAGTCTTGAAAGACCTGCAAAAATTTGCATTCTCCACGAACAAAGTTATTAGAAAAAAATATCAAAATCACTCCCCCTTTGTTCATGCAATCTCTCCCCCTTTGTTTATGCGTCTAAGTCATCATTACCTCTCTCCCCCTTTTTGTTATGCGTCTAAGTCATCATTACCTCTCTCCCCCTTTTTGTCAAAAATTGCCAAAAGAAAACACCCAAAAATAGAGAGAGTTTAAAGAGAGATCAATCAAAACACAAGTTTAAAGCTTTTTCAATTTTGAAACCACTTGTGATAAAAACGTCCAACATTGTTAGTGCATGAGGAGTATAAGTTCACATTGACTTCTTTCAATCCCTATTAATTTCATAAGAATTAAGAACTTTACTACACAATCACCATAATGTAGATAAAATATTACATGATTTCTTAATTCATATAAACTTCAAAATCAAGTCATCAAAAATAATCTAAAGGCTCAAAAGCTATCACGATGTAAACGGATTATGAAGATGACTTAAGGGATTCATCAAAGAGACAGAAATTTGTTGCATAAACATTCAAATTTGAGATAAAACAAATATCGCACAGGGGGTGGCTCTTTGAGCATCTTTCATGTATGTGGACCACCTTATAACACCGAAAAAAATAAAATTTTGTGACATTTTTCTTTTGCATCCTTTTGCACTTATATATATTTTTTTTTCGGATATGCAAATCAATTCTCATGTGGTAGCTGCACACACTAACCGGACGACCGGGGTGGTAGCTCTTTCCTCCACGTGGTGGTAGTTTTCGCACTCCTTTAAGGATGCAACTCTTTCCACATCTTTCAAAGCATATGAGCATTTTATTTTATATCATAATAACTCCCCCTCGCTTATGCAATCTCTTAGTTGAAAGAACATGTGACAAATTTTAGTCCATAAGAGAATGACTATTCATCAAATTCAACACACACAACCGAGATAGGTTAAGCTCCTAGAGATTATACATGATTGCCTAAATTTAACGAATATAAGTATTAAGAAATCTCATAATAAATTATCTTCAAATATAATGAAAATAAAGTAAAACCGATAATTAATATGAGATTAATTAAGAGTGAATGAAAGTGAACCTATTGATGTTCAAGGCACTATTTAATGTTCTAATCATTCAAAGAATCTAAAAATCGTAACAATGAAAGCACCAAAACGTGTAATGCAATAAACAAAAGATATGCAATAGAAACCGATCAAAGCACTACACTAAGTCAAAACAAATTAAGACTTTAGAGAAGGAAAGATATCACCTTTCCGAACCCAAACTTGTCGGATTGTTGGTTGTCTTGGTTTGTTGACGTTAGGCACGGTTTGTTTTGACTTTTGATCAACCTTTGTTCTCACCATCGCATTCCGCTTTGGAGTAGTTGGTTGTTGTGGCTTTGACTTTTGGTTGACCTTGGGTACTCGACCTTTTTGATGTTGCTTTTGAATCCGTGAAGGTTGTCGAGTAATGAAAGATGCCGATAGATGTTTAGAAGATGCCACTTGAGTTTTCTTTTTAAGGCATGTCTTCTTGATATGTCCTTTCTTTCCGCATCTATGGCATACTTTCTCTTTTACACTTGTTGAGACTTTGGGAATATAATTTTTTATCTTCTCAACAAATGTCCGCTCATATCCAAGTCCAAGTTTGCTTGTTTGACCCAATCCGAGCATATCATCAAGTTTCTTTGATCCGGAGGAGAATTTTTGTATGTCGGACTTGAGTTGATGGACTTGTTTGGTCAAAACTTGATTAGAAACATGAATTTCCTTGTATTGTAGTTCTAGAAAGCCAACCTTTTCTTGATGCGATTTGATCGTTATCTCCGATTGGTCTAGCTTCTCTTGGAGGATCTTATTGTTAGTCAAGATATGTTCCCTTTCCTCCGCAAGAGCTTTATTTGAAGTACTCAATGTCTTTTTGTCATCCTCAAGCTCCAAAAGTCGGTTCCTCAACTTCTTGTTGTACTTAGCCATCTTCTTCGATTCTATTAGTAGTTGATTGTACGCCTCGGCTAAGTCATCATCATCCGACTCCCCCTCACTTGTGCCATTGTCGCTCGATGTATCATGCACAGAGGAAGAATCAAAGGGGTTAGAAATAATAGATGATAAACAAAAAGTAGAAGGAGAAGGAGAAACGTGTGAAGAAAAAGCAATTGCATCATTGGTTTCTTCTTCACTAGAACTTGAATAATTGGAAGTAGAATCATCCCAAGTTCTAGCTTGTAAGGCCTTCTTATAATAGGATTTCTTAGAGGGACAATCCGTGGCGATATGGCCATAGCCTCTGCATTTGTAACACCGGATTTCCCCTACAAACTCATCATTTTCTTTAGAAGACTTTCCAAGCTTCTTCTCTTTAGAGGATTTAGAATGTGAAGATCCGTTAGAAGAAGGCTTCCGGTTGGAGGATGAAGCTTGAATGTTTTGGTTCTTTCTAAACTTCCGACGAAACTTCTTTGTAAGAAGTGCCATTTGATGTTCGAAATTTGCAAGAGAAACTTCATCGTCGGATTCGGCATCCTCGTCTTCCTCCTTTGTTGAATTAAGCGCAACACCTGTACTTTTAGAGAAAGACTTGGAAGAAGATTGATTAGTAGGAAAAGTCATTTCATAAGTTTGTAAGGCGCCTACTAATTCATCAACTTCATCAACTTTCATATCATCCGGATGATTGATCGTTTCAATAGCCGCGACTTTAGCCCTAAAGCGCTCCGGAAGTGTTCGAAGGATTTTTCTAACAACCTTAGATTCGGGGATCTTCTCTCCCAAGTTAGCACATGTATTAATGATATCTTGGAGTCTAGTAAAATACTCAATAAAAGATTCATGCTCCTCCATTCGAATATAATCAAATTGACTCGTAAGCATCTGGAGCTTTTGAACTTTTACTAGACTTGTACCCTCATGTGTAACTTGTAGGGTATCCCAAATCTCTTTTGCCGTTTCACACGCCGAGACGCGTGAAAACTCGGTTTGAGTTAGGGCATTAAATAAAGCATTTATTCCCTTACCATTAAAAGAGGATAAATCAATTTCATCCTTCGACCACTTATTCCGTGGCTTAGGTACAGTTGCGTTATTAACCACTTCGGTTGGATGTTTCCATCCAAGTTCAATGGTTTGCCATACTCGCTCATCAATTGCGATGAGGAAGGCTCTCATCCGGACTTTCCAATAAGCGTAGTTGGTTCCATCAAATAAAGGTGGCCTAAATATATTACCTCCTTCACCCATTATGAAAGATAAAGCCTAGATCCTGCTCTGATACCAATTGAAAGATAGGGGGTGCCCTAGGATCTATCTAGAGTATATCAATCACCTAGAGGGGGGTGAATAGGTGTATAAACAAAAATCACAAATCTCAATGCGATAAAGTAAATGCGGAAAATAAATCAGCACACCGAGATTTACGTGGGAAACTCAACCTTGGAGAAAAACCCACGGGACCAACACGCGGAAAAACAATCCACTAAGAGTAAAGAATTACAAGGTGATTACCGACTCCACGGACTTAACCTCTCCCTTCTCTTCAGCGGATCACGCGCACCAATGGGTTGTCCACGCCCCACGTCCGAATCCACGGACGCCACTCGAATCCTCGAGCACCAACGATCCGAATCCACGAACCGTCTTGATCATGCCGAATCCACGACGCCACTCCGTCCGGAGCAAAACAAATAAGGTTGATGATGATTCCTTGCTTAGAAGAACATAAAATATCTGTGGGAATAATCTCTAAGCAATTCTCAAATTGATTCTAAAAGAATATTAGAAATTAGGTCACCATGAATCAATTTGAGAGAAGCTTGATGTAGAAGATGAGGAAAACGGTTACCTACAAGCTTCTAGGATTTCTAAAAGGTAATCTATGCTTAACCACGTTTTAGAGACACCCCCACATCTTATTTATAGGTTAGAAGCAATCCGAAAAAGATTAGGATTAAAAAATAGTTTTTAGAAAGGTTTGGAAGCAAACCGATTTCGACTAGGATTGAAAAACTGATTTTAGAAAGGTTTGGAACCAAATTAGGATTGCAAAGATATTTTAAGGAATCTACCATCTTATTTTTAGGTTTGGGAGACATTAGAATCATAGTAGGATTGAAAAAATAGAATTTCAGAAAAACTCGACGAGTTGAGGTCCGGATCGCGGGTATGGGGTCCGGACCTTGAAACTCTTCAGGCGTTTCATTGTCCGGACCTCAGCCATCAGGATCCGGACCCGTTCTGCGAAACTGTCTGTCATGCTCACGGGTTCCGGACCTCAGCTTCCAGGGTCCGGACCCGGACAGCGAAACCATGAGTATGCGTACGGGTTCCAGACCTCAGCTTCCAGGGTCCGGACTCGGTCTGCGAACTAGCATAACCTGCCCATGGGTTCCGGACCTCATGTTCCAGGGTCCGGACCTCGTAGTATGAATTTTTCCGATTCGTTTATAAATCATTAAAAACCTATTCTAATGTCTTCCTAACACTTGTAAATATTTATAAATCATCATCAAGATTATTTAAACTTACCAAGCATCGTGAATTCAAACGTGGAGTCTTCGAGTCTTTGTTCTTCGTCTTTTCTTCTTCGAACCTTCAAGACTCCGACTCACTTCACAAAATATGCCAATATAAAATCCGTAACAGGTGTGTTCAGGTACTTGCACAGTTCTTGCATGTGTGGCATCTACAATTTCTATTTCATGTGCAATAGCAAATGATCGAGCAATGAATGAATGCAATGCACCAGTATCAAACAAAGCTCTACATCGAATGCCTTTAATTAACACAATACCTGCCACGACGTCATCCTGGGCAGAAGGCTCCTCCACCTGTGAGGCGAATACCCATCCACTGAGCGCTGGCCGCTGGCCCTCCATTGGTCTCGGCGGCTGAGTACGGCCTGCCGACATCGCCGCGGGTGGGATGCCCGCAAGCTGCCTCGGTGGTGCAAACGCCGATGCCGACGACGGTGCTCGGCCATCATCCATCGGGCAGTTGTACCGCATGTGACACGGCTGTCCGCACTTGTAGCACCGGCCCTCACGATAATCACATTGCTGAGGGTTGTGGGGGCCGCTACAAATCGGGCACTGGGTTGAGGGTCGGTTTCGTCGGGACCCTCGCGACTGGTTCTGCGACTGCGAGTGCTTCGGGGGCCGCTTAGAGCTAGATTGTCAACCCGAGCCACCCGCCGGTCGCTTCTTTCCTTTTTCTTTATCTTTCTCTTTTTCTCTCTCCCAAGACTCGCGCTCCTCGCGCGCACATGCATTCCCGTGCTCCACCCAAAAAGCACGGTCCAAGACCTCCGCAAAGGTCTGTAGCTTAAGGGCGTGTACCGCCCGAAAGATCTCCGGTCAAAGTCCGCGCACGAAACAGTCGACCTTGTCCAACTCTCCGCGGACAACATGCGGTACGCAATTAATAATGTACGAGAACTCCCTCTCGTACTCGCGCACGGTGCGGTTCCCTTGTTTCAACTTCCGGAACCTTTCTTGAAGTTTTCTTTTCTCGCTATCGGGGAAGTAGGCGGCGAACACCATACCCCGAAATTCCTCCCATGTCGGTGGCGGAAGGCTAGAGAGTCGATCACGTTGGACTCCCTTCCACCACACCTTCGCCGATCGCTCCAAACAATGAGCGGCGAGGTGCACCTTGTCCCTCTCCAAGGTATAGAGATCCTCGAAGAGCGTCTCAATAGCATCGATCCACGTTTCCACGTCCCATGGATCCACGTTCTCCCCGCTAAAGATAGGCGGGATGAACTATTTAAACCTCATGAGAGCCGCAAGTGCGCGCTCTCGCTCCGCGTCCTCCATCTCGGAGTCGGGCATAGGAGTACCCGACCCACCGGCTACAATCGGTGATGCCGGTGGCGCCACAGCCGGCGCCGGTGTCACCTCCTCGGCCGGTGCCGAAGCAGAGGCCGGAGGTACTCCCAACCTCTCCTCCCTAATCGCAGCCGCTTGCTGCGCCATCTCGTCTTGGAGCTTTTTAATTTGCTCCTCCTGTCGCTGCATGGCTTCGGCCTGCCGCCGAACCATGCCCATCAACTCGGTCAACTCATTACGAAGACCCGAGTTCACGCCCTCCCCGAGTTGTTCGGGAGCCGCGCTCGATCCTCCGAGCCCAGCCCTCGTAGGAAGCCGTTCACGTACCATTATCTCCTGAAAACACAACGACTTTGGTCATTTCATGACATTCAAAGTCATTTGTAACACAACGTTTCATGAAAATAAACGTGAACCCAATCTAGGCGAAAGTCACACAAGGGTCCTTATTCCCCTCACTTGGTTTCATGTTGTCGGCCGCCAACACGAACACACTTGGTGAAGAATAAGACACACCTCGAGTCTACCTCTATTTCCAACTAGAGGCATAAGGACATAACCCAATCACTTATCTTTCGCCATAATCAAAGATCTCGTCACTCACGAGCCTACACTCCTAGGGTCTTTTCCTTCCTAGGGTTTCTTAGGTCCACCTAGACCGTTTCTATGCTCTGATACCACCTCAGTCTGTCACGCCCCGTCGGGCCTTTAACACCAACTAGGTGGAAAGGATAACCGCACGGGCGCATGCCCCAGAACCGCCGAACGGATAGAGCCTCTTCTACCCGCCCAAGGGGTCACAACACAAGCTTATCCACGAGGTTCCAACTAGGAACGGAGTACAAGAGTTGCATAAGAAAAGCATCAACATAAAGAAGTTCTACTTCTATTACATCACATTACACATTTATACATGCCCAAAATTTTCTTTTCTTTCATTTCCATTCCATACATCATGTTCCAAAACTATGGAATATACAAGTTGCATACAATCAATGCAAACCCCTATACTATCCAAGTCCAAGACTAGGGGTACAACTCTTATGTATCACCAAAATAGAAGGGCCGCTATCTAGAGAGCTAAACCCTTGCCTCGCTCCGCCGCCTCACTCGCGGAAGGACCTGAAAAACATGGGGTGAGAACTATAAACATAGTTTCCATTGGGTAAGGCCACCCGAGAGAGAAGCTCGACCCACCAGGTCCAAAGAAACAACATATGCATAAGTTAGATCACAAATAACTATGCAAGAAATATTTACATGCTTGTTAATAAACATAAAGGATGCAACCAAATGAAATGTAACTTATCATTCTCTCCTAGGTTCATCCTATATTTCACATCGACCAAGTTCAACTACTTGTCATTTACTTATGGTTTCGGAATCGCCGTCTCACCATAATGGTTCCAACATTCAAGGAGTGAACTCGTCACCTCCTAGTTCGAGTAGCGAACTCGTCGCATACTCGGGATAGCAAAATCGTCGCATACCCCATCTCAACACCGCCATCACATGGCATGGGTAGCGAACTCGTCGCATACCCGGGATAACAACCTCGTCGCACATCCCATTTCAACACTGCCATCACATGGCATGGGTAGCGAACTCGTCGCATACCCGGGATAGCAACCTCGTCGCACATCCCGTTTCAACACCGCCAACTCATGGCATGGTAGCGAAATCGTCGCATACCCGGGATAGCAAAATCGTCGCACATCCCGTTTCAACACCGCCAACTCATGGCATGGTAGCGAAATCGTCGCATACCCGGGATAGCAAAATCGTCGCACACCCCGTTGTTCACATTTTACACTTGCCAACCTAAGTCTCATGACCTTAGGTTCAAGTCACTAAGTCTCACCTATGTTCAATAACACTAGGTTTACTTTCTTATTCTCAACCTAGGTTCCATGATTCTAGGTTCCAATCTCATGTCCAACCTATGTGCAATGACACTAGGTTCCATTCTCACATGTTCCAACCTATGTTCAATGACACTAGGTTCCATTCTCACATGTTCCAACCTATGTTCAATAACACTAGGTTCCATTCTCACATGTTCCAACCTATGTTCAATAACACTAGGTTCTATTCTCACATGTCTCAACCTATGTTCAATGACACTAGGTTCTATTCTCACTTGTCTCAACCTATGTTCAATGACACTTGGTTCTATTCTCACATGTCTCAACCTATGTTCAATAACACTAGGTTCCAATCATACATGCAACCATGCAACAAGTATAGATAATTGAATTATACTTGAATTCTATATCATGCAATATGAGCTCATTGCTCTACCTATCATGATTTTACTTTTGCCAACATGCAAGTTCTAGGGTTCACAACACATACCATTTTATCTTTAAATGGATATTTACCCTAGACATTGAAGTGACCTAATCACTTCGGTAAACACAAACCCACCTCAAGAGCTTCCGAATTCTTGTATTCTTCAAGCTCCTAAGTCTCCAAGCCTTGAGTTCTTGTTTCAACCCAAGCTTCTACAAGAAAACGGTTCGTTACTCGTTACGAACCCTTAATTCAACTCAATACACGAAATCAAGTGTTCTAACATGATTTCCAATGCCTCAATTGCAATTCCCGAAGGTCCAAATATTTTTAGAACCTCTCAAGGCAAAAACCCTCATTTAACCTAGGTTTCACATGCATGCATGTAGAACCTCAAAATTTCTTGGCCAATCTCCATATTTTGTATTTTAGATTGCCTAGGATTCCAAAAAACCTCATAATAAAGGATTAAATCCAAGGTTTGAACCCAAAACGTGAGGAACTAACCTTAACCACGAGTTCCCCAAGCTTCTTCTTGCACCAAGAAGCTTCTTTTCTCCTTTGGAAGTCTTTTCCAAGCTCCAATCCACCACTTATCCAAGCTTTGGAGAGTTCTCTAGAGAGAGAAAGTGAGAGAAATGGAGAGGAGAAGTAGAGGAGGAAGACAATGAGAAGGGGAGAGGATCTCAGCCCTTCATACACCCCAACACATGTGAAAAGACTGTTTTGCCCCTCTCCACAACCAACACAAACAACCAGCCAAAATTAGAATTTCGTAACACTGTATACCGGTATGTGCGTGTGCATACCGGTATACGGGTGTTAGTTCCGGTATACCCCGGAGGATTCCGCAGAACGCGAGAGCTGGGTTTTCGGTTTCGACCATCGCATTCCGGTATACCTCATCACATACCGGTACTAATCACATCAGTACCGGTATGGAGGTCCACATACCGGAATCCACTGCAGACTTCACAAGTTCAGCAGTTTTAACTTTTCGAAGTCCGTTTTCGCGCCTCGTTTGCGCCGAAAATACTTCACACCAGTCCCAAACTTGGCCGAAGCCTCACTGTAGTACACTGAACTTTAGCAAATTGTGGAGTTCTAGTGAGAGAATAGTGGCTTATACTATTCTGGAGTTTTGGGTTGAGTTTGGTGAGTTTCGGAGTGTTTTCGGGACTTGAAAAGTGCGAAAACGGACTCCGGAAGTCGAAATCTGCAAAAGTGCAGATTTTGCAATTGCATACCGGTATCTGGTCTAGGCATACCGGAATCCAGTGAGAACTGGTTGTGCGCAGCTCTCGGGTTCTGCGGAATCCAGCAACTGATACCGGAATAGGCTGCATACCGGTATACTGATGTTGGGATACCGGTACCGAAGTGTTTTGTACCGGTACTGAAAAAGCCGCATACCGGAATGCCGTTGCGCAGCTGGTTGGCCGAGGCTCGAGTTTTGCAGAATTTGTGCAGTATACCGGTATACACATGCGCATACCGGTATACAATGCTGCAGAGTGCATCTTATGCAGTTTTGCAATTTTGTTCTTTGGAGGGGCTTTTGTGGATTTTGTTGCTCGGGTTTAAGTACCCCTTCACCCCTCTCTTGTGGTGTGGGCTGAGGACTTAAAGGAGAAGAAAGGTAGGGTTTCCCTCTCTCTCTCTCTCTAGATTTCTTGCTCCCAACCCCCTAGATCATGGATTTGATCTCTTCTTTCTCCATTTTCTTCTTGGAGGTTGACTCCTAGGCTTGGAGGGAGCTCGTGGCTGAAGAGGAGAGCTTGTTGGTGGATGAATCTCCAACCCTAGTCTCTTTTTGCTTGGTTTGGAGCTCTTATGAGGTGAGTGATTATCCTACAACTCCTCTATTGGTGATTACTACTTGGATTTGGGATGAAAACCTAGAAATTGGAAAACTAGGGTTTCATTTAGGGTTTCGTGATTGTGAGCCCTTGAGGTGGAATTGATGGGTGTAGAACGTTGTTGTAGGTTGGATTTGAAGATCCCTAACCTCAATTTGGACTTAGAACAAGTTTTACTTGCTCAAGGTATTTTTTCACCCATTTACCTCATAGTTTTTGGTGGTTTTCAAATTTGTTCGTTCGAAGCTTTTAACCCCTTGGAAAATTATCTTAGGGTATGAGAAGCTCGGGGGACAACTCCGTTTCGATGTACTGCGAGGTTTCGACGGTTTTCCGGTGGGTTTGACCTCACCGAAATGGGTAAACTCCCCCTATGTCTCCTATCTTGTTATAGGATTGATTAGATGCATAATTAGAATAATTATGGCATGATGAGAATTGTGATTGCATGAGACATACATGTTGTGTATGAAAAGTGCATATTTCATATAGTATGGCATTATGAGAATAATATGCATGCTAGAGTATTGGTGTTAGTAGCGTAATGATGCATTATGAAATGCTAATTAAGTTATGCATGTTAGACATGAGTATCATATAAGACACTACTTGAGTGGTGGACTAGTGAATTCTCGTCGCATACTAAAGTATGCTTGTATAGAGAAAAGAGAGAATATGGCATATGCAAGATAAGTTTGTTGCACCTCATTAGGTGAGCAACTTTGATTGGCATCGTTGGCTTTTGGCTCGACCTTTTGGTCGTGGAAATGATTCCATGTTTAAGACATGAGGAAAGGGATTCTAGTTGTATGTGATAATTGTAATTAGTTAAACATGAGTTCTTGGTTAATGGAATACTCCCATGATAGCTTTTATACTCTATGTAGTAGAGGTTAATGTAGCTCATGCATGGCATGGTTTATGGACTTGTTGGTATTTGTAGAATGCATAATATATGGCATTAGAATAATGCATGGTTTTGGCATTTGTAGAATGCATGATATATGGCATTAGAATAATGCATGGTTTATGAACTTAGTAAACAAAGAGATGAACAGTTACATGTTAGAGACATGTGCATATTGGTAGGGACATACCAAAGGACAATTTGAGAACAACATGATGTTGTTGACATTTAGCATATTGGCTATTGAATGTAGTAGACATAATATGACATGTTTTGACATAATGTGAAATTAAACATATGATATTATTATGGTTGATTGTTGCTTGTTGGCCACTATGCTCGTTTACACATGCTTGTGAGGGTCGCTCCCTACAAGCCGGCACTCCGGAGTTGGCCTCGTGACAGTTATTTCGTCCGTGTGATAGAGAGCGCCGAAATGGAACCGCCGTGGGTAAGGCTCACCAAAGCGTGAGGTGTTGACTACCACGGAGCCATTAGGCTCGGCACAAGTGAACATCCCTCTATTGTATTCTTTTATGACTACACAGTTATGGTTTTATGCCAAGGTGAACATTCATATACTAAGTAAACTGGACTTAGAGTATCACAGCTAATTGATGCATATACATGTAGTGTATGGACATAGTATTGGGTGGTGACCTTGTGGCATTACATGTAGTGAGACATTAACATGACTTGGCACACTAGTGGTTAGTGAACATAACATACATATTGTTGGAAACAAGTCATATAGTTCATACATGTAGTAGAACATTGGATGTACATTACATACTTGTAGTTGGAGACAAGTCTTATGTGTAATAGTAAAACTTGACATATTGTGAGTTTATTACATTAGAGCATATGTGATTGATCATGGCATTAATTTGACATGCATGTAATTTGTGTAATTAAGTGTTGAGCTTATGACAATAGAGCATATTCATGTTCATGTAGATGATTTAGTCATTGGAGGCATGATAGTTGTAGAACTACCTGTTTAGCATTTAATATTTATGCTTTATGTTTCAGTTTAAACTATCTTGCCTCAGTTGACCTAGCGGTGTAATTCGCCACTCTCGGCGGCTTACCCACTGGGAACTATTGATTAATAGTTCTCACCCCCATTGTTGTTGGGTTTTATTTCAGAGCCTTCCGCAGCAGGAGAGGCTTGGGATCGTGGCGAGGGGTTAGCAGCTAGCTAGAGCCTCTACGGTCTTGTTGTTGTAGGCATACCATGGTGTCCTTTCATTGTATTTTATATGAAAGGTGTATAGTTGTTTTCTAGAGAGTGATCCTCTAGTATTGTTAAGATGTATAATGATTATTGTATATCTTGAGATTTTAGTTGGGTTGATCTTGTTTTAGATGTAGAATTATGTTCTCGCTCTGATCACCTTGTATAGGATGTATTCCTTACTCTTCTTGTTGTTGTTGTTATAGACGCCTTGTGTACATTGTGTTGTTTTGAGGTACACGGCGGGTCTGTGCACGTGCCTGGTAGGCTCTCCCTAGGGCCCGGGGCGTGACACTCACATATAGCCTCTCATGCTATTTTTTCACCGGAACTCCACAATTTGTAGAAGTTCGGTATGATGCACTGAAATTTAGTGTACTATAATATGGCATTAGAATAATGCATGGATTATAGCATTGTAGAATGCATGGAATATAGCATTGGAATAATACATTAATTATGGCATTGTAGAATACATTGAATATGGACTTGGTAAATTGAGATGTGAGCATGTACATGTTAGAGGCATGTTGCATATTGGTAGAGACATATCAACGAGTAATTTGAGAACAATGTGACTTATGTGTTATGGTTCCGACCTCGAGTCGATGTTGTGATTCCATGTTTTAGACATGATGACTGGGACTTGTTGCCCTTGGATACGATGCTTATGATCTGCGCTTGTTTGCCATTGTGCTCATTCGCACATGCTTGTGAGGGTCGCTCCCTACAAGCAGGCACTCCGGAGTTAGCCTTTGCGACACAGGATGCTCGCTCGTGCGGGATTGGGGCGCCGAAGTGGACTGCCATGGGTAGAGCTCGTAGGGCTTATTCCTTGTAGAGGAATGTTGACTACCACGGGGCCATTAGGCACGGCACAAGCCGGGACGTTACCACGTGTAAGTCCCCTCGCTAATTGGGTGAAAGCTAAGTAAACTTGACATAGTACACTACATTCGGTTGATGCATATATGTGTAGTAGATAGATATAGTAGTGAGTTGCTGTCGTGTGGCATTACTTAGCTTGACACCATTTGGATGCATTCATCGTAGTTGGACATTCATACTAGTCACTACTTGTATTAGCAACCATAGTGGTAGTAAACCTATACTCATGATGATTAGTATAGTGGCATGTTATTATGATGATAATAGAGGGAATCTTTTAACTAGTATCCATGGCATTAATTCGACATGCATGTAAACTAGTGAGAATAACATATTGTGCTTATGATAGTAGAAATCATATTTATGTAGATGATTTAGTCATTTGGAGGCATGATAGTAGTAGTTTTATTGTTTAGCATTTATTGCTTATTACTTTATATTTCGACTTATACTATCTTTGCCTCAGTTGACCTAGCGGTGTATTTCGCCACTCTCGGCGGCTTACCCACTGGAAACTATTGTTTAATAGTTCTCACCCCCATGGTTGTTGGGTTTTTATTTCAGAGCCTTCCGCAGCGAGAGAGGCTTGGGATCGTGGCGAGGGGTTAGCAACTAGCTAGAGCCTCTACGATGATGCATAGATGTCCCTTATGCCTTTCTTTTATTTTGAGTGAAAGGTGTATAGTGTAATTGTTGGCCAATCCTTTAGCATTTAAGATGTACTATGATTAAGTTTTATTGTATATCTCGAGATTATAGTTGTGATGATCTTATTTTAGCAGTAGAATTATGTATATGCTCTGATCACCTGGTATAGGTTGTACTCCTGCTTCTTCTTTGCTGTTTTCATAGACGCCTTGTGTACATTGAGGTTTTCTTTGTGGTGTACACGGCGGGTCTGTGCACGTGCCTAGTAGGCTCCCACTAGGGCCCGAGGCGTGACAGATTATTTTGGTATCAGAGCCTAGGGTTGAGTCTTAGTGGACCTAGTGAACCTTAGGCCGGTTGGATGATAAGGAATAGGAACGTGAGAGACGGGGTCTCTTGTGACTTATTGGCGTAAGTATCATGATTGGGTCTTATCTTCAGCTCCAAAAGTGTTGGAGCTAGATCAAAGTGAACCACTTCTATACCCTTGGAGGGTCACATTGGCGGCCGACAATGTGACATCGGGGAATAGTGGAAGTCCACTTCATTACTTTCGCATGATTGGGGTTGTAGTTTCGTGTGGGGATGCGTTGGCGTGGGGTGTTTCACCTGCGCATGTTATGCTTGTTGCAGCTTGAGTGGTGGACGACGCACTCGATAGCGGCCGAGGCAGCCGAGACAGAAATTCTGCATCCTCCGGATCTGGTGAGATCCTGAAGTTGTGAATATAACTGGCAATTTCAGCGAGCACGGTGGAGCGGCGATCAATTATGATGTTACTCCCAGATGAGGCTTTACGCCAACAAGACGAGGAAACTAAGCGGCTGGAGGGCTTGTTGATCGAGCAGGCGGCCGACATCAGGGAAACTCTATGAGAATGCGGATTGCACCTTGATAAGGGCGAGTGACGTGGAGACCGTTGGGACGGTAAGTTTGAGACCCCAGATAGTCCTATATATGAGATATAATAGGGCTGAACTCTCAACCCGGCTTAAGCATTTTCGGTGGTGGACAAGCCGAAGAGGTTGAGAGAGTTAAGCGTGCTAGGACGGGAGAAGTCCTAGGATGGGTGACCCCCTGGGAAGTTTGGGCGTCACAGTAAGAGAAGTCACTGAGAGCGACAAGTCAAGTGTAAGAGGACAATCAAGGCAATCAAAGAGAAATTGATTTCGAGGACGTGGTTCCTTAGCAGGATGAATGAAGGACATCAAATCGTCATCAACTATTACGATGTGCGAGCGGTGGAATCCGCATGTACCTTGCAATGCCCTCGACGTAGAGGCGAGTGCTTTTTCGTGGCCAGGCATGCCATTCCCAGTTGGAGTGTTCGTGGAGAACAATGTCGACAAAATTGGTATCGAATTCGTGCGGCTGGCACCCGGTGGATGCATGCCTGTATGTCAGGCGGAGGATGAAGCAGCGACGATGGAGGTTGTCGCAGCTCGTGATATTGGAGCTAGTTTGGTGTTTGTTATGATTGCGTTGATTGTAGTTTTGGATCGGCTGTTTGCCGAGTGTGGGGCAGGGAACTCATTCCTTGTTGATTACAGAATGAGTTGGTCCCGATTTTGTGGATTTTCGGGAGTACTATTTTCGTGCTCCATGTAGATTGGAGGTTTCTGTGTGCCAACGAACTGATTGGCTATGTTTGGATTTGGGCTGGCTCCTCGGGTATTTTGTTACCGATGATTGAGTGAGCCGAGCTGTAGTGTCTTGGGAACCTAGACACAAAATAGTATTTTCAGGGGGCGTGAAGGTTCGCTATTTGCGATGATTGTTTCACCCGCCCGAGCCTAGTTGTTGGCTGAGTGGACTCGTGGCCTTTAGGCCAGCATCCTTGAGAATGATTGAGAACCCTCAAAAGTGAGGATGTCTCTCGTGAGGGAGTTGCTTGTGCAATCCCGGTTGCGTTGTGAGAATCAGAGGTTTGGTCTTGAGACCTCCTTCTGTCTAGTGTTTCTCTTGTGGAGCATCGGTCTCATTGTTTTGGGTGGTTGGGTTACTTCGACTATATGTCGACTATCGTGAACTCAGCAAGGTCACGATCATGAGTGAGTAACCGCAGCCGAGATCTGTTGATATGTTTGATCAGCTCCATGGATTCTGATTTTACTCGAGATTGGTTTACAATCTGAGTACCGCTCTTGTTTGATCGAGCTTGAGAGTGTACCGAGGATGACTTTTTGTACTCGGTTTGGACATTACGAAATGTCGTGATGTCATGCGAGCTGGTAGTTGCTCGTGTAGTGTGTTGTGATGGTTGATTTGTTTTGGGTGTCTTTGTCCCTGTGTGCATCGACGACACCTTGTGGAAATCTTGAAGTGATGAAGACCAGGAAGATTTCTTGGAGTAGGTGCTGCAAGTACTTCAAGTGGAGGAAGTGCCGATTTGGTCGTGAGAACAAGCATTATTTGACAAGTGAGTCAAAGCGGATGTGATTGAAGTTTCCAAGAAATCAAGCAATTCATAGTTGATTTGGACAAGCAGATGTAACCGAAGTTCAAACTTCTTAGTTTGATCGGATGTTGTGGATAATTGCGGAGAGATTTGTTAAGTTATCCGCTCCCTTTAATTGACTCACACATGAAGGGTTAATCTGTTTTGGAATAATTTGTGTGAGAGAAGTTTCTTGGAATTGTTGGCGTGGTTGACAACCGCCAACCTTGTCTACCCGAAGGTGGGTTATATGGTTTGCAATTATGTCTTCTCCGTGGACTAAGTTGTATTTCGATGCTAAATGAAAGGTAGTACTGACCTTTCAGCAATCGAGGGATTATGAGAAGAATCGCCGATCCACGAATTGGAATGGGCCGCCATAGCCTTTACTAGGAAACTATGGCAATATTATGTTTAGCCAGTGGTGTGAGGTACACACGGATCTTAAAGTTTGGGATGCCTCTTCACTCAAGGAAGTGAGTTGAAGCAATGAAGACAGGTTAGAGGTTGATGTACTGGATATATCAATAAGACTGATAAAAATGAAATGATATCTGTCCTTTTGGATCGGATCACGGAAGCTAGCCTTGATTCCGACTTGTAAATGGTGCAATCAGAGGTCAAGAATACAACGGCTGATGAATTCCTAGTGGACAGTCAGAAAGTGCCTTGGTTGTGGAATTGACAAGTTGTACCTGTGATAACAGGATTTAGGAGATATGCTAAGTGAAGCTCTTTGAGCAACGCATGTGATGCGTATGAGCGGCATTGAAGATGGTGTATAGACCAGATGTGTCACACTTGTGGCAGGACTGAAGTCATCGCTGGAAAGTTTTGGTATAGTGTTAGATGTAACAACAAGTGAAGAACGAGCCTCAACTTCTTGAGAACAAGTTGCAAAGGCTATATACCCTCGCAAGAAAGTAGAGGATGATTACCGAAACTTCTGGTATTGGATTGTCTCGCTTTCAACTAGATATGGTGTAGTTAAGAGATTGTGAATAAGGTGCTAAGCCAGCTCAATCACCGCTATTCACATGATTTGGGTTGAGGAAAAGTTCACACAAGTATAAACTTTGAAGATCGCTTAACTCTACTGTTTTAGAATTTGAGCTCAATGGATAATTCTCGGTAAGAAATAGGATTTCAAGCGTGAAATCAGATGTTCGGAATGTGATACCTAGCTAAAGGAATCCAAGAGTTATGTGTATGAGGAATCTAAGCTCCAGATTCATTGGACTATTTGAGATCCTGAGGCAAATGGGCCTAGTGGCGTATCGAGTTGTCTTACCTCCAGACCTGTTGAAGGTATATGATGTATTTCAGTTATTGACACTCCGAGCAAGTGTTTTGGATTCTACCCCGATGGTGGATGTCGCTTCATTAGAGCTACATGATGATCTAAACTTCAAGGAACAGTTGTTGCGATTTGGACTCGTGGAATGTAGGAATTTGGAATTACCACTATTCCTACTACAAGGTGCTTTGGAACAAACATCATGGATACAAGGTTATGTGTGAGCTGGAGGCTTCACCGCGAGGACGATGTTTTTATCTCCTTCAGACTTGTTGCCGATTGTTGATCCGTAGTTTCGCGGACGAAACACCTTTTTAGGAGGGGAGAATGTAGCACACTGAACTTTAGCAAATTACGGAGTTCTAGTGAGAAAATAGTGCCTTATACTATTCTGGAGATTTGGGTTGAGTTTGGTGAGCTGGGGAGTGTTTTCGGGACTTGAGAAGTGCAAAAACGGACTACGGAGAGCGAAATCTGCAAAAGGTGCAGATTTTGCATTGTATTCCGGTATGGCTTGAGATACCGGAATGGATTTAAAGTATTCCGGTATGGATGTTGAAATACCGGAATACTGTGGAATTCCGCAGTTTGGCCGAGGCTCGGATTTTGCAGATTTTTGAGCCTGATTCCGGAATGCCTATTCGTATACCGGAATACAGTGCTGCAGAATGTGTTTTCGAGCAGTTTTGCAATTTTAGACTTTTGAGGGGCCTTAGGGGATTTTGTGCTCGAGGTTTAAGTACCCCTTCACTTCCTCTTGTGCCATTGCTGCTGAGGCTTTGGGAGAAGGAGGTAAGCTTCCTCCCCCTCTCTCTCTCTTGATTTTCCCACTTCCACCCCTCTAAAGCTTGGATTTAATCCCCTTTTCTCCATTTTCTCCATGGAGGCTTGCTCCTAGGCTTTGGAAGGAACTCGGGATGGTAGAGATGAGCTTGTTTGGGGACTTAGCTTCAACCCTTGCATCTTTGAGCTTGGTTGAGATCTTGATTGAGGTTTGTAGCCCTCTATTCTCTCTTTATGTATGAGATTTGTGTGTATTTTGGAAGAAAACCTAGTTTGGTAGAAACTAGGGTTTATTTTGGGTTTCCTCTCATGAGGGTTTTTGAGATGAGATTGATGGGTGTAGAATGATGCTTTAGGTTGGATTTGAAGATCCCTAACCTTGATTTGGACTTTGGACAAGTTCTACTTGATCAAAGGTAATTTCCACCCATTTTTCTCTTGTATTATGGTGATTTTTGAGATGTGATCGTTCGAAACTTCTTACCCCTTGGAAAATTATCTTAGTGCATGAGAAGCTTAGGGGACAACTTCGTGCGAAGGAACGACGAGGTTTCGTTGGGTATCCGGTGGGTCTGACCTCACCGAAATGGGTGAACTCCCTCTATGTCTCCTATTTTATTATAGAATTGATTAGATGATTAATTGTGCTAATTATGACATGGTAGGAATTGTAAACGCATGATATATACATGTTGCATGTGAAAAGTGGCATACTCCATATAGTAGAGTATTATGAGAATGATAAGCATGCTAGAGTACTTGCACTAGTATTGTGATGACGCATTCATGAAATGCTATTTAAGATATGCATGCTAGTGAGGAGTGTCATATGAGACACTACTTGGTTAATGGATTAGTGAATTTACTTACGCATGCTAAAGTATGCTTGCTATAGAGAAAAGAAAGGACATGCTAAATGCAAAACAAGTGTGTTGCACCTTATCTAGGTGAGCAACTATGACGGGTGTTGTTATATTGTACTCGACCTTTAGGTCGTTGAATGATTCCATGTTTAAGACATGATGAAAGGGGTTACCTACTTACTTGATTGTGTAAACGGCAAAAGCATATATTTGCTTAGTTAAATAAGAGATAGATCACCTGCATGATGATTTTATACTCCATGTAGTGGAGGCTTATGTAGCATGGCATCTACACATCATTAACTATGATTTGGATGGCAGTGTAGAATGCATTGAATATGGCATTAGAATAATGCATGGATTATAGCATTGTAGAATGCATGGAATATAGCATTGGAATAATGCATTAATTATGGCATTGTAGAATGCATTGAATATGGACTTGGTAAATTGAGATGTGAGCATGTACATGTTAGAGGCATGTTGCATATTGGTAGAGACATATCAACGAGTAATTTGAGAACAATGTGACTTATGTGTTATGGTTCCGACCTCGAGTTGATGTTGTGATTCCATGTTTTAGACATGATGACTGGGACTTGTTGCCCTTGGATACGATGCTTATGATCTGCGCTTGTTTGCCATTGTGCTCATTCGCACATGCTTGTGAGGGTCGCTCCCTACAAGCCGGCACTCCGGAGTTAGCCTTTGCGACGCAGGATGCTCGCTCGTGCGGGATTGGGGCGCCGAAGTGGACTGCCGTGGGTAGGGCTCGTAAGGCTTATTCCTTGTAGGGGAATGTTGACTACCACGGGGCCATTAGGCATGGCACAAGCCGGGACGTTACCACGTGTAAGTCCCCTCGCTAATTGGGTGAAAGCTAAGTAAACTTGACATAGTACACTACATTCGGTTGATGCATATATGTGTAGTAGATGGATATAGTAGTGAGTTGCTGTCGTGTGACATTACTTAGCTTGACACCATTTGGATGCATTCATCGTAGTTGGACGTTCATACTAGTCACTACTTGTATTAGCAACCATAGTGGTAGTAAACCTATACTCATGATGATTAGTATAGTGGCATGGTATTATGATGATAATAGAGGAAATCTTTTAACTAGTATCCATGGCATTAATTCGACATGCATGTAAACTAGTGAGAATAACATATTGTTCTTATGATAGTAGAAATCATATTCATGTAGATGATTTAGTCATTTGGAGGCATGATAGTAGTAGTTTTATTGTTAGCATTTACTGCTTATTACTTTATATTTCAGCTTATACTATCTTTGCCTCAGTTGACCTAGCGGTGTATTTCGCCACTCTCGGCGGCTTACCCACTGCAAACTATTGTTTAATAGTTCTCACCCCTATGGTTGTTGGGTTTTTGTTTCAGAGCCTTCCGCAGCGGGAGAGGCTTGGGATCGTGGCGAGGGGTTAGCAACTAGCTAGAGCCTATACGATGATGCATAGATGGACCCTTATGCCTTTCTTTTATTTTGAGTGAAAGGTGTATAGTGTAATTGTTGGCCAATCCTTTAGCATTTAATATGTACTATGATTAAGTTTTATTGTATATCTCGAGATTATAGTTGTGATGATCTTATTTTAGCAGTAGAATTATGTATATGCTCTGATCACCTGGTATAGGTTGTACTCCTGCTTCTTCTTTGCTGTTTTCATAGACGCCTTGTGTACATTGAGGTTTTCTTTGTGGTGTACACGGCGGGTCTGTGCACGTGCCTGGTAGGCTCCCACTAGGGCCCGGGGCGTGACATGCTTGCAGTTATAGCACTTCAGATTTGAAGCATCCCTATTGTCAGCGCGCCTGCCTCTGCGACGTTTTCCAACTCCACCCTGAGGAGCGTGATTTTGATTCTTCTATGCTCCATTATTGTGATGTTTCTTGCGCTTGGGTGTGATCCCACCCGCGCTTCTCAGAGCATGCAACAAGAGCGACAGAACTGTTTGCTTCCAAGCATTCTGCCTCGAGCTCGAGATGACGAGATGTCATTAAACATTTTAATACTCTCATTGTGCGTCATCAGGAGCTTCATCTGAGGCCATTCATGATCCAACAGTGAACGAATCATCGCAAGAACCTGTTACTCATCGTTGAGCTTGTTTCCAGCAGCCTTAAGGTCCTGAATCATGGCGCTCATCACGCGGAGGTGCTCAGCCATTGAGTGCTTCGGGTCCTTCGTGTACTGCTGAAACTTCAGATTTAAGGTATGCAGTCTCGTAGCTGAAGTTTGCAAAAAGCAATCTTGAGATTGTCCTACATGTCCTTAGCAGTCTCTAGGTCTCAAACTGTCCAATGAGATCATCTTGCATGGTACACAATATAGTATACTGAGTAGTTCAATTCTTCTTGAACCACTTATTATAAACCTCCTATTCATGCTGTGCAGTAGTGCCTTCCGAAGGCATGGCCATTTTGACAAAGAGGGTTTCAAAAATCCCTTGTTTGTTTAGTAGGTATTACACTTTTCTATACCAAATATCATAATTCATTCAATCTAGCTTATCACATCTGGTGAGGTTAGCTATGACGTTTTTGGAAGCAATTTCTCTACATTCAAAAATAGGTTTGGACATTAGGCACATTTTCAAAAATAAACAAGATTGAAACATTATCCCCGACAAAACGGGATCGAAAACTTTGCTAGGCTCGTAATCATCACCCAGTGCCAGTTCAAAAATTACAATCTTATTAATTTTTTCTTTTAATTTTGGAACTTATCCAAAAATTTGAGACTCATCTATTTTAAAGAACACATCTATGTTTTTTTAAAAAATATATTTTGAGAACTTATCCCCATAATATCATCACACAAATTTAATTTCAAAAACGTCGACACTGCGCAAAACGCATTCCTTTACATGGCCTTAATTATTACATCACTTTTGCAGAATAAAACCTACAACGTTACTACAAAGATGTAAATCTGAAGAAAAAAATGTTCTACATGAATGCTGCACACGTCTAACTCGTTTTTTTCAAAAATTAAATTTTGTTGAAAACACCGAAAGAACACAAGTACTTATATGCCAAAAAAAAAACACAATCATGCAATCACAATACGCTACACAAGTATTAATATTTTCACCCACAAAAGGATAAATAAAACAAACAACACATACATGCTACACAAGCATAAAAAATGTACCGCCGAGGAATATTAAAAAAAAAGTTTTTTGTTGTACCCCACAAAAAAAATTACCACATAGGAATTTAAAAAATAGATTTTTTCTAAACATATTTTGTGTATTTAAAAATGAATAAACAAACAAAAAAGAATGGCATGTCGATAGTCGCGTGAGACAGGGCGGCTCGCGCGCCCACACCTTAACGAGGCCGGGCCAAGTCCGCGCTACCGCAGTGCGGTGGGCCGGGCCTACACGCCTGCAGCGCGGCGGGGCCGAGCCAGGCCCGCGCTACCACAGTGCGACGGGCCGGGCCCGCACGCCCGCAGCGGGCCGGGTCATGCCCGCTCGCCGGCTGCAGGGCAGGCCGGGCTAGGCCTGCGCTACCACAGCAGCGCGGGTCGGGCCGAGCCTGTTCGCCCGCGCGCCTACAGCGGGACGGGCTGGCCTGGCCCACGCGCCTGGCCCGCGCGTCCGTAGCGCAGCAAGCCAGGCCCGCGCGCCCGCCCGCGGCGCGCGGGTCTACCCACAGCGTCCTTTAAATATTTATTTTGCAGAAAGCAAAAAAAATGAAAAAATATATATAACCGATATAATAATTTTTTATGCATGAAGCATAAAAAATTTACGACAGATGTAATTATTATTATTATTATTTTTTAATGCACGAAGTAGAAATAAGAAACACAACTAATAAAAAAAAACTTTTCAACTAAAACTAATTTATTTTTTTTTCTTTTTTTAATCAATTTTACATAGAAAATGAATAAAAAATTTGTAGAACTAATCTACATAAAAAAAATTGGTCAATGAAGCATGCGATCAAAAAATAAGCATCACAGGCATGATCATAAGGCGAAAACAAGCAAAAACAGCTTTGATACCAATTGTTGGAATTAGAGAGCAGTTGAAACTTAGAAAACTGGATAGCCAATGTATCCAGAAACCAAGATAGCCAATGTATCCAGAAACCAAAACGGATCGAGTTGCTGATTTTATTAGCCTTCTTAGATCGTCCTTGTCTCGATGCTTCTGGATCTTCCACGTATCTCGCCTTTTCCCATGCGTTGCGGATTATCGTATACGAAGAGGGCTAGCAGAGTCGCGTTGCGGATCGTCAAATGCGAAGAGGGCTACCAGAGTCCTCTTCTATATCCACATTCCAAAACCTCGAGAATGTAGGTGGAAATCCCAGAGAGAAAGAAGAGAGAGAAGAAGGAAGAAATCTCTATATTTGTATATTCTCATTGATACAAATTTCGAGAGAAAAAGGGCCATATTTATAGATTCTCGGACCCCTTTAAATATCCTGATTCTCACATAGAGATCAAGATTAGAGTATCTATTAAAATATTCATTAGAAAATATATTTCTTAACTAATAAGAAACATATAATTCGTCTTTATTCTTAACTTATATGGATAAATACCAATCCACATCTTATGTGGATCGGATTGAATTTGAACAGGCCAATGTGGAGACACCACATGTGTAGCACTCTGAATTTCGGTGCGTTGTATCGAACTTTACTAAATTTGATAAAGTTCGATGGAAGCCGATAATGGCTGGTGTGGAATCGGGTTCTGAAGGTTTCGGAACATTATGGGTACGAGTGGAAACCCGGAAATCGAAAAATTATGAAAAAGGGACCAAGTGGAGCAAAACTGCTCACGGGGTCCGGACCCTGGAAGCTGGGGTCCGGACAATGAAGTCCGCGGGCAGCCACGGTCCGGACCCGGATGTTACGGTCCGGACCCGAGCTGGTTTCTGAGTTGGGGTGCGTACGGGTTCCGGACCCGGACACCAAGGTCCGGACCCGGCCTGCGCGCTGGTCAGTTATCAGTGCGGGGTCCTGACCCCATTTGCAAAGTCCGGACCCGGCTGAGGCAGAATGCCCAGTGAGGGGTATTTTGGTAATTTCGCGGTGAATAGGTTATGTAGGGGGGGCTGAGGTCTTTCCCCTCATTCCTCTTCACTTTTCTCTCATTCCCTCTCCCTCTCCCTCACTTTCTCTCTCTAGAGATCTCTCCAAAGCTTGGAGAAGTGATGGATTGGAGCTTGGAAAAGGACTTCCAAGGTGCAAAGAAGCTTCTTGGTGCAAGAAGAAGCTTGGGAGCTAGGGCTTCGAGGTGAGTTCTTGTGATTTAGGGTTTAAACCTTGGATTTAATCCTTCAAGAAGAGGTTTTTCGAAACCCTAGGCAATCTTAACCACAAAAGGTGGAAGATTGGCCATGAAATCTAGAGTTTGGCTTGCATGCATGCAAACCCTAGTTAGATTTGGGGCTTTTGTCATGGGAGGTTCTAAAAATATTTGGACCTTCGGGAATTACAATTGAGGCATAGGAAATCATGTTAGAACACTTGATTTCAAGTATTGAGTTGATTTATGGGTTCGTAACGAGTAACGAACCGTTTTCTTGTAGAAGCTTGGGTTGAAGCAAGAACTCAAGGCTTGGACACTTAGGGGCTTGAAGAAATACAAGAATTTGAAAGCTCTTGAGGTGGGTTTGTGTTTACCGAAGTGATTAGGTCACTTCCATGTCTAGGGTAAATATCCATTTAAAGATAAAATAGTATGTGTTGTGAACCCTAGAATTTGCATGTTGGCAAAGGTAAAATCATGATAGGTAGAGCAATGAGCTCCTATTGCATGATATAGAATTCAAGTATAATTCAATTATCTATACTTGTTGCATGATTGCATGTATGATTGGAACCTAGTGTTATTGAACATAGGTTGGAACATGTGGGAATAGAACCTAATGTTATTGAACATAGGTTGGAACATGTGTGAATAGAACCTAGTGTTATTGAACATAGGTTGGAACATGTGAGAATGGAACCCAGTGTCATTGAACATAGGTTGGACATGAGATTGGAACCTAGAGTCATGGAACCTAGGTTGAGAATGAGAAAGTAAACCTAGTGTCATTGAACATAGGTGAGACTTAGTGACTTGAACCTAAGGTCATGAGACTTAGGTTGGCAAGTGAAAAATGTGAACAACGAGATGTGCGACGATTTTGCTATCCCGGGTAGGCGACGATTTCGCTACCATGCCATGAGTTGGCGGTGTTGAAACGGGATGTGCGACGATTTTGCTATCCCGGGTAGGCGACGATTTCGCTACCATGCCATGAGTTGGCGGTGTTGACACGGGATGTGCGACGATTTTGCTATCCTGGGTTTGCGACAATTTCGCTACCACGCCATGAGTTGGCGGTGTCGAGATGGGATGTGCGACGAGGTTGCTATCCCGGGTATGCGACGAGTTCGCTACCCATGTCATGTGATGGCGGTGTTGAGATGGGGTATGCGACGATTTTGCTATCCCGAGTATGCGACGAGTTCGCTACTCGAACTAGGAGGTGACGAGTGTACTCCTTGAATGTTGGAATCCTTATGGTAAGACGGCGATTCCGAAACCATAAGTAAATGACAAGTAATTGAACTTAGTCAATGTGAAATATAGGATGAACCTAGGAGAGAATGATAATTTATATTTCATTTGGTTGCATCCTTTATGTTTATTTACAAGCATGTAAATAATTGTTGCATAGTTATTTGTGATCTAACTTATGCATATGGTGTTTCTTTGGACCTGGTGGGTCGAGCTTCTCTCTTGGGTGGCCTTACCCACTGGGAACTATGTTTATAGTTCTCACCCCACGTTTTTCAGGTCCTTCCGCGAGTGAGGCGGCAGAGCGAGGCAAGAGTTTAGCTCTCTAGATAGCGGCCCTTCCATTTTGGTGATACATAGAGTTGTACCCCAAATCTTGGACTTTGATAGTATAGGAGATTTCCATTACATGTATGAAACTTATGTATTCCATAGTTTTGGGACATGGTGTATTTCCGAAAAGAAAAATTTGGGCATGTATAAATGTGCAATGTGATGTAATAGAAGTAGAACTTCTTTATGTTGACGCTTCCTTGTGCAACTCTTGTACTCCGTTCCTAGTTGGAACCTCGTGGATAAGCTTGTGTTGTGACGCCTTGGGCGGGTAGAAGGGACTCTATCTGTTCGGCGGGTCTGGGGCATGCGCCCGTGCGGTTATCCTTTCCACCTAGTTGGTGCTAAAGGCCCGGCGGGGCGTGACAGACTGAGGTGGTATCAGAGAGTAGAAACGGTCTAGATGGACCTAAGAAAACCCTAGGATGGAAAAGACCCTAGGAGTGTAGGCTCGTGAGTGACGAGATCTTTGATGTGGCGAAAGATAAGTGATTGGGTTATGTCCTTATGCCTCTAGTTGGAAATAGAGGTAGATTCGAGGTGTGTCTTATTCTTCACCAAGTATGTTTGTGTTGGCGGCCGACAACATGAAACCAAGTGAGGAGAATAAGGACCCTTGTGTGACTTTCGCCTAGATTGGGTTCACGTTTATTTTCGTGAAGTATAGAGTTGCGAATGACTTTGAAGGTCATGAAATGACCAAAATTGTTGTGTTTTCAGGAGATAATGGTACGTAGACGGCCTCCTACGAGGGCTGGGCTCAGAGGATCGAGCGCGGCTCCCGAACAACTCGGGGAGGGCGAGAACTCGGGTCTTCGTAATGAGTTGACCGATTTGATGGGCGTGGTTCGGCGACAGGCCGAAGCCATGCAGCGACAGGAGGAGCAGATTAAAAAGCTCCAAGACGAGATGGCGCAGCAAGCGGCTGCGATTAGGGATGAGAGGTTGGGAGTACCTCCGGCCTCTGCTTCGGCACCGGCCGAGGAGGTGACACCGGCGCCGGCTGTGGCGCCACCGGCATCACCGATTGTAGTCGGTGGGTCGGGTACTCCTATGCCCGACTCCGAGATGGAGGATGTGGAGCGAGAGCACGCACTTGCGGCTCTCATGAGGTTCAAGAAGTTCAACCCGCCTATCTTCAACGGGGAGAACGTGGATCCATGGGATGTAGAGACATGGATCGATGCCATGGAGACACTCTTCGAGGATCTATATACCTTGGAGAGGGACAAAGTGCATCTCGCCGCTCATTGTTTAGAGCGATCGGCGAAGGTGTGGTGGAAGGGAGTCCGGCGTGATCGACTCCCTAGCCTTCCGCCACCGATGTGGGAGGAGTTTCGGGGTATGGTATTTGCCGCCTACTTCTCTGATAGCGAGAAAAGAAAACTTCAAGAAAGGTTCCGGAAGTTGAAGAAGGGAAACCGCACCGTGCGCGAGTACGAGAGGGAGTTCTCGTACATTATTAATTACGTACCGCACGTTGTCCGCGGAGAGTTGGACAAGGTCGATTGTTTCGTGCGCGGACTTCGACCGGAGATCTTTCGGGCGGTGCACGCCCTCAAGCTAAAGACCTTTGTGGAGGTCTTGGACCGTGCTCTTTGGGTAGAGCACGGGAATGCTTGCGCGCGCGAGGAGCGCGAATCTTGGGAAAGAGAGAAGGAGAAGGATAAGGAAAAAGGAAAGAAGCGACCGGCGGGTGGCTCGGGTGGGCAATCTAACTCAAAGCGACCCCCGAAGCACTCGAAGTCGCAAAACCAATCGCGAGGGTTCCGGCGGAACCGACCCTGAACCCAGTGCCCGATTTGTAGCGGCCCCCACAACCCTCAGCAATGTGATTATCGTGACCCGGTGCTACAAATGCGGACAGCCGGGACATATGCGATACAATTACCCGATGGATGATGGCCGAGCACCGTCGTCGGCATCGGCCTTTGCATCGCCGAGACAGCTTGCGGGCATCCCACCCGCGACAATGTCGGCTGGCCGTACACAGCTGCCAAGACCAGTTGAGGGCCAGCGACCAGCGCCCAGTGGACGGGTGTTCGCCTCGTAGGTGGAGGAGCCTTCTGCCCAGGAGGATGTCGTGGCAGGTATTGTGTTAATTAAAGGCATTCGATGTAGAGCTTTGTTTGATACTGGTGCATCGCATTCATTCATTGCTCGATCATTTGCTATTGCACATGGAATAGAAATTGTAGATGCCACACATGCAAGAACTGTGCAAGTACCTGAACACACCTTTTGTGTACATCACGCGTGTGTAGGTTGTCCAGTGAGGGTTGAAAACTGGATCATGCCAGCTGATTTGCTGGTGTTAAGTCGAATGAATGAGTATGACTTAATCCTAGGAATGGATTGGCTCTCGAAATATCACGCTACTATTGATTGTGAGAGCCGGATAGTGAGGTTTAGAGAACCCGGGCACAAAGAGTTTGTGTACCGTGGTTGCAAGAGTTCGCTCTTTTCGTCAATGGTGTCCACGTCGCAAGCAAGGAAGCTTATTGCTAGTGGTTGCATTGCCTACTTGGCGACGGTAGTGGATGACCGAAAAGAAGTGTTGGGGCTCGAGGACATTCCTATAGTCCAAGAGTTTCCGGATGTATTTCCGACGGAGTTGCCCGGAATGCCATCGGACCGGGAAATAGAATTCGTGATCGATTTGCTCCCGGGTACGACGCCGATCTCTAAGGCCCCGTACAGGATGGCACCCGCGAAACTGAAGGAATTGAAAGCACAATTGCAAGATTTGATGGACAAGGGTTTCGTAAAGCCAAGTGTGTCACCTTGGGGAGCCCCTGTTCTATTTGTGCGGAAAAAGGACGGTTCGCTGCGGTTATGTGTAGATTACCGCGAGTTGAATAAAGTGACCGTCAAGAATAAGTACCCGTTATCCCGAATTGATGACTTGTTCGATCAGTTGCAAGGGTCTCGGGTGTATTCAAAGATTGATTTGCAATCCGGTTATCACCAATTGAAGATCAAACCGGAGGATGTGCATAAGACCGTATTTAGGACGCGGTATGGACACTATGAATTCACGGTTATGCCTTTCGGGCTTACCAATGCCCCGGCAGCGTTCATGGATTTAATGAACCGTGTGTTCAAACCACTATTGGATCAATTTGTGGTTGTGTTCATAGATGATATTCTTGTCTACTCTCGGAGTGAAGAGGAACATAAAGAGCACCTAAGGATTGTGCTTCAAGTTCTTCGAGAGAACAAGTTGTTCGCCAAGATGAAAAAGTGCGAATTTTGGATTCGTGAGGTCACTTTCTTGGGTCATGTGATCTCCGCGGAAGGAGTATCGGTGGACTCTATGAAAGTTGAGGCAATCAAGGATTGGCCTCGTCCGACCAATGTCACGGAAATACGAAGCTTTTTGGGTCTTGCGGGGTACTATCGGCGGTTCGTGGAGGGATTTTCAAAAATCTCCGGTCCACTAACGCGTCTTACCCGCAAGGGAGCCAAATATGTTTGGAGCGAGGAATGCGACCAAAGCTTTAAGGAGCTAAAAGAAAGGTTGACTTCGGCTCCGGTTCTCGCCTTGCCGATTGCGGGGGAGGGCTTTGTGGTGTATAGTGATGCATCACGGCGTGGTCTTGGGTGTGTGCTTATGCAAAGAGGACAAGTAATAGCATATGCCTCTCGACAGCTAAAGAGCTATGAGCAGAACTACCCCACCCACGACCTAGAGCTTGCAGCAGTGGTTTTCGCACTTAAGTTGTGGAGACACTATTTGTACGGGGAACATTGTGAGGTTTACACGGATCATAAAAGCTTAAAGTACTTATTCACTCAAAAGGAGTTGAATTTGAGGCAGCGGAGGTGGTTGGAGTTGATAAAGGATTACGACTTAACCATCTTGTACCACCCCGGTAGAGCCAATGTGGTGGCCGATGCGCTCAGTAGAAAATCCGTGGAGAACTTCGCAATTGAGATGACGGGACAAATGCCGTTAATCAAGGAAATGGGCCGGTTTGACTTGGAAGTCGTGGCCCCGGGCGTCCCCGCTAGACTTATGAATCTCGAGATTTGACCAACTTTGTTGGAGCAAATAAAAGAAAAGCAATCCGGTGATCCGGAACTCCAAAAGGTGCGGAGTGCTATCGAGAGCGGGCACGCCGGTGATTTTCATGTAGACTCGAAAGGCGCAATTCGATTTCGAAATCGATTGTGCGTGCAAAAAGTCGAGGATATTCGTGGGGAGATCTTGAAAGAAGCTCATACTTCTCCCTATGCGATTCACCCGGGCGGCACCAAAATGTACAAGGATCTTAAATTACATTATTGGTGGCCGGGGATGAAGCTTCATGTTGGACGCTTTGTGGCACAATGCTTAGTATGCCAACAGGTGAAAGCCGAGCGTCGCTTTCCGGCGGGAAAATTGCAAGGGTTGCCCATTCCAGTTTGGAAGTGGGAGAACATAGCAATGGACTTCGTTGTGGGTTCACCTCGATCACAAGGTGGCCACGACGCGATTTGGGTGGTGGTGGATCGTTTGTCAAAGTCGGCACACTTTTTGCCAATCTACACCACTTGGTCGGGAGACAAGTTAGCACAAGTCTACCTGGACGAGATTATGCGGTTGCACGGGGTCCCGACCTCGATAGTTTCAGATCGAGATCCCCGTTTTATGTCGCATTTTTGGAAAAGCTTGCAAGAAGCTTTGGGTACACGGGCTCGATTTCAGTTCAGTATTTCATCCTCAAACTGACGGTCAATCGAAAAGCACATTCAAATTTTGGAGGATATGCTGCGAGCGTGTGTGTTGGACTTCAAGGGTGCATGGCCTACTCATTTGCCGATGGCTGAATTTGCTTGCAATAATAGCTATCAATCTAGCATCGGTATGACACCGTTTGAAGCCTTGTATGGAAGGAAATGCCGCTCTCCTATTCATTGGAGTGAAGTCGGCGAGAGAAGGGTCTTAGGACCGGATGTTTTGCGTGAAGCGGAGGAAAAGGTCCGCTTGGCACGCGAACGCTTATCGACGGCGCAATCTCGACAAAAGAGTTATGCGGATCGACGTCGACGAGATTTGGAATTCGCGGTAGGAGACCGCGTCTTCTTGAAAGTGTCACCCATGAGAGGGGTGAAACGATATGGTGTTTGGGGTAAGTTAAGTCCCCGTTACATTGGACCTTATGAGGTTTTGGAGCGTGTGGGATCCGTGGCATATCGGCTAGCTTTGCCGCCAAAACATGCGGGGATACACAATATGTTCCATGTATCGACGCTCCGCAAGTATATGTATGATCCGACGCACGTCCTCGAGTATGTGCCTATAGAGCTTCATGAGGATATGACTTATGAGGAGTTTCCCTTGTGTATCATGGATCGCGAGGTGAAAAATTTGAGGAACCGTGAAATTCCTTATGTAAAAGTACAATGGACAAATCACGGTGAGCGAGAAGCTACGTGGGAATTGGAAAGCTCAATGAAGGAGCGGTTTTCTTACCTCTTCGCTGAGTCCAGCTGAGGTATGATTTAGTTTTGCGGACGAAACCCTCTTTAAGGGGGGAGGAATGTAGCACTCTGAATTTCGGTGCGTTGTATCGAACTTTACTAAATTTGATAAAGTTCGATGGAAGCCGATAATGGCTGGTGTGGAATCGGATTCCGAAGGTTTCGGAAAATTATGGGTACGAGTGGAAACCCGAAAATCAAAAAATTGTGAAAAAGGTACCAAGTGGAGCAAAACTGCTCACGGGGTCCGGACCCTTGAAGCTGGGGTCCGGACAATGAAGTCCGCGGGCAGCCACGGTCCGGACCCGGATGTTACGGTCCGGACCCGAGCTGGTTTCCGAGTTGGGGTGCGTAAGGGTTCCGGACCCGGACACCAAGGTCCGGACCCAGCCTGCGCGCTGGTCAGTTATCAGTGCGGGGTCCGGACCCCATTTGCAAGGTCCGGACCCGGCTGAGGCAGAATGCCCAGTGAGGGGTATTTTGGTAATTTCGCGGTGAATAGGTTATGTAGGGGGGGCTGAGGTCTTTCCCCTCATTCCTCTTCACTTTCCTCTCATTCCCTCTCCCTCTCCCTCACTTTATCTCTCTAGAGATCTCTCCAAAGCTTGGAGAAGTGGTGGATTGGAGTTTGGAAAAGGCTTCCAAGGTGCAAAGAAGCTTCTTGGTGCAAGAAGAAGCTTGGGAGCTAGGGCTTCGAGGTGAGTTCTTGTGATTTAGGGTTTAAACCTTGGATTTAATCCTTCAAGAAGAGGTTTTTGGAAACCCTAGGCAATCTTAACCACAAAAGGTAGAAGATTGGCCATAAAATCTAGAGTTTGGCTTGCATGCATGCAAACCCTAGGTAGATTTGGGGCTTTTGTCATGGGAGGTTCTAAAAATATTTGGACCTTCGGGAATTGCAATTGAGGCATAGGAAATCATGTTAGAACACTTGATTTCAAGTATTGAGTTGATTTATGGGTTCGTAACGAGTAACGAACAGTTTTCTTGTAGAAGCTTGGGTTGAAGCAAGAACTCAAGGCTTGGACACTTAGGGACTTGAAGAAATACAAGAATTTGAAAGCTCTTGAGGTGGGTTTGTGTTTACCGAAGTGATTAGGTCACTTTCATGTCTAGGGTAAATATCCATTTAAAGATAAAATGGTATGTGTTGTGAACCCTAGAACTTGCATGTTGGCAAAGGTAAAATCATGATAGGTAGAGCAATGAGTTCCTATTGCATGATATAGAATTCAAGTATAATTCAATTATCTATACTTGTTGCATGGTTGCATGTATGATTGGAACCTAGTGTTATTGAACATAGGTTGGAACATGTGGGAATAGAACCTAGTGTTATTGAACATAGGTTGGAACATGTGAGAATAGAATCTAGTGTTATTGAACATAGGTTGGAACATGTGAGAATGGAACCTAGTGTCATTGAACATAGGTTGGACATGAGATTGGAACCTAGAGTCATGGAACCTAGGTTGAGAATGAGAAAGTAAACCTAGTGTCATTGAACATAGGTGAGACTTAGTGACTTGAACCTAAGGTCATGAGACTTAGGTTGGCAAGTGAAAAATGTGAACAACGGGATGTGCGACGATTTTGCTATCCCGGGTAGGCGACGATTTCGCTACCATGCCATGAGTTGGCGGTGTTGAAACGGGATGTGCGACGATTTTGCTATCCCGGGTAGGCGACGATTTTGCTACCATGCCATGAGTTGGCGGTGTTGAAACGGGATGTGCGACGATTTTGCTATCCCGGGTAGGCGACGATTTCGCTACCATGCCATGAGTTGGCGGTGTTAACACGGGATGTGCGACGACTTTGCTATCCTGGGTTTGCGACGATTTCGCTACCACGCCATGAGTTGGCGGTGTCGAGATGGGATGTGCGACGAGGTTGCTATCCCGGGTATGCGACGAGTTCGCTACCCATGCCATGTGATGGCGGTGTTGAGATGGGGTATGCGACGATTTTGCTATCCCGAGTATGCGACGAGTTTGCTAATCAAACTAGGAGGTGACGAGTTCACTCCTTGAATGTTGGAATCCTTATGGTAAGACGGCGATTCCGAAACCATAAGTAAATGACAAGTAATTGAACTTAGTCAATGTGAAATATAGGATGAACCTATGAGAGAATGATAATTTATATTTCATTTGGTTGCATCCTTTATGTTTATTTACAAGCATGTAAATAATTGTTGCATAGTTATTTGTGATCTAACTTATGCATATGGTGTTTCTTTGGACCTGGTGGGTCGAGCTTCTCTCTTGGGTGGCCTTACCCACTGGGAACTATGTTTATAGTTCTCACCCCACATTTTTCAGGTCCTTCCGCGAGTGAGGCGGCGGAGCGAGGCAAGGGTTTAGCTCTCTAGATAGTGGCCCTTCCATTTTGGTGATACATAGAGTTGTACCCCTAATCTTGGACTTTGATAGTATAGGGGATTTCCATTACATGTATGAAACTTATGTATTCCATAGTTTTGGGACATGGTGTATGGAATGAAAAGAAAAATTTGGGCATGTATAAATGTGCAATGTGATGTAATAGAAGTAGAACTTCTTTATGTTGACGCTTCCTTGTGCAACTCTTGTACTCCGTTCCTAGTTGGAACCTCGTGGATAAGCTTGTGTTGTGACGCCTTGGGCGGGTAGAAGGGACTCTATCCGTTCGGCGGGTCTGGGGCATGCGCCCGTGCGGTTATCCTTTCCACCTAGTTGGTGTTAAAGGCCCGACGGGGCGTGACAACATGGCAACACCGATAGTCAACCATTTGGCGCTTTGACATCGGTGGAAGAGAAGAATAATGATCATTTGCCGGCGCCTTGCCGTCGGTAGAAAAGAAGAACGGTAATGATCCGCTTGTTGCTTAACCGTCGGCGGGAAGGAAGAAACAGTGATCGTCCGTTTGGCGCTTTGCCGTAGGTGGGAAAGAAGGCTTCACCATCATTTGCTTGGCACTTAGCCATTAAAGGAAGAGAAGACTTGATGGCCATCCATCAGCGCACCTATGATAAGTGCAAATTTGGATCAAATGAAGCTAGCAATTGTAGTGAACCGAATTTTGACATAACGTACTGAGCTTTAGCCATTGGGCGAAGCACAGTCGAGAAACGCTTGTGGACATGTTTAGAATTGAGTTCTGAGGATTTCGAAATGATTAGAAGTGAATTAGAGCTCTAAGGAGCGAAAATGAAATTTTTTTGAAAATTGCGATTTTGGGCTGCTAGACCCCCAGGGTCCGGACCATGACTTGAAGGTCCGGACCTTCAAACGGGTCCAGAGTTTCAAAGTCCAGACCTTGAGGGAGGATCCGGACCTTAGCTGCGAAAATCTAAAAACTGCTTACGGGGTCCGAACCTTGGTTCCAGGATCTGGACCCTCCGCTCGCAGACAGCTCAGATCAGGGGCATTTTTGTAATTTTGGCTAAATCTTTTAAAAAGGGGTCTCAGCCCCTTTCTTCCCCAACCGACCACACTCTCTCCCTCACTCTCCTCTCCTCTCTCTCTCTAGAAATCTCTCCAAAACTTGGAGATTTGGAGGGATTGATCTTGGATAAGGGTTTGGAGCTGTGGAGCAAGCTTCTTGGAGCAAGAAGAAGCTTGGAGAAATTGAGGCCAAGGTGAGTTCTTGGTGTTTTGAGTTAGGGTTTTGGGTTTAATCCTTTGTTTTGGGATTTTTGCAAACCCTAGGTAAATCTAGACCACAAATGATGGAGATTTTCTAAGAGATTTGGAAATTTGCCATGATCTTTGGGAAACCTTAGATAAAATTAGAATTTTTGTGATTTGAGGGTTTAAATATTATTTGAAACTTTAAAATCCTAATTGGAGGTTAGGAAATCAAATAGGACAACTTGATTTTATGGAATAAAATCGTTTAAGAGTTCGATTGAGGTAACGAACCATTTTCTTGTCTAGGGAAAGGAAGCTTGGGAGAAAACTTGTACATTCAAGGGGAAGGCCTAAGTGCAAGTGACTATGAGCAATTAGGAGCATTTTGAGGTGGGTTGTGCTGGACCAAAGTGATTAGATCACTTCTATGTCTAAGAGGAAATATCTATATTACGTTATTTGTGGTTGCATGTACTGCACATGAATAAATGGATGCATGCATGGTAATCTTGCATATTATGTTATGACTCGTGAATGAATTGCATGCATGATTAATAGAATGCTTATGTTATGGCCTACATAGTAGGTTGTGTGCATCGAAGCGACTTGGTCACCTCTTATGTCTAGAGCATAGTAACTAGAGTAAGTTATCTATAGTTGCATGGTAGTTTAATTGCCAAGATATGCATGCTAGAACCTATGTAACTTGAATTAGTAAATTTCACTACCTATGCATGGGTGGACGTGCTTGCATGTAATACATGTTAATTAGAGCGCTAATTTCATGAGATAAATGAATGCATCCATGGTTGGTTGTGAACCTATGATGTGGACTATATAGTAGGTTGACTTTCTCTAGGGTCATTAGAGAACTCAACACATGAACATAGAGATAATGATTGGGTATTGAACCTAGTGTCATTGAACATAGGTTGAAAGATGTAGTGGCAGGAAGACCACTGGGATTGGAAAGTCATTGAACCTAGTATCATTGTACATAGGTTGGAAACCATCGTGATAGGAAGATCACTGAGACAGGAAAGCCAATGAACCTAGTGTCGTTGAACATAGGTTGGACAACATAGTGGTAGAATGACCATGTAAACAATTGGACAACATAGTGGTAGAATGACCATGTAAACATATAAGTCATAGAACCTAGGAAGGTTGACTTGGAAATGGAAAATGATGTGCACATTCAATGATCTAGGTATCAAAGCTCAGGCGTATGCGACGATTTCTCCGCCGTAGGTTTGATACTCGGGGTGTGTGGGACGATTTTGCCGCCCGACGACTTGTGCCAGTGATGGCGTATGCGACGATTTCGCCGTCGTAGTCTTGGTGCCCTGGGTGTGTCCGACGATTTTGCCGCCCGACGACTTGAGCCATTGAGGGTGTGTGCGACGATTTTGCCGCCAGATGGCTAAGTCAAGTAAAGGCGGTAGACCGCTGATGATTGACTTAAGATCGAGTCGGGTGGTATAGCTTGGCTAAGCTAAGAGAATCATAGGAGTGGATTAGACATGAAATGGATAGTGAAATAGAAAGTAGAAGAGGAAGACCTACTGGCATGAATTTCATTGTCGCATTTACTTGAGGCATAAGCGTGGATGTTTTGTTATTTGCATATAATAGGGTTTATATGCTTACATAGTCATATGTTGTTTACTAACATGCTTATGTTGTTTTCGATTGGACCTGGTGGGTCGAGCTTCTCAGTTGGGTGGCCGTGCCTACCGGGAACTATGTTTATAGTTCTCACCCCCATATTTTATAGGTCCACACGTGAGCGGTGCGGCGACAAGAGAAAAGGACGTAGCTCGATAGTTAGCGTCGTGCTATTGTGATAAAGATAGATGTATCCTGGAACAACGTAGCTTAAGGGTATAGAAAAGAGAGAAATTGTAATAACAATTGGATTGTATTTGGAAAGAAAAATGTAAATGTAATTCGAATGTGACGAATACTTGTAATAGCGTAGATGTTTTTGTTTATGATGCTTTCCTTATACGATCTGTGTACGAATTCTGTTCTTGTTTGGAATGTTTTGAATTGTACTGATTGTGACGCCTTGGGCGGACAGAAAAAATTCTGTCCATTCGGCGGGTCTGGTGCACGTGCCCGTGCGGGGCTTCTTCCACCTATTTGGGGAAGGGACAGCGGGGCGTGGCAGACTAAGGTGGTATCAGAGCGTAGAAACGGTCTAGGTAGGCCTAGGAGACCCTAGGATGGAAAATCATAAGGACCTAGGTTCTGAGTGATGAGGATTTATGACTTGTGGCGAAAGTTGAATCAATTGGGTCAAGTTGTGTATGCCTCTAATAGGATGTTAGAGGTAGATTCAAGGTGTGTTTTATTCTCAGCCGAAGGTGTTTATGTTGACACGCGACAACATGAAACCAAGTGATGAGAATAGGCGCCCTTGTGTAACTTTGGCCTAATTGAGTTTGATTTTTGAATGTCATCTTGTACTAGACCTAGAAGGTCGAGGATTTGACCGAAGTTGTCGTGTTTCAAGAAGCGATAGCACCACGTAGGCGATCTCTAACGAGATCGACGCAGGATGTGCCAAGTGGGGTCCCTGAGCAATCCGGGGCGAGTAGAGAGTTGGAGCTTCACGAACAGTTGGCCACACTCGTTGGAGTAATGCGGCAACAAGTTGAGATAGTGCAGCGACAAAAGGAGGCTGCTCTGCGCCAGGAGGAGCGGATCAAGAGACTCCAAGAGACCGTGGAGCAATTGGTAATCGCACCAGTTATGGCGCGCCATGTGCAGCTGGGAGTTGCGGTAGAAACCATTCCGACTGGGTTGGACAATTTGGCCCCTGGTTACGTGGAGATGGAGGCGAAGTGGGAGCAAGCTCTAGCTGCCCTCATGACCTTCAAGAGGTTCAATCCGCCTACCTTCGATGGAGAGACAGTGGATTCGTGGGTTGTGGAGACATGGATCGATTCCATGGAAACCCTGTTTGAGGATTTGTACATCCTGGAGCGAGACAAAGTACACCTGGCCGCACATTTTATGGAAAAGTCGGCGAAGGTGTGGTGGAAGGGGGTCAAGCGGGACCAATCTCCAAGTCTTCCTCCGGTCACTTGGGAGGAGCTCCGAGGATTGGTGTTCTCTGCTTATTTCCCCGATAGTGAAAAGAAGAAGCTTCATGAAAGGTTCAAGAAGCTGCGGCAAAGGGACCGCTCGGTGAGGGATTATGAGTGGGAATTCTCTTGCATTGTAAATTGTATCCCATATATGGTACGGGATGACAAGGACAAGGCCGATTGCTTCGAGCGGAGACTTCAGCGAGAAATCTTTATGGTGGTCCACTCGCTCAAGTTGCAAACTTTTGCTGAGGTCTTGGACCGGGCCTTATCGGTGCAGTAAGGCAATGCATTCGCGCGGGAGAAGCGCTAGTCTTATGACAAGAAAAAGGGAAAGGACAACCATCGAGCGGATCTGGTGGTCAGTCGAGTTCTAGACAAGCCCCA
Source organism: Puya raimondii (assembly GCA_016920855.1). Classification (NCBI taxonomy): domain Eukaryota; kingdom Viridiplantae; phylum Streptophyta; class Magnoliopsida; order Poales; family Bromeliaceae; genus Puya; species Puya raimondii. Next base: position 123,548,331 of record JABWPP010000050.1, on the reverse strand, counting down.
ACGTGTTCGTGCCCACGATCCCTAGCCCTGGGGACCTACCATACTCGGTCCTCGGCGAGGTGTGTTATTTGTGGGGGCCATCATTACCCACAACAGTGTGAACTGCGAGAGAGCAAGTGCTTCAAATATAGGCAACCGGGCCATACGCAGGATGAGTGCCCGTAGAGGGATAGCCGGGCCTTGACACTTGCAACGGCCTTCTCCTCTCTGAAACAGCCTGCAGGTATGCCATCTGCGGCAAGGTCTGGGGAGCTCGCGTTGATGTCATTGCAAACAGGCTATTCGCGACGGGCGCCAAGTGGCCATAGGTATGCGACCCAGGTTGAGGAGCCTACTGCTACCGACGACATCGTGGCAGGTAAGATTTAGTTGAAGAGATCATATGTAGAGCATGGTTTGACACTGGAACATTGCATGCGTTTATCATTTGGTCAATTGCTACTATTCAAGGATAAATATAGCAGGGACCAAACGTATGAGTAGGTATAGGTACCCAGGCATGCTCGTTTCATGATAGTTGCCTGCCAAAGAGGATAGGTGATTAGACGGTGCCGGCGAGTTGCTGGTGATGAGCCAAGGATAGGGCTTGAGGTAGGGATGGAAATGGTAGACCGACTCTCAAGGCAATGTGAGTAACCAATTGCGAGAGCCGAGTCAGGAAACTCGAGGACATCCTAGTAGTCCAAGGGTTCCGGATGTCGATCCGGCGGACTGAATGGTGAAAGTGGAATCACTGTTGCTGAAATAGTAAGACAGTCGCCAAGCTTTGGCAAGTGGGTCTTGTAGTACCTCAACCTAAGGTGGGGAATTGTGCTTGTGTACTTGTGCGCTTATGCATGATTGCCTACTGCTTGTGTTTTGCATGAAAAAGCATAGTAGCGTAGGACACTCGAATATTGGTACTTGTGGAGTATAGGTCTCGTTCAACCAAGAGGGTTTGTTGGCAGTAGCACTTGAGCATTATTAAGTGTGAAGGAGGCCAAGGACTGCTCGAAGGGCTAGCGGCTCACACTAGGTGCTTAGGAGCCGATAGAGATATGTATTGCTCGGTAGAGCGTCTTAGTCATGTGTGACGACGATGACGGGTATTGCTTAGGGACGACTCGTGCCCGGACCATGTGTGGACTGTGGAGCCTGGGGCCGTATGGACAGGCACAGTCAGCTGTGTGTGACAGCGGCCCGAGACCTGAGGGTAGGGCAGAGACTTATGGTCGGGGCGATAGTCCGAGCTATGACCCGAGAATGTGGAATGCCACATGTGAGTCCGTGTAATCAATAGTACACCAAGGGTGTAGATACGACCCAACCCTAGGACTTGTAGTGGTTTGGGGTCTTGGTTACTCCTGGTTGGAGTATGTGTGCGAAGTCCTGATTGAGGGCTCCGCCAAGTGATGATTGGGTCTACGCGTGAAAACGAGAGATGTTGCGTGATAACAAGATGGATTTTAGGCTGTATGCCCATGTAAGTTTGGTGGTCAGTGGATCATCCGTGATAAATCGAAATAAGCGGTTTAGCCGAAGGCTCGTAGTGAGAGAAAGATAGTTATGTCTGGGAAGATTGAGGGTAGAGACCAAAGGAGCGAAGGCTCGGTTATACCGCTCGCCTAATTGGTGGAGTCACCAACCGCCGAGTCTGGCATTATTAATGAGATGAAATTTGGTTCACGAATGAAGTATTCGTGTGGGCTCGTCGCGAGAATGATGTGATGTTGACCCGTGGCAGATGAAAGTAAAGTGAAGTGCTCTTTATGATACATTGAAAAGTAAAAGCCATGTTGGGTTTGAGGACTATGCTCCTAAGTGAGTAGGGACTTGAGGATGTGCCGAAATTTGTCATCTCGCCGTAGAGCTAGAAGTCCACGTATGGTAGGACCACTCATGATAGGGCAATGCACTAATGATATTGCTTTTAAGCAATGCCGGTGATTGGATCAGGGGGAGTTCCACAATAGAACGATAATGTGAAGGAGAGTCACACATGACGACTTAGACTCTCGGTTGGCCATGATATTCGGCCTGTTAAGTGAATGGATGTGGACAGCACCAAACCAGGTCGACGGTGGAATATGTTGACGATGTAAAGTGTTGGGACAGGGTAATATAGTGACACCCTGTGGGCCCTTGTGTGAATAGAGGAGGTCTACCTGTGTGCAATACATAGTGGTGGTGAACCATTTGACTAGTCAGTTTATTCTTGACCGACGAACACCACGAGAAGAAAGGTTAGTTTCGACCTCGGAGGAAAGTGGTATCCAGTGGAGTTAATAAAGTTTGTCGTCTATTAATGACAGTTATCAAAGACACGGGCCCAATAAGGAAAGTATGCGGGCGATCGTCGGTTAAATAGGAATGTATGACCGCAATTCCTTAGAAGTGCCACCCGAGAGAGGGGTGAAGTGGATTGAAATACGGGACATGATAAGTCCTCGATATGTCGGACCGTGAGAGGTGTTGGGGTGTGTGGGGTCATTGTATACCGACTTACGCTGCCACCGAGACTTGCGGGGGTTCATAATGTTTATCCACATTCCACGGGTATGTTCGTCCCATGTCCTTCGTTATGAACCGCTTGAGCTACATGAGGATATGACGTATGAGGAATTAATGATAGGCATCTTTGCTCGTGAGGAGAAGGAACCATGGAACCGTATTTATCCATACGTTAAGTTTCATGGAGCAATCATGACGATCGTGAAGCCGCTAAGGAGTAGGAGAACTCGAAGATACCCTCATCTACTCAACAAGTTGAATTGAGGTGTGATCTTAGTTTCGCGGATAAAACTCCTTTTAAGGAGGGAGGGATGTAGTGAACCGAATTTCGACATAACGTACTGAGCTTTAGTCATTGGGTGAAGTACAGTTGAGAAATGCTTGTGGACATGTTTAGAATTGAGTTCCGAGGGTTTCGAAATGATTAAAAGTGAATTAGAGCTCTAAGGAGCGAAAATGGAGATTTTTGGAAATTGTAATTTTGGACTGCTGGACCCTCAGGGTCCGGACCTTGAAACGGGTCAAGAGTTTCAAAGTCTGGACCTTGAGTGAGCGTCCGGACCTTAGCTGTGAAAATATGAAAACTGCTTACGGGGTCCGGACCTTGGTTCCAGGATCTGGACCCTCCGCTCGCAGACAGCCCAGATCAGGGGCATTTTTGTAATTTTGGATGAATCTTTTAAAAAGGGGACTCAACCCTTTCTTCCCCAACCGACCACACTCTCTCCCTCACTCTCCTCTCCTCTCTCTCTTTAGAAATCTCTCCAAAACTTGGAGATTTAGAGGGATTGATCTTGGATAAGGGTTTGGAGGTGTGGAGCAAGCTTCTTTGAGCAAGGAGAAGCTTGGAGAACTTGAGGCCAAGGTGAGTTCTTGGTGTTTTAAGTTAGGGGTTTTGGGTTTAATCCCTTGTTTTGGGATTTTTGCAAACCCTAGGTAAATCTAGACTACAAATGATGGAGATTTACCAAGAGATTTGGAGTTTTGCCATGACCTTTGGGAAACCCTAGATAAAATTGTGATTTTTGTGATTTAAGGGTTTAAAAATTATTTGAACCTTTAAAACCCTAATTGGAGGTTAGAAAATTAAGTGGGACAACTTGATTTCATGGAATAAAATCGTTCAAGGGTTTGATTGAGGTAACGAACAATTTTCTTATCAAGGGCAAGGAAACTTGGGAGCAAGCTTGTAGATTCAAGGGAAAGGCCTAATTGCAAGTGACTACGAGCAATTAGGAGCATTTTGAGGTGGGTTGTGGTTGGCCAAAGTGATTAGATCACTTCCATGTTTAAGAGGAAATATTTATATTAAGTTATTTGTGGTTGCATGTAGTGCACATGAATAAATGGATGCATGCATGGTAATCTTGCATATTATGTTATGACTCGTGAATAAGTTGCATGCATGATTAATAGAATGCTTATGTTATGGCCTACATGGTAGGTTGTGTGCATCGAAGTGACTTGGTCACCTCTCATGTCTAGAGCATAGTAACTAGAGTAACTTATCTATGGTTGCATGGTAGTTTAATTGTCTAAATATGCATGCTAGAACCTATGTTACTTGAATTAGTAAATTTCACTACCTATGCATGGGTAGATGTGCTTGCATGTAATACATGTTAATTAGAGCACTAATTTTATGAGATAAATGAATGCATGGTTGGCTATAAACCTATGATGTGGACTATATAGTAGGCTGACTTTTTCTAGGGTCATTAGAGAACTCAACACATGAACATAGAGAACATGATTGGGTATTGAACCTAGTGTCATTGAACATAGATTGAAAAATATAGTGGTAGGAAGACCACTTGGATTGGAAAGTCATTGAACCTAGTGTCATTGTACATAGGTTGGAAAACATGGTGATAGGAAGATCAATGAGACAGGAAAGCTAACGAACTTAGTGTCGTTGAACATAGTGGTAGAATGACCACGTAAACAAATAATTCATGGAACCTAGGAAGGTTGACTTGGAAATGGAAAATAATGTGCACATTCAATGATCTAGGTATCAAAGCTCAGGCGTATGCGACGATTTCGCCGCCGTAGGTTTGATACTCGGGGTGTGTGCGACGATTTCGCTGCCCGACGACTTGAGCCAGTGATGGCGTGTGCGACGATTTCGCCGCCGTAGGCTTGGTGCCCGGGGTGTGTGTGATGATTTCGCCACTCGACGACTTGAGTCATTGAGGGCATGTGCGACGATTTCGCCGCCAGATGGCTAAGTCAAGTAAAGATGGTGGACCGTTGATGATTGACACAAGACCGAGTCGGGTGGTATAGCTTGGATCAAAACCCTAAGAATCAAATTAAGGAAAGAAAGAAAGAAACTTGCTCTCCAAAGATGAACGGAAAGCTCCAAAACAAGTTTGTAAGATTTTCGTAAGGTATTCTATCTTAGCTACATTTTAGAAAGACCCCCATATCTTATTTATAGGCTTAGGAGACATTAAAATCAGAGTAGAATTGAAAAAAAAACACTTTTTCGAAAACTCGCAATGGGTTCAGGGTCCAGACCTTACATCCGGGTCCGGACATTGATGTTTCCAGCATTTCATAGTCCGGACCTTGCCTCAGGGTCCGGACCCTCCCTGTGTGACAGCCAGGGAGGCTTACAGGATCCAGACCTTTAACCAGGGTCCAATTCAAATTTTGAGTTTTCAAATCTTCAAGTTTCATTTTTTCTTTTTCAAACCTTCAAGACTCAGACTCAACCCATAATGACTCAACACGACTTGTCACGAAATATGCCAATACTAAAATCCGTAACAATCTCCTCCTTTGGCAATTTCGTGACAAATCCAAAATTACATAAAAATGCTCACAGTGCTCAAATCTCCAAAGAGAAAAATTAAAATTCATTGCCATCACCAAAATAATGAACTTCTCGCGTGAAAGGTCCAAATAAAATCAAAATTATAACTTTGTGACTCCTAAAACAAACTCTATGACAACTTAGACATACTTGGAGTTTTGAAGTCTTCAAAGACCTGCAAAAAAATTACTTTCTCCACGAACAAATTTAGTAATAAAAATATCAAAATCTCTCCCCCTTTATTCATGCGTCTAAATTTTTAATTAGCAACTCTCAAAATTACAATCTTTCTCTCGATTTTCTTTTCTTAAATTTTCAATATCATTCTCTCCCCCTTTTTGTTAAAAATTGCGAAAAGAAAAACACCAAACTTAGAGAGAGTTTACAGAGAAATCAAATAAAGTATCGGAATGTAGTAAAAAAGAAACACAAGTTTAAAACTTTTTCCATTTTGAAACTACTTGTGGTAAAATATCAAAATATGATGATTGCATTGTAAAAACAATGTTACTGTATGAACATGATAAATTCACATAGACTTCTTTCAATCCTTATTAATTTCATAAAAATTAAAAATTTTACTACAAAATCACTACGATATAGATAAAATATTACAAGATTTCACATCGGACAATCTGCAACGCGTGGGAGAAGGCAAGATACATGGAAGATCCGAAAGCATCGAGACAAGGACAATCCAAGAAGGCTAGTAAAACAAGCAACCCGATCCGTTTTTGGTTTCTTGATATGTTGGCTATGCAGTTTATAAGTTTCTACTGCCCTCTAATTCCAATAAAGATGATCGAACCCTATAGATATACCAATGTCGTGTCACCTGGACCTAAAGGTCACCCTGGTAGTCATGAAAAATAAGCCTACTCTACATGTCCTATGCCGTGCTACTACTATACTAGATAGTAAACCACGCTGTATATGAAAATACAGTAAGAATGCCGATATGTAGAGTAATGCGTGCCGTAAGGAGATTATTTCATGATATGAAAGGAATAGGAAATCGAGTAAAAACAGTCTCACTGACTACGAGCTCGAAACACCCACCTCTACCGTAATTGTGACCTCGGTCGTCGACTCTTTGTCGATGCCTCACATTATTGTCCAGACCTATACAGAGTCCAACCTACCCTATAATTAACTGAAACCTACTAATTACCAATACCCATGACTCAAGTCATGAATCATGTTACGAATTTTATATTGGCATATTTCGTGAAGTGAGTCGGAGTCTTGAAGGTTCAAAGAAGAAAAGACGAAGATTGAAGACACGAAGACTCAACGTATGAATTCACGATGCTTGGTTAGTTTAAATGATATTGATGGTGATTTATGATCATTTACAAGTGTTTGGAAGATATTAGAATAGATAAAAATTGATTTAAAATATAAAAATTGAGATTTTCAGTTTTCAGGATCCGGACCCTGAGGTGAGGTCCGGAACCCGTACGCCTCTCTGGCTGTCATGCAGGGAGGGTCCGGACCCTGAGGGCTGAGGTCCGGACTATGAAATGCTGGAGAGTTTCAGAGTCCGGACCCTACATCCAAGGTCCGGACCCTGACCCGTCGCGATTTTTCGAAAACGTATTTTTTCAATCCTACTCTGATTCTAATGTCTCCTAAACCTATATATAAGATGTGGGGATGTCTCTAAAACGTGGTTAAGCATATTTTATCTTTTAAAAATCCTAGAAGCTTGTAGGTAGCCGTTTTCCTCATCTTCTACAACAAGCTTCTCTCAAATTGATTCTTGGTGCCCTAATTCCTAATGTTCTTCTAGAATCAATTTAAGAATTGCTTAGAGATTATTCCCACATATCTTCAATGGTATTCTAAGCAATAAATCATCACCGACTTTATTGTTCTAGCTTCGGATGGAGTGCGCTCGTGGATTCGAGTGGGCGTCGTAGATTCGGCGTGATCAAGGCTTCGTGGATTCGAAGTGTGGACGTCTCGTGGATTCGAGACACAGCGTTCGTGGATTTGAACGTGGGGCGTGGACAACCCGTTGGTGTGCGCGAGATCCAAAGAAGATAAAAGAGAGGTTTAAGTCCGTGGAGTCGGTAATTATCTTGTAATCTTTTATTTCTTAGTGGATTGTCATCGCGTGTTGGTCCCGTGGGTTTTGTACTCCTAGTTGGAGTTTTCCCACGTAAATCTCGGTGTGTTATATTTATTTTCCGCATTTACTTTGATAGCATTGAGATTCATATTTTTGGTCGTCATACCTATTCACCCCCCTCTAGGTATTGATAGTATTTAGATAGATCTTAGGGCTCCCCCATAACTTACAATTGGTATCAGAGCAGGATCTAGAATTTTTTATCATTATGGGTGAAGGAGGTAACATCAATAGGCCTCCGTTATTTGATGGGACTAATTATGCTTATTGGAAAGTCCGAATGAGAGCCTTCCTCATCGCAATTGATGAGCGTGTATGGCAAGCTGTTGAATTCGGATGGAAACATCCAACCGAATTAAACGGAGATGCAACTATTCCGAAGCCACGAAATTAGTGGTCGAAGGACGAGAACGAGGCTTCTTCTTACAACGGAAAGGGAATAAATGTTTTATTTAATGCCCTAACTCAAACCGAGTTTTCACGCGTCTCGGCGTGTGAAACGGCAAAAGAGATTTGGGATACCCTACAAGTTACACATGAGGGTATAAGTCTAGTAAAAGTTCAAAAACTCTAGATGCTTACAAGTCAATTTGATTCTATTCGAATAGAGGCGCATGAATCTTTTACTGATTATTTTACTAGACTCCAAGATATCATTAATACATGTGCTAACTTGGGAGAGAAGATCCCAGAATCTAAAGTTGTAAGAAAAATTCTTCGAACTCCTCCGGAACGCTTTAGAGCAAAGGTTGCGGCGATCGAAACCGTCAAGCATCCGGATGAGATGAAAGTAGAGAAATTAGTAGGCGCTTTACAAACGTATGGAATGACTTTTCCTACTAATGAATATTCTTCCAAGTCTTCCTTTAAAAGTATAGGTGTTGCACTTCGATCTATGAAGGAGGAAGACAGCAGCTCGGATTCCGATGAAGAGATTTCGCTTGCCAATTTTGAACACCAATTGGCGCGTCTCACGAAGAAATTTCGTCGGAATTTTCGGAAGAACAAATCCAACAAAGCCTCTTCAACGAAACAAAAAACTTCTTCCAAAGGATCTTCAAATTCTAAATTTTCTAAAGAAAAGAAACTTGCAAAATCTTCTAAAGAGAAGGATGATTTGGAAAGGAAAATCCAATGTTACAAATGCAAAGGCTACGGCCATATTTCCACGGATTGTGTCACGCCCCGTCGGGCCTTTAACACCAACTAGGTGGAAAGGATAACCGCACGGGCGCATGCCCCAGACCCGCCGAACGGATAGAGTCTCTTCTACCCGCCCAAGGCGTCACAACACAAGCTTATCCACGAGGTTCCAACTAGGAACGGAGTACAAGAGTTGCACAAGGAAAGCATCAACATAAAGAAGTTCTACTTCTATTACATCACATTGCACATTTATACATGCCCAAAATTTTCTTTTCTTTCATTTCCATTCCATACATCATGTTCCAAAACTATGGAATATACAAGTTGCATACAATCAATGCAAACCCCTATACTATCCAAGTCCAAGACTAGGGGTACAACTCTATGTATCACCAAAATGGAAGGGCCGCTATCTAGAGAGCTAAACCATTGCCTCGCTCTGCCGCCTCACTCGCGGAAGGACCTGAAAAACGTGGGGTGAGAACTATAAATATAGTTCCCAGTGGGTAAGGCCACCCAAGAGAGAAGCTCGACCCACCAGGTCCAAAGAAACACCATATGCATAAGTTAGATCACAAATAACTATGCAACAATTATTTACATGCTTGTAAATAAACATAAAGGATGCAACCAAATAAAATGTCTATTTTTATTTTCTCCTAGGTTCATCCTATATTTCACATGACCAAGTTCAACTACTTGTCATTTGCTTATGGTTTCGGAATCGCCGTCTCACCATAATTGTTCCAACATCCAAGGAGTGAAATTGTCAACTCCAAGTTCGGGTAGCGAACTCGTCGCATACCCGGGATAGCAAAATTGTCGCATACCCCATCTCAACACCGCCATCACATGGCACAGGTAGCGAACTCGTCGCATACCCGGGATAGCAACCTCGTTGCACATCCCATTTCAACACCGCCAACTCCTGGCACGGGTAGCGAACTCGTCGCATACCCGGGACAGCAACCTCGTCGCACATCCCATCTCAACACCGCCAACTCATGGCACGGGTAGCGAACTCGTCGCATACCCGGGATAGCAACCTCGTTGCACATCCCATTTCAACACCGCCAACTCATGGCACAGGTAGCGAACTCGTCGCATACCCGGGATAGCAAACACGTCGCACATCCCATTCCAACACCGCCAACTCATGGCATGGTAGCGAAATCGTCGCATACCCGGGTAGCGAAATCGTCGCCAAGTCACTAAGTCTCACCTATGTTCAATGACACTAGGTTTACTTTCTCATTGTCCACGTAGGTTCCATGACTCTAGGTTCCAATCTCATGTCCAACCTATGTTCAATGACACTAGGTTCCATTCTCACATGTTCCAACCTATGTTCAATAACACTAGGTTCTATTCTCACATGTTCCAACCTATGTTCGATAACACTAGGTTTCAATCATACATGCAACCATGCAACAAGTATAGATAATTGAATTATACTTGAATTCTATATCATGCAATAGGAGCTCATTGCTCTACCTATCATGATTTTACCTTTGCCAACATGCAAGTTCTAGGGTTCACAACACATACCATTTTATCTTTAAATGGATATTTACCCTAGACATGGAAGTGACCTAATCACTTCGGTAAACACAAACCCACCTTAAGAGCTTCCAGATTCTTGTATTCTTCAAGCCCCTAAGTGTCCAAGCCTTGAGTTCTTGCTTCAACCCAAGCTTCTACAAGAAAATGGTTCGTTACTCATTACGAACCCTTAAATCAACTCAATACTTGAAATCAAGTGTTCTAACATGATTTCCTATGCCTCAATTGCAATTCCCGAAAGTCCAAATATTTTTAGAACCTTCCATGGCAAAATCCCCAAATCTGCCTACGGTTTGCATGCATGCAAGCCAAACCCTAGATTTCATGGCCAATCTTCTACCATTTGTGGTTAAGATTGCCTAGGGTTTCCAAAAACCTCATCTTGAAGGATTAAATCCAAGGTTTAAACCCTAAATCACAAGAACTCACCTCAAAGCCCTAGCTCCCAAGCTTCTTCTTGCACCAAAAAGCTTCTTTGCACCTTGGAAGTTCTTTTCCAAGCTCCAATCCACCACTTCTCCAAGCTTTGGAGAGATCTCTAGAGAGAGAAAGTGAGGGAGAGGGAGAGGGAATGAGAGGAAAGTGAAGAAGGAAGAAGGAATGAGGGAAGAGACCTCAGCCCCCCCTACATAACCCATTCACTGCGAAATTACCAAAATACCCCTCACTGGGCATTCTGTCTCAGCCGGGTCCGGACCTTGCAAGTGGGGTCCGGACCCCGCACAGGTGACAGTCCACCGCGCAGGCCGGGTCCGGACCTTGGCATCAGGGTCTGGAACCCGTACGCACTCCAACTCAGAAACCAGCTCGGTCCGGACCGTGACATCCGGGTCCGGACCGTGGCTGCCCGCGGACTTCATTGTCCGGACCCCAGCTTCCAGGGTCCGGACCCCGTGAGCAGTTTTGCTAGAGTTGGTCCTTTTTTTCAAAATTTTTCGATTTCCGGGTTTCCACTCGCACCCACAATGTTCCGAAACCTTCGGAACCCAATTCCACACCAGCCATTATCGGCTTCCATCGAACTTTATCAAATTTAGTAAAGTTCGATACAACGCACCGAAATTCAAAGTGCTACAGATTGTCCCACGAAGAAATCATATAAAAAGAAGGCTTTGCAAGCAAAAACTTAGGACGATTCTACTTCGGATGAATCGACTTCAAGTGACGAAGAAAAGAATGACGCTATTGCTTTATTTACGAATACTTTTTTACCTTCGTCTTCTGTTGTTTGTTTATCTTCTATTGCACCTGACTCTACTTTACCTGTTTTGCATGAAACATCGAGCGATAGTGCTGAGAGCGAAGAGGAGTCAGATGAGGAAGATCTCGCAGAGGCATATCAACAACTTCTCAAAGAATCAAAGAAGATGGCTAAGCACAACAAGAAGTTGAGGAAGCGGCTTTTGGAGCTTGAGGATGAAAAGAAGACGTTGAGTACATCAAATAAAGCTCTTGAGGATGAACGAGAGTCAATATTGAAGAACAACAAAATCCTCCAAGAGAAGCTAGACCAATCGGAGGTAACGATCAAATCTCATCAAGAAAATGTTGGTTTTCTAGAAAAGCAATATGAAGAAATTCATACATCCAACTAAGTTTTGACCCAAGTCCATCAACTCAAGTCTGACATACTAAAATTCTCCTCCGGATCGAAAAAGCTAGATCATATGCTCGGATTGGGTCAAACGGACAAACTTGGAGTTGGATATGAAAGAACTTATGTTGAGAAGGTTAAAACTTCAACATCTAAAGTCTCAACACAGTTGAAAGAAAAAGTATGGCATAGATGTGGAAACAAAGGCCACATCAAGAAGACATGCCCTAGGAAAGATAAGAAAACTCAACCGGCATCTTCTAAACATCTATCGGCATCATCCAAGACTCGACAACCCTTACGGTTTCAAAAGCAACATCAAAAGGGTCGAGTATCCAAGATCAACCGGAAGTCGAAGCCACAACAAATAGTGCACACAAAGCCGAATGCAACGTGGCGACCAACGGACGATCAAAAGTCAAAACAATCGGTGCTCAACCGCAACAAACCAAGACAACCAACAATCCGACAAGTTTGGGTTCGAAAAGGTGATATCTTTCTTTGTCTTAAATCTTAATTTGTTTTGATTTTGTGTAGTGCGTTGATTGGTTCTTATTGCATAGCTCTTGATCATTGCATACACGTTTTTGTCTTTTCTTGTTACGATTTTTGAAAATTCATTGAATGATTGCTATACCAAATAGTGCCTTGAATATCAATAGGTTCACTTTCATTCACTCCTAATTAATCTCATATTAATTATCGGTTTTACTTTATTTTTATTATTTATGAAGATAATTTATCATAGGAGTTCTTACTACTTATATTCATCAAATTTATGTAATCATGTTTGATCTCTTGGCAATTAAACTATCTCGATTGTGAGTGTTGAATTTGATGAATGGTTATTCACTAATGGACTAAAATTTGTTAAATTTTCTTTCAAATGCGAGATTGCTTAATTTAGGGGGAGTTTGTATTATTGTGAAAAAAATTGTGAAAATTGATGAGAAAAAAATGCTCCTTAATTGAAAGATGTGGAAAGAGTTACATCCTAAAAGGAGTGTGAAAACTACCACCACATGTAGGAAAGAGCTACCACCCCGGTCGTCCGGTAAGTGTGTGAAGCTACCACATGGATATCGATTGTATAACCGAAAAAGTTGAAAAAAAAATACATATTTTAAATTTTTCGGAGTTATAAGGTGGTATATTGAAAAGATGCTCAAAGAGCCACTTCCGGTGCTTTATTTGCTAAGTCTCAAATTTGAACGTTTGTGCGACAAATTGGTGTCATTTTTGGTGAATCTCTATAAGTCGTTTTTATAAACCGTTACATCTTGATAGTCTTTGAGCCGCTAGATTATTTTTGATGACTTATTTTTGAAGTATATATGAATTAAGAAATCGTATAATATTTTATCTACATCATGGTGATTGTGTAGTAAAATTCTTAATTCTTATGAAATTAGTGAGGATTGAAAGAATCAATGTGAACTTATACTCTTCATGCACTAACATTGTTTGACGCTTTTATCACAAGTGGTTTCAAAATTGAAAAATATTTTGAACTTGTTCTATTTGTTTTCTCTCTAAACTCTCTCTATTTTTTATTTTTTTTTTGGCAATTTTTTGACGAAAAGGGGGAGAGAGGTGATGATATTGAAACCTCTAAAAAAAAGGGGGGAGAGTTTTTGAGAACTTAGACTCTTGAACAAAGGGAGAGAGATTTTGATATTTTTACTACTAACTTTGTTCGTGGAGAAATTTTTCTGCAGGTCTTTGACGACTTCAAGACTCCATATGTGTCTAAGTCATAGAGTTTGTTTTAGGAGTTACAAATTTGGATCTTTCACGCGAGAAGTTCATTGTTTTGGTGATGGCAATGAATTTCATTATTATTTTTTTTGAGAGATGAGCATTGTGAGTGTTTTATATTTTTTCTTGAGTTTTGTCACGAAATTGCCAAAGGGGGAGATTGTTACGGATTTTATATTGGCATATTTCATGAAGTGAGTCGGAGTCTTGAAGGTTCAAATAAGAAAAGACGAAGATTGAAGACTCGAAGACTCAACGTATGAATTCACGATGCTTGGTAAGTTTAAATGATATTAATGATGATTTATGATTATTTACAAGTGTTTGGAAGACATTAGAATAGATAAAATTGATTTAAAATATAAAAATTGAGTTTTTCAGTTTTCAGGATTCGGACCCTAAGGTGAGGTACGGAACCCGTAGGCCTCTCTGGCTGTCACGCAGGGAGGGTCCGGACTCTGAGGGCTGAGGTCCGGAATATGAAACGCTGGAGAGTTTCAGAGTCCGGACCCTGCATCCAAGGTCCGGACCCTGACCCGTCGCGATTTTTCGAAAACGTGTTTTTTAATCCTACTCTGATTCTAATATCTCCTAAACCTATATATAAGATGTGGGGATGTCTCTAAAATGTGGTTAAGCATATTTTATCTTTTAGAAACCCTAGAAGCTTGTAGGTAGCCGTTTTTCTCATCTTCTACAACAAGCTTCTCTCAAATTGATTCTTGGTGCCCTAATTCCTAATGTTCTTCTAGAATCAATTTGAGAATTGCTTAGAGATTATTCTCACAGATCTTCAATGGTATTCTAAGCAATAAATCATCACCGACTTTATTGTTCTTGCTCCGGACGGAGTGTGCTCGTGGATTCGAGTGGGCGTCGTGGATTCGGCGTGATCAAGGCTTCGTGGATTGGAAGTGTGGACGTCTCATGGATTCGGGACACAGCGTTCGTGGATTCGAACGTGGGGCGTGGAAAATCCGTTGGTGTGCGCGAGATCCAAAGAAGATAAAAGAGAGGTTTAAGTCCGTGGAGTCAGTAATCACCTTGTAATCTTTTATTTCTTAGTGGATTGTCATCGCGTGTTGGTCTCGTGGGTTTTTTACTCCTAGTTGGAGTTTTCCCACGTAAATCTCGGTGTGCTATTTTTATTTTTCGCATTTACTTTGATAGCATTGAGATTCATGTTTTTGGCCGTCATACCTATTCACCCTCCTCTAGGTATTGATAGTATCTAGATAAATCCTAGGGCTCCCCCATAACTTACAAATCCAAATCGACATATAGTCAAATTTTTGGATCCCATCACCGAAAATTCACTCGACCGTCCTGCCGGTTTACTGGAACACCACCCAGCCTACGGGGTGTCCCGAACCATGCCAAATATCTAACCTACCTTGCCTGCTATTGCAAAAAGGCCAATCTTTTGCCGTTAGGATAGCCGCACAACAAGTGCACCAAAACGGAGAAATCGAGATCCCGAAAATCATCGGTTTGGCTCCCGAAATGGTCATTTCGGCACGGGAACCACCCGCAGCCCTCTTGTTGCGACAATAGGTGTCAAACCTCATCCTACAACTGGCCAATAAGGCTACTACTTGCTGCAAACCGCAGCAACACGCGCGACACAAAGCCGCGCCCAAACCGCCCGATTTTCATATTTTGGGGTCCGGATTAACCCCGAAGTGTTTCGAAACACTCCGAAAGACATTTGACCACCTCACTATCCCATAACACTCTTTAGGGTGTCGGGAGAGCCGCACAGCAAGTGGTGCGATCCGGATGCGAAATCCCTAAAATCCATTGTACCGGGTTCCCGAAAATCCATTTTGGTCCGGGAACCCATCTATGGTTGCTCGTTGGTCCGTGTTTCGCACCAGTGAGTCCACTACCAGCCAATAAAGTCTCCCCGCCACCCCAGCCTGCAAATAGCAGCAGAAACTACTCCGTGAATTTCGCACCAGTGACCAGCCAATAAAGTCTCTCCCCCCCGGCCTGCAAACAGCAGCGGAACCCACTCCGTGAAATGGAGCCAAAACCGCCAATTTTCCATCCAAATTGGTTAACGATTAGTGTGCCGATTGCGGCGAGACCCAATCCATAGGTTCCCAGGCTCTGAACCTTGCGTATGGACTCGGTTTGCTAGTTCTGATCGTTGGATTGTCGGTTCCAACAATTCAAAATGATTTTTTGACTTATCTAATTCAAGGGATTGAACCAAACTACTTTATAGGATAGAATATGATCAGACTGGTCAAATCAGCTGGTTTGATTCAATTTTTAAATCATTACTTGTAACTTTTCTCTCAAATGTATGATTTCAGCATGCAACCCTAATTTTTGAAAACACATTTCGAGCTCTATATATGTGGCACCCTGCTCAGTTATTTCGGCTGAGTTTGGAACCTAAATTCAATTATTTCGACCTCCATTTTTGCATTTTTATGTTATTTTTGAAAAAATTTGTATTTTTCAAATTTGATCCGATTATTTGATTATTTCTAACCAGATTAGGCTTAGAGGTATATTAGAATTTACTATTTTCATTTATAGTAGGATTTAGGTTCCGACCCTATATATAGGTGTAGCGTTCGTGTCACGCCCCGCCGGGCCTTTAACACCAACTAGGTGGAAAGAATAACCGCACGGGCGCATGCCCCAGACCCGCCGAACGAATAGAGTCTTTTCTACCCGCCCAAGGCGTCACAACACAAGCTTATCCACAATGTTCCAACTAGGAACGGAGTACATGAGTTGCACAAGGAAAGCATCAACATAAAGAAGTTCTACTTCTATTACATCACATTGCACATTCATACGTGCCCAAATTTTTCTTTTTCATTCCATACACCATGTCCCAAAACTATGGAATATACAAGTTTTCATACATGTAATGAAAATCCCCTATACTATCAAAGTCCAAGACTAGAGGTACAACTCTATGTATCACCAAAATGGAAGGGCCGCTATCTAGAGAGCCAAACCCTTGCCTCGCTCCGCCGCCTCACTCGCGGAAGGACCTGAAAAACGTGGGGTGAGAACTATAAACATAGTTCCCAGTGGGTAAGGCCACCCAAGAGAGAAGCTCGACCCACCAGGTCCAAAGAAACACCATATGCATAAGTTAGATCACAAATAACTATGCAAGAGATATTTACATGCTTGTAAATAAACATAAAGGATGCAACCAAATGAAATGTAACTTATCATTCTCTCCTAGGTTCATCCTATATTTCACATTGACTAAGTTCAATTACTTGTCATTTACTTATGGTTGCGGAATCGCCGTCTTACCATAATGGTTCCAACATTCAAGGAGTGAACTCGTCACCTCCTAGTTCGAGTAGCGAACTCGTCGCATACTTGGGATAGCAAAATCGTCGCATACCCCATCTCAACACCGCCATCACATGGCATGGGTAGCGAACTCGTCGCATACCCGGGATAGCAACCTCGTCGCACATCCCGTTTCAACACCGCCAACTCATGGCATGGTAGCGAAATCGTCGCATACCCGGGATAGCAAAATCGTCGCACATCCCGTTTCAACACCGCCAACTCATGGCATGGTAGCGAAATCGTCGCATACCCGGGATAGCAAAATCGTCGCACACCCCGTTGTTCACATTTTACACTTGCCAACCTAAGTCTCATGACCTTAGGTTCAAGTCACTAAGTCTCACCTATGTTGAATAACACTAGGTTTACTTTCTCATTCTCAACCTAGGTTCCATGACTCTAGGTTCCAATCTCATGTCCAACCTATGTTCAATGACACTAGGTTCCATTCTCACATGTTCCAACCTATGTTCAATAACACTAGGTTCTATTCTCTCATGTTCCAATCTATGTTCAATGACACTAGGTTCCATTCTCAAATGTTCCAACCTATGTTCAATAATACTAGGTTCTATTCTCACATGTTCCAACCTATGTTCAATGACACTAGGTTCCATCATACATGCAACCATGCAACAAGTATAGATAATTGAATTATACTTGAATTCTATATCATGTAATAGGAGCTCGTTGCTCTACCTATCATGATTTTACCTTTGCCAACATGCAAGTTCTAGGGTTCACAACACATATCATTTTATCTTTAAATAGATATTTACCCTAGACATGGAAGTGACCTAATCACTTCGGTAAACACAAACCCACCTCAAGAGCTTCCAAATTCTCGTATTCTTCAAGCTCCTAAGTCTCCAAGTCTTGAGTTCTTGTTTCAACCCAAGCTTCTACAAGAAAACGGTTCGTTACTCGTTACGAACCCTTAATTCAACTCAATACACGAAATCAAGTATTCTAACATGATTTCCAATGCCTCAATTGCAATTCCCGAAGGTCCAAATATTTTTAGAACCTCCCAAGGCAAAAAGCCTCATTTAACCTAGGTTTCACATGCATGCATGTAGAACCACAAAATTTCTTGGCCAATCTCCACATTTTGTGTTTTAGATTGCCTAGGGTTCCCAAAAACCTCATAATAAAGGATTAAATCCAAGGTTTGAACCCGAAACGTGAGGAACTAACCTTAACCACGAGTTTCCCATGCTTCTTCTTGCACCAAGAAGCTTCTTTTCTCCTTTGGATGTCTTTTCCAAGATCAATCCACCCTTTTCTCCAAGTTTTGGAGAGATCTCTAGAGAGAGAAAGTGAAGGAGATGGAGAGGAGAAGTGGAGGAGGAAGATGACTGAGAAAGGGGGTGTTCCCTGTCTTTCTAACACTCCCTCGAGTGTGAAAAGACCCATTTGCCCCTCTCCACACTTCACTACACACAACCAGCCAAACTGGATTTTCGTAACACTGTATACCGGTATGTGCATGTGCATACCGGTATACGGGTGTTATTTCCGGTATACCCCGGAGGATTCCGCAGAACCCGAGAGCTGGGTTTTCGGTTTCGACCATCGCATTCCGGTATACCTCATCACATACCGGTACTAATCACTTCAATACCGGTATGGAGGTCCACATACCGGAATCCACTGCAGACTTCACAAGTTCAGCAGTTTTAACTTTTCGAAGTCCGTTTTCGCGCCTCGTTTGCGCCGAAAACACTTCACACAAGTCCCAAACTTGGCCGAAGCCTCACATATAGCCTCTCATGCTATTTTTCCACTGGAACTCCACAATTTGTAGAAGTTCGGTACGAGGCACTGAAATTCAGTGTACTACATTCCTCCCCCCTTAAAGAGAGTTTCGGCCGCGAAACTGAATCATATCTCAGCTGGACTCAGCGAAGAGGTAAGGAAACCGCTCCTTCATCGAGCTTTCCAATTCCCACGTAGCTTTGCGCTCACCGTGATTCGTCCATTGTACTTTTACATAAGAAATTTCACGGTTCCTCAAATTCTTCAACTCGCGATCCATGATACACAAGGAAAATTCCTCATAAGTCATATCCTCATGAAGCTCTATAGGTACATACTCGAGGACGTGCGCCAGATCATACATGTACTTGCGGAGCGTCGATACATGGAACACATTATGTATCCCCGCAAGTTTCGGCGGCAAAGCTAGCCGATATGCCACGGATCCCACACGCTCCAAAATCTCATAAGGTGTAATACTTGAGATTTTAGGGTTTCTGGACTTGGCAGGTTTCGGACGCCCGGAAGTGAGGTTGTGGACGCCCGAATATTCCGGACCCAGTGGACTTTGTGGACGATCCGGTTGTGGCTGATGAATTCCGATCTGGACGCATGAACCGGACGCCCGGATTGAGGATCCGAATTGAGTTGTGACGTGGAGAGCCACGTGTCGCGACGCAGGACACGTGTCGACCGCCGGAGACACGCCGCCCCACCGCCTGCTGACCGCCGACCGACCGTTTGCTCGCCAGCTGACACCTGGCATTGAGGATTTCCGGACGCCCGGAAGGTGGATTCGGGCGCCCGAAAGTGGACTTTTGGGAGCCTATAAATAGGTGAGCCCTGATGGTTTTTAGGCTCATTTCCACTTCGTGATCCCTGTTTTTAGAGAGAGAAAGTCGGGTTTAGGGCCATGTGTTGGCATTAGTTGTAACCCAGCTTGCTCTCCTCTACTCTGTTGATCTGATCTGGTGCCGAGCTGTTATTCTGCTGGAGTTAGCAGTTCCTTGGAGGAATATTCAGATCGGAGTGCTGCTGGAGCTTGATTAGCTTGGAGGGTTGGATCTGAGGATACTGTTCTTTCCCCACCGTGGTTGGATTAGCTTGTGAGGTGGGTTGATGTTTGCCAGATTCAGTGGACTTCCTCCTATGTGTTTACTCTCATGTTAGCATGATAGTGTTGGATTATGTTAGCATGATATGATGATATTGGATTATGATATGATGGTGTTGGATTATGATAGTGTGATATTATTGGGATTTTGATAGCATGACATGCTGTGATTATGTTAGATATGACCTGTTAGGTTTATATTGCATGATATGCTAATGATATATATGTGAGCATGCATGATTTCTTTGTATCCTTGTTGCATGATTTGGCCTACACCTATCATGTTGATATCCCTTGTACCAGTTGTTGTACATGTAGTGTAGGTGATCATGTTGTGGCTCGTGCTATATTATTGTACCTCCTCTTTGTGGTAGAGTTGAGAGCCTCCTTTTGTGATAGAGTTGAGATTGATTGTGAGCACTGGAGCATTGATTGGGTCATGTTATTGACTATCCTTTGAGGTGCCGAGGGCACGTGATTCTTTGTGAGATCATGGATTGGGTCATACTTGTTGATTATCCTTTGAGATGCCGAGGGCATGTGATTCTTTGTTGACCCAGTCGTGTCGATCATATACCTGCGGGTGCTTGGCGTATATATGGGTTTACTTTACTCGGTTGGGTCGCTCCCACGAGTACCACTCTAGAGTTGGCATATTCCGTACAGAGGGTTGTACGAGGGGCTAGTTACAGACGGGCTTCCTGTACTAGCCGGCTCCCTGGAGGGTTGAGCATGATCAGGCCGCAGGTATCGTATTGTGAGGTATTGTATGGTATTATGGATTGAGCTAGGTACAGACGGGGTTTCCTGTACTAGCTGGTTCGCTGGTATTATTGTGTTTGATAGTCCTCATATTCAGTTTATTGGTATTCATACTGACAGTTGAGCTTTGTGCATAGTAGTGGTAGTATATCTCCTACTCTTTTATTGCTCTATATATATCTCTTGAGATTGAGGACTTAGTGGGCAGACCGCTGAGGCTGGTGGCGGTACCCACTGAGGACTACTTCTTTGATAGTAGTTCTCACACCCGTTGGTGACACCTTTTTGCAGAGTATTCTTCCCCAGTTGTGCATACTGAGTGCGGAAAGGAGACCGTCGGGTAGAGCGGATCCCCAGATACTTGGCTAGATGTATACCCATTTTGATAGATGGTTGAGTCTGTACATACAGTGTGATTGAGATATCAGTGTTGTATATGAGAGTTGTATATGAGAGTTATGGATGATGTATGTACAGTGATCTTTTGATATATTTATATAGCAGCTCTGTTGATACCTTTAGCTCTATGTGATTGTTGTTGTTTTCGCTTCGTATACATGGTAGAGATACTGTGTATGCGGCGGATCTGGTCATGCGCCTGGGAAGAGGTAACCCGGGGCGTGACAGATTAAGTTGGTATCAGAGCTTAGGAATAGGTCATGAGGGCCTAGGAAACCTAAGATAAACAGATCTAAGAATGACGAGAGAGACGTGATTGATCGCGAAAGTCAAAGATTGGGTTTTTGAATCCTTCCTTGTGTAGGAAGAGTGATTGAGGGATTATGCCTTCTCTAATTAGATGAATTATGTTGGCTGCAGACGACATAATAATCTGAGAAGAAAAGAAGTGTTCTTCTAGACTTTCGCTAGATTGGGTCGTGAGATTGTTTGTGGTCCTAATCGGGTATTCTGTTGCAGGTTATTACTATGCCTCCTCGACGACCATCGACGCGAGCGCATCCGACGTCTTCGGATATGCCTGAGCAGACGGGACCTAGTGAACGGCCCGCTCTGCAGGAGCAGCTAGCAGACATAGCTGCAGTTGGAAGGCAGCAGAGTGCCTTGTTACAGAAAATGTGTGATGCTTTCTCTACGCCTCGAGCTATGGAACCTCAGGCGGCGACTACTCCAACTACATCTCAACCCAGAGAAAGAAGTACTCAGCCCAGTCAAGTGCTTTCTGAAGAGGAGCAGATACGGATGGCGGATAGATTGGCTCGCTTCTGTAGGTTTGATCCACCGCGATTCAATGGTAGTAGTATAGAGCCATGGGTGGTAGAAGCCTGGATTTGTGAGATGGAGAAATTGTTCGAGGATCTCTTTGTGCCAGCACGGGAGCAGGTGCATATGGCAGTGCATTGTTTATCTGGTGATGCACATGTCTGGTGGAGGAGGACCCGTGATCATAGGTCCCTGAATCCTCTACAGATGACTTGGAGTGAGTTTCGGGGGATTATGTATGGAGCATACTTTCCCAGTAGCGTAAAGATGAAGATAGAGGAAGACTTGAAGAACCTGAAGCAAGGGAATCGCTCGGTGCAGGAGTATGCGAGGGAATTTACTAGATTGCTTAACTGTGTTCCCTCAGCAGCGAGAGATGAGATACAGAAGGTCTATCTGTATGAGAAGGGTTTGAGACCCGATATCTTTCCATTTGTCCACTCGCAGAGACTTCAGACTTTGGATGCTACTATCGAGCAGTCTCTGTGGGTAGAGCGAGGGGCATTTGTGACGAGAGGGCAGCTTGTGGACCCAGCTCAGGGTCAGGAAAGGAAGCGCCCGGTACCTGATGATGGAGGGCAATCAAGTAGCAGACGACCACCTAGACCTCCCCAGCGATCGCGTTTCCAGAGACGTGGATCTTCTAGTCGCCAGCAGTCTGGAGGATTTCGCCAGCAGTCTGGAGGATATCGTCAGCAGCGACAGCAGCAGTCGAGGGGATCTCCCGATGTGTGATTTGTGGAGGACCTCATTTTGCTTATCTCTGTGATAGACGAGAGGGCCGATGTTATGAGTGTGGACAGCCAGGACACATCAGGAGGGCTTGTCCCAGACTTGTAGCAGCTCCTTCTATGGCATCCGTACCTTTTACTCCACCGCCGTATTCTGGAGCCTCCCCGGTATTTTCTTAGGAGCGATCTTCTATGCCACGACAGCAGGATCGACGCCAGCCACCGGCGAGCGGGCGAGTTTATGCCGCTCAGATTGAGGATGCCTCGATAGCTGATCGAGTGGTGGTAGGTATAGTTTTAATTTGTGGCATTAGATCGCGTACCTTATTCGATACTGGTGCATCGCATTCTTTTGTTAGTAGGGTATTTGCATTGCATCATGGTTTAGAGATCGGGTCGTTACCCCAGACACTGGAGGTGCGGGTACCCGACCATAGTTTACAGGTGACGCAGGGTTGTTTGGGATGTCCTGTGCAAATTGGGCCTTGGATCATGCCTGCCGATTTATTAGTATTGAGACAATTGCAGGATTTTGATGTAATCCTAGGCATGGATTGGTTATCTCGATACTTTGCTACAATTGATTGTGGAACGAAGACGATGATTTTTCGTGAGCCTGGACATGAGGAGTTCATTTATGAAGGTTGTAAGAGTTCACTGTTTGCAGTGACGATCTCTTCTTCTAAGGCCAGACAGATGTTAAATAGAGGGTGTATGGCCTATTTTGCAACAGTGACTGAGGTGCCTACTGTTGTACCAGGACTCGAGGATATTCCTATTGTCCATGAGTTTCCGGACGTATTTCCTTCTGAGTTATCCTCGATGCCTCCTGATAGGGAGATTGAATTCGTGATTGATGTGGTACCAGGAACCGCGCCAATCTCGAAGACACCCTATAGAATGGCACCAGCTGAGTTGAGAGAGTTGAAGGCGCAACTGCAGGATCTTATGGATAAAGGTTTTATCAGACCAAGTGTGTCGCCTTGGGGAGCGCCTGTGTTGTTTGTGAAGAAGAAGGGATGGTTCACTTAGGTTGTGTGTGGATTATCGGGAATTGAATAAAGTGACCATCAAGAATAGATACCCCCTCCCACGTATCGATGATCTGTTCGATCAATTGCAGGGAGCGTGTGTCTTTTCTAAGATTGATCTTCAGTCCGGTTACCACCAGTTGAAGGTGAAGGCCGAGAATATTTCTAAGACAGCTTTTAGAACTCGGTATGGGCATTATGAGTTTACAGTCATGCCGTTTGGATTGACTAATGCCCCTGCTGCATTTATGGATATGATGAACCGAGTCTTTAAGTCTTTCTTGGACAAGTTCGTGGTAGTTTTTATTGATGATATTCTGATTTACTCCCGTGATGATGCGGAGCATGAGGAGCATCTGAGACTAGTGCTACAACTCTTGCGAGAGAAGAAGTTGTATGCCAAGCTGAAGAAATGTGAGTTTTGGTTGAGAGAAGTAGCCTTTTTAGGCCATGTGATTTCAGCTTCGGGAGTAGCTATTGATCCTATGAAGATTGAGGCAATTCGTGATTGGCCTAGACCGACGACCATATCTGAAGTGCGGAGTTTTCTTGGTTTAGCCGGGTATTATCGACGATTTGTGGAGAGTTTTGCGAAACTCTCTACGCCACTTACTCGGTTAACCAGGAAAGGAGTTAAGTATATTTGGAGTAGTGAGTGCCAAGAATGTTTTGATGAACTTAAGCAGAGATTGATGACAGCCCCTATTCTTGCACTACCAGTGATGGGCGAAGGATTTGTAATTTATAGTGATGCTTCGCATAGTGGCTTGGGTTGCGTGCTGATGCAACATGGTAAAGTGATTGCATATGCTTCAAGACAACTAAAGGAATATGAGAAGAACTACCCCACTCATGATCTAGAGTTGGCGGCAGTAGTCTTTGCTCTGAAGCTATGGCGCCACTATCTCTATGGAGAGCATTGTGAAGTGTATACAGATCACAAGAGCCTCAAGTATCTGTTTACACAGAAAGAGTTGAATCTACGGCAACGGAGATGGTTGGAATTATTAAAGGATTATGACATTTCTATATTATACCATCCCAGTAAGGCGAACGTTGTTGCCGATGCTTTGAGTAGGAAGGCTGTGGCAACTTTGAGTTTGTGTATTACTCAACAGCCTGTCCTAGTGGAGGAGATGCGGAGGTTGTCCCTTGAAGTGGTTACTTCTGGGATGACGGCGAGACTGATGACACTGATCATACAGCCCACTCTGTTAGATAGGATTCGAGAAAAACAGAGTGTAGATCCTTATCTGATGAAAGTTCGAGATCAACTGAGGAGTGGCGATCTTGAAGACTTTACTTGTGATGATTCTGAGACTCTTCGTTATAGAGGACGACTATGTGTACCAGCGGATCTGGAGATTCAAGAGGAGATATTGAAGGAAGCACATTATTCTCCTTATTCTGTACATCCTGGAGGGACAAAGATGTATCAGGATCTGAAGACTCACTTTTGGTGGAATGGTATGAAGCGGGATATTGGTAGAACTGTAGCTCAATGTTTGACATGTCAGCAAGTGAAGGCTGAACATCGTGTACCAGCTGGTAAGCTACAGAGTCTTCCAATACCTGAGTGGAAGTGGGATCATATTACGATGGATTTCATCGTAGGATTGCCGAGGACTTCGAGCGGCTATGATTCTATTTGGGTGATTGTTGATAGGCTGACAAAGTCTGCTCATTTTCTGCCTATGCAGATTACTTGGTCTCGTGAGCGACTTGCGCAGCTCTATATGGATGAGATATTGAGATTGCATGGAGTGCCAATCTCAATAGTATCTGATAGAGACCCAAGGTTTGTTTTGCTCAGGCACCACAGAAGGCGCGGGGGTAGCCCGCGTCGGGGGTCGACCTCGGTGTCGGGGAGGCGTCATGCTCACCTGCGCAACACACAGATCAGTCAACACACAAACAACTCAAGACCCAATCATGCGAAAGTCCAGAAGGTCGTCTCTTTTCCCTCGCTGCTTGACGTCGTCTGCCGCCAACGCAAGTTCGCGACAGGAAAGGACACACGCCTTCGATCACTCCCTCCACTTAAGGATGAGTTCAACAGTCAAATCGATGACTTTCGCGGCAAGTCACGTCTCTCACGTCTTGCATTCCTAGGGTCTGCCATAGCCTAGGGTTTACTAAGTCCCAACGACCTATTCCTAAGCTCTGATACCAACTTAATCTGTCACGCCCCGGATTACTCGTTTCCCCGGGCTCGCCAACAGATCCGCCGTATACATAGATTTTTCTATGTATACGAAGCGATAGCTAACCTGTAAACAAACATACAAGCCACTACAAGAGATATATAGAGCTGAAAGAAAACATACGATAACAAAAGCCACCTGTACATATAGAGTCCAAGGTACAACAGGTACACCACAACCAAAATAGGTACAAATCCACACTATATGTACATGGCACAACCCAAAAAGAAACTATCTCCAGTAGGGTCCTCCTCTAGGGACAAAAGGGACAGGTAGGGATCTAGCTCGCGACTCCCTTACCTCGATCCGCGGAAACAGGCGCAGCAGCCGCAACAGAAGAAGGCTCTGCAAAAAGGTGGCAACAATGGGTGTGAGAACTACTATCAAAAGAAGTAGTCCTCAGTGGGTACCGATACCGACCTCAACGGTCCACCCACTAAGTCTACGAGACTAACATTATAGCTGGTAGGTAAAGAACAACAAAGTAAGCTGGAATAAACTCTACAGCTATCATGCCACTACCCTACCACTATCCAAGTCAACTCTCAAGTAAGCATCACCAAAGTGAGAAATCATCCCTGACCCAATCTATCGGAACCGCCCAAACGGGCTCGTCCAGCCAACTGCCTAGCCACACCGCACACTACCAAAGAGGGTAGCCGGTCCAAAACAGATCCACAATCTGTAGCGACAACAACGCAAAAGAGGCCTCACTCCGGAGCGACACTCGGGGGAGCTACCCAGCCGAGTTAGTACGTGTATCTCTGTCGAGCACAAACAGGCTCCGGCAGGCTATAGTCAAAGAACAAAGGGGTCAAAAGGGGTCAAAGACTCTAAGCTCACGTGCCCTCAGCACAACCAGAAGCTAAAACAAGAGTCTGGGTCCACCGTCAACCCCGACGGCACCCGGTAATACAGAACAGTCTAACCCTGCTGTAAATACAAGCTCGGCATCCCAGCACGAGCGTAAACTCGTCCTATAACGAACTAAGTATCCACCTCGCACTAACAGCGGTGATACAAGAACAGAAACGGCTCCTAGAGCTAAATCTGATAACAGTTCGAAAAGTGACGGTTGTATGTTCGCGAGTTTTCTCCTAAGTCAATTCCCAGTTCAGCATGTAAAGTCATGTCGATAAATTATCAATTTATACTCCAAATTCAGATTTCATATAAACACATGCAAATTCACGAATTCGAGCTACTAACAAGATTAAACAGATCATAAACAGCATGCTGCACTCTCTACAACTTAGGAGGAAATCCGGCGATTTCGGTAACATCAACCCACCTCGAAAGCTATCCAACAACGGCTAGGAGTCGAGAGGAAGGCCTCCAAGCAACACCGGCCGAAGTCGAGCTCAAATCTGCAACCTCGAGATTCGGACCCACCTGCTCACTGTTCTGGGCGCCCAAAACATCAGCCCAGAACTGCAGCCTGGCAGCACAACCCACATGTAATCAACATGCGATAAAATTCAAATCCTAAGTCCAAATGTAGTGAAATTTGGCTCAACTCACCAGCAGAGGTTCAAGAACAAACCCTCCAATTTTCAGCCAAAACGGAGCTCGACTCGATGTCCAAAAAGCCTAAACACTGAATCAGGTCAACATCTGGACCCTCATGCACATGGATCCAGAAGTTCCAGTACTTAAGCAAATCTCAAAAACAGCAAGAATTCAGGGATTCCAACGATTCTAGCTCATGGAAAAGGGTCACAAACCTCACAAAAACAATGATGGAACAATCCAAAACCTCTCCAAAGATCCTCACAAAGATCTGTATCTAAAAATCCAAGAAATTCCATCAATGACCCAAAAATTCAGCACTTAAGCAATTACTCAAAATCTGAGCTAGAACTCACCTTTGAATCCTCAATTCAGGTGGGAAGGACCTCCAAACCAGCAAGGAAAGTGGAAGGATCAATCTTCACTTCGTAATTCCAGCTCCCAAGAGATTGGATCCAAAGAACAAAGAAAAAACCCAAGTTTCAGCTCAAGAACACCAGGGGTCCAGTAAAACATCAATTGTAGCTTACATTCCTGTCCAAATCGCGATTGGAAGGATTCCAATTCTTCCTCTGCGAGTCCTCTATCCAACAAACTAAGTTTCGTTGGATTTGGACACTCCTACACTGCACACGAGCACGAACACCCCAGGTCGACGTTGCAGTTTCAGCAGGAAACCAAGATCATCAATGGAGGAATATGAAATTGGGAGAGAAGAGAGGGTTTCCCTTGCAAGATCTGAGTTCACCTTGAAGAGGGGAGAAAAGAGCCTCAGGGGGGTCGTCCACTTCTTTTATAGACCACTAGTTTCGGTGCAAAGAGCCTCAAGAACAGAATTACAACTATCCTGTCCTCAGCAGAAATCCACACATTCGGGCGCCCGAAACTCATGAAGTGGGCGCCCGGTTCTTCAGCCTGCACCAACTCGAGCATCGGACTCTCCGCCGCGGTCCGGTGTGCCCTAGCCTGGTCCGGCGGATCTCACCAACCGATCAACACGTGTCGAGCAGTTCGATACTCACGAGGTAGGATTTCCGGACTCACTTTCCGGGCGCCCGAAACATGGATCCGAAATGACTTAGTAATTTTCAGAAATGAGCGCTGCACATCTGGACGCCCAAAACAAGACTTCTGGGCGCCCTAAAGTTCAAAAGCCCAAAACTTCAGTTTTGGCTTGCTTCGGCGCTCCGAGTCCATTTTCGCGTCTATTTGACGCCGAAACGACTCCGACTTGTCTCGACCTTCTCCAGAAGCGTCGGACAGTCTAGAATACTACAGTCATTCCGTCAGTTAGGCCCCAGGGGTACTACAAGGCCGCGGAGGCGACAGCACCAGAGGAGGTCGTCGCAGGTATCATTTTAATTAATGAAATCAGAGTTAGAGCTTTATTCGATACAGGTGCATCACATTCTTTTATTGATCAGCTGTTTGCCGAGTTGCATGGCATCGAGATTATACCTACCTTGCATCCGGGACATGTTATCGTCCCCGACCATATTTTGGATATACGGGAGTTTTGCCCTAGTTGCCCTGTTAGAGTAGGGGATTGGATTATGCCGATTGATTTGTTAGCTTTGCGAAAGCTTGGTGAGTTCGACGTAGTATTGGGTATGGATTGGCTTACTAGATACTACGCCACAATCGACTGCAAGGATCGGATTGTGACTTTTCGGGAGCCCGGAAAAGATGAAGTTGTGTTCCGAGCGTGCAAGAGTTCGCTGTTCGCGATGACTATCTCTTCTACGCGGGCTAAGCACTTAATTCGGAGTGGTTGTGTAGCATACTTAGCTAGCGTTGTTGTGAGGGACGGCGATACCCCGCGGATTGAGGACATACCCGTGGTGCGGGAATTTGTCGATGTGTTTCCGGCTGATCTTCCGGGTATGCCACCGGATAGGGAAATTGAATTCGTGGTAGATCTCGTTCCCGGAACTACCCCGATTTCCAAGGCACCCTATAGGATGGCTCCTGCCGAGCTCAAGGAATTGAAGGCGCAGTTGCAAGACTTGTTGGACAAGGGTTTTATTAGACCGAGTGTATCACCTTGGGGAGCGCCGGTTTTATTTGTGAAGAAGAAGGATGGATCCCTTCGTCTATGCGTGGATTATCGTGAGCTTAACAAGGTTACGATCAAGAATAGGTATCCACTACCGAGGATTGACGACCTATTTGATCAATTGCAAGGATCTTTGGTGTATTCCAAGATAGATTTACAATCTGGTTATCACCAACTCAAAGTCAAGGCTGATGATGTGCCCGTGACGGCTTTTCGAACACGGTATGGACATTATGAGTTTACTGTTATGCCGTTTGGGCTTACCAATGCCCCGGCAGCTTTTATGGATCTAATGAACCGTGTCTTTAAGCCTTACTTAGACAGGTTTGTGGTGGTGTTCATCGATGACATCTTGGTGTATTCTCGAAGCGACGAGGAACATAGGGATCATTTGAGGCAAGTGTTGCAAGTACTTCGGGAGAAGAAACTTTTTGCTAAATTGAAGAAGTGTGAATTTTGGCTCCGCGAAGTATCCTTTTTGGGACATGTGATATCAGGAGACGGTGTAGCCGTAGATCCTAAGAAGATTGAGGCGATCAAGGATTGGCCTAGACCAACCAATGTAACTGAGATTCGAAGTTTTATTGGTCTAGCCGGATATTACCGGAGGTTTGTCGAGGGATTCGCTAAATTATCTATGCCTCTCACTCGACTCACGCACAAAGGAACTAAGTTCATTTGGAATGACTTGTGTGATAGAAGCTTCTTAGAGTTGAAGGAGCGCCTGACAACCGCCCCGATCTTGGCTTTACCTATTGCGGGAGCAGGGTATGTGATTTATAGCGATGCTTCGCTTAATGGTTTGGGTTGTGTTTTGATGCAGGACGGAAAAGTAATAGCTTATGCTTCCCGTCAACTTAAGGATTATGAAAAGAATTACCCAACCCACGACTTGGAGTTAGCGGCTGTGGTGTTCGCTTTGAAGCTTTGGCGTCATTATCTTTATGGCGAGCGTTGTGAAGTCTACACCGACCATAAGAGTCTAAAGTATCTGTTCACACAGAAAGAACTAAATTTGAGGCAACGAAGATGGTTGGAGCTACTTAAAGACTATGATTTGACTATCCTCTACCACCCGGGGAAAGCAAATGTAGTAGCAGATGCTTTGAGTCGCAAATCAATGGAAAACTTAGCTATGTTACTGGTTACTCAACCCCCGCTACTGGCGGAATTGCGACGAATGGATTTGGAAGTGGTAGCTCCCGATACACCCGTGAGGTTGATGGCATTGGTAGTGCAACCTACCTTACTTGAATGGATTAAAGAAAAGCAAGCTCTCGATCCTGAATTGCAAAGGATTCGAACCAAAATCGTCGAAAATCGTGCTAGTGATTTTCTTGTAGACGACCAAGGAATGCTACGATTCCTAAATCGACTATGTGTACCGGCAGAAGCTGAGATTAAAGAAAGGATACTTACAGAAGCTCACCGAGCGCCTTACACCGTGCATCCGGGTGGCACAAAAATGTACAAGGATTTGAAACTGCACTATTGGTGGCCCGGAATGAAGAAAGATGTTGGCGAGTTTGTGGCTCGATGTTTAACTTGTCAACAAGTGAAAGCGGAACATAGACTCCCCGCGGGAAAGCTCCAAAGTTTACCGATACCGGTTTGGAAGTGGGAGCTAATTACTATGGATTTTGTCACAGGTTTGCCTCGCTCTCAAGCCGGGCATGACGCAGTGTGGGTGATTGTGGATAGATTGACTAAATCTGCACACTTTATCCCTATACATACCACGTGGACGGGTGAAAAACTTGCACAAGTCTATCTTGATGAAGTGGTGCGGCTTCATGGTGTACCTACATCGATTGTATCGGATAGAGATACTAGATTTGTGTCGCACTTTTGGAAAAGTTTACATGATGCGTTGGGCACTCGCCTGGATTTCAGCACAGCATTCCACCCTCAGAGCGATGGGCAGTCTGAGCGTACCATTCAGATCTTGGAGGATATGCTTCGAGCTTGTGTAATTGATTATCAAGGTGGATGGCATCAACACCTACCTATGGCAGAGTTTGCTTATAACAATAGTTATCAAGCAAGCATTAAGATGGCACCTTTCGAAGCTCTATATGGAAGGAAGTGCCGATCACCGCTTCATTGGAGTGAAGTTGGTGAGAAGCTAGTTTTGGGTCCCGATGTGCTGCAGGAAGCCGAAGATAAAGTTCGCATTGCTCGACAAAGATTGATTACAGCTCAAAGTCGCCAAAAGAGTTATGCTGATAAGCGTTGGCGGGAATTGGAGTTCCAAGTAGGAGATCATGTCTTCCTAAAGGTATCGCCGACAAAGGGAATTAAGAGATTTGGTATTCGGGGAAAGCTTAGTCCTCGTTTTATTGGACCCTTTGAAGTTTTGGAACGGGTAGGCCCGGTAGCGTATCGGCTTGCTTTGTCGCCGAATCTATCGGGAGTACACAACGTGTTCCATGTGTCCTTGCTTCGGAAATATGTTTTCGACCCGACTCATGTTTTGGACTCCACTCCGTTGGAATTGCATGAAGACTTGAGTTTCGAGGAATATCCGATGAAGATTCTAGCTCGCGAGGTGAAGAAACTCAGGAATCGAGAAATCCCTTATGTGAAGGTGCTTTGGAGCAACCACGACGAGCGCGAAGCCACTTGGGAGTTAGAGAGCTCACTGTTGGAGCGATACCCCCATCTTTTTCAGATGGAATCCTAAGGTATTTGACTTCTAGTTTCGCGGACGAAACTCCTTTTTTAGGAGGGGTGTATGTAGTACACTGAACTTTAGCAAATTGCAAGGTTCTAGTGTGAGATTAGCGTTTCATGCTAATCTGGAGGTTTGGTTGTGTTTCGAGCTCTTGGGAGCGTTTTCGGGACTTGAGAAGTGCGAAAACGGACTCCGAAAGTCAAATTCTGCAAAAACTGCAGGTTTGACATTGCATACCGGTATATGACTTTGGGATACCGGAATCCAGCGAATAACTGGATTGCGCAGCTCTCGGGTTCTGCGGAATTCCGCTGGAGATACCGGAATAGGTTGGTATTCCGGTATGTGAATCGCGTACCGGTACTGAAGCGATTAGTACCGGTACTGGCATTTTTCCATACCGGAATCCCTTCGCGTGGCCTGTTTGGCCGAGGCACGGGTTGCGGGATTTCTGGCCAGATACCGGTATGCAATCCCGATTGAGTTGTGAGAATTGAAGGCTTGGTCTGGAGACCTCTTTTGCCTATTGTTTTCTCTTGCGGAGCATAGATCTTGTTTGTTTTGAGTGGACGGGTCATTTCGACTGTGGGTCGACTATCATGAACTCGGTAGGGTCACGATCAAGAATATGTACCCGTAGCCGAGATCTGTTAATCTGTTTGATCAAGCTCCATGGATTCTGGTTTTACTCGAGGGTAGTTGCAATCTGAGTACTACTCTCGTTGGATCGAGTTTGAGTTTGGACCGAGGGTGACTTGTTCACTCGGTGTAGACATTACGAAATTGTCGTAATGTCGTTTGAGCTGTTGATGCTCTTGTGTGTTGTGATGTGTGGCCCTTCTGGGTGTCTTTGTCCCTGTGCGCATCGACGACATGTTGAAAGTCGAGAGGCGATGAAGACCGTGAAGATTCCTTTGAATGAGGACTACAAGTGTTTCAAGTTGAAGACGTGCTGATTCGGTTGTGAGGACTAGCGTCCCTTGGCAGTTGATGCCAAAGTGGATATAATTGGAGATCTCAAGAAATCAAGCCATCCATAGTTGAGTTGGACAAGCGGATGTAATCGAAGTTTAAACTTCCTAGTTGATTGGATGTTATGGATAATTGTGGGGAGATTACTCAGTTGTCTACTCCCTTCACTTGACTCACACATAAAGGGATCAAACCTTTTGGGAAGATATGTGTGAGAGAAATTTCTTGGAATCGTTGGTGTGGTTGACGACCGCCAACCTTGGTTACCCCGAAGGCGGGTTATGTGCTTTGTAGTTGTGTTTCTCTCCGCGACCGAGTGGCAATCTGGTGTAAAATAGAAAGGTAGTATTGACCTTTCAGCAATTGAGAGAATGCAACGAGAATTGCCAAATTGTGATTTGGAAATGACTGCCATGGCATTTACTTGGAAACTATGGCAATTTTGTGTATCGTTAGTGGTGTGAAGTGCACCCAGATCTTAATGTTGGAGATACCTCTACACTTAAGAAAATGAGTTGAAGCTGTGAAAATAGGTTAGAGGCTGGTGTACTAGAGATATCGATGAGATGGGTAACATGTTGTGATATCTATCCTTTGGATCGGATCACGGGAGTTAGCCTTGATCCCGACTGGTAAATGGTGCAATTACGATCAAGAATGTAGCGGCTGGTAAATTCCTTGTGGATTGTCAAATGTGCGTTGGCGGTGGAAACCGACAAGTTGTACCTGTGATAGCAGGATTTATGAGATATGCTAAGTAAAGGCTATCTACCTTGTATGGATAGAGGACGATTACCGGAGGCTCCGGAATTGGATTGTTTCGCTTCCAAGCTAGATATGATGATTGTTGGGAGATTGTGAATAGGAGTAGCTATTCACCTGAGTTGAATTGAGGAAATTTTGCGCAAGTATACCTTGGTAAATTGTGCGACTGCGTAGAGCGTCTAGCTCTATCGCTTTGGAATTTGGGCCACTGGACGATTCTCGGTGAGAGATAGAATTTTTGGGCATCTGAATCTGATGATTGGATTGTGATACTTGGTTAAGGAAATCCAAGAGCTATGTGTATGAGGAATCTAAGTTCCAGATTCTTTGGATTATTTGAGACCCTGAGGCAAATGGGCCTAGTGGCGTATCGAGTTGTTTTACTTCAGACCCGTTGAAGGTATATGATGTGTGTTGACACTCCGAGCGAGTATTTGAATTCTACCCCGATGGTGGATGTCGTTTCATTAGAGCTACATGAAGATCTAAACTTCAAGGAGCATTGTTGTGGATTAGACTTGTGGAATGTAGGAATTTGGAATTATCACTATTCCTACTACAAGATGCTTTGGAGCAACATCTTGGATGCGATGCATGGTGTGAGAGTTGGAGACTTCACTGCGAGGGCGATGTTCTTATCTCCTCTGGTTTTGCTGTTTGGTTGTTGATCCGTAGTTTCGCGGACGAAACTCCTTTTTAGGAGGGGAGAATGTAGCACACTGAACTTTAGCAAATTGCGGAGTTCTAGTGAGAGAATAGTGGCTTATACTATTCTGGAGTTTGAGTTGAGTTTGGTGAGCTTTGGAGCGTTTTCGGGACTTGGGAAGTGCGAAAACGGACTCCGGGAGTCAAAATCTGCAAAAGTGCAGATTTTGCAATTGCATACCGGTATCTGGTTTTGGGATACCGGAATCCAGTGGAAAACTGGATTTTGCGCAGCTCTCGTGTTTTGCGAAATCTGGCATGTGATACCGGAAAAGATGCAATGTATACTGGTACTGATGTTTGGTATACCGGTATACTGTTTCGTGGCCTTTTGGCCGAGGCTCGGGTTTTGCAAATTTTGTGCTGTATACCGATATGCCTATACGCATACCGGAACACAGTGCAGCAGATTGCAATTTGTGTTGTTTTACAATTTTGGTCTTTGGAGTGGCTTATAGGGATATTGTTACAACCATTACAACTTACCCCTTCACCCCTTCACAGCCCTCATTGTGCTGAGGCTTGGAGAAAGAAAGGTAAGGTTCCTTGCCTCTCTCTCTCTAGGATTTCTCTCCCAAACCCTTGAGATCTTGGGATTTGATCTCTTTTCTCTTCTCCTTTTGCTTGTTGCTTGCTGGTGGAGCATTGGGGAAGACTTGCTTGTGTTGAGGAGAGCTTGTTGTGGTTTTATCTCCAACCCTAGCTTCGTTGGACCTAGATTGGGGATCAAAAGAGGTGAGTAACTCTCTTGTAAACCTCTTTTTGTAGTTTATTTGGAATATTGTTGATGAAACCTTATAATGGTAAACCTAGGTTTTATTTTAGGGTTTCTTGATTGTGAGCTCTTGAGGTTGAATTGATGGGTGTAGAATGTTGTTGTAGGTTGGATTTGAAGATCCATAACCTCAATTTGGACTTAGAACAAGTTCTACTTGCTCAAGGTATTTTTCACCCATTTACCTCATAGATTTTGGTGGTTTTCGAAATTGTTCGTTCGAAACTTGTAACCCCTTAGAAAATTATCTTAGGGAATGTGAAGCTCGGGGGACAACTTCGTTTTGAAGTACTGCGGGGTTTCGGCAGTTATCCGGTGGGTCTAACCTCAACGAAATGGGTGAACTCCTCCTATGTCTCCTATCTTGTTATAGGATTGATTAGATGCATAATTATGATAATTATGGCATAATGGAAGTTGTGATTGCATGGGATATATATGTTGTATATGAAAAGTTCATATTCCATATAATATGGCATTATGAGGATAACATGCATGCTAGAGTATCTGTACTAGTAGTGTAATGATGCATTATGAAATGCTAATTAAGATATGCATGCTAGAAAGGAGTGTCATATGAGACACTACTTGGTTGTTGGATTAGTGAAATCTCTTCGCATACTAAAGTATGCTTGCATAGAGAAAAGAGAGGATATGACAAGGCAAAATAAGTTTGTTGCACCTCATCTAGGTGAACAACTATGACGGGCATTGTTGACATTGAGCTCGACCTTTTGGTCGTTGAACGATTCCATGTTTAAGACATGAGGAAAGGGATTCTTTTGTGTTGATAATTGTAATTGGCTAAATATGAATTTACTTGGTTAAATGAATACTTGCATGATAACTTTTATACTCTATGTAGTAGAGGTTTATGTAGCTCATGCATGTCATGGATTATGGTCTTGTTGGCATCGTAGAATGCATTGTTATAGCATTGTAGAATGCATTGAAAGTAGCATTAGTATAATGCATTGAGTATGGCTTTGGTTATAGCATATGATAGTAACCTGTTGGGGTCATGAATGAGACGTAGGTCCATTCCTATTGGTAGAGTGAAATGTAACCACTTGCATATTAGAGACATGTTACATATTGGTAGAAATATACTCACATGTGATTTGAGAACAACATGATATTGTTGACATTTAGCATATTGGCTATTGAATGTAATAAACATGATATGACATGTTTTGACATAGTGTGAGGTTAAGCATATTATATTTCATTTAGGTGAATAACTAGGTTGACATTGTGACATAGTGTTAGATCCTTTGGACATTGGTTGGCTATTCCATGTTAGACATGACGAGCGTGACTTTGGCTATTCCATGTCTAGACATGACGAGTATGGTATTATGTGGTTGATTATGCTTGTTTGCCATTGTGCTCATGCGCACATGCTTGTGAGGGTCGCTCCCTACAAGCCGGCACTCCGGAGTTAGCCTATGCGACAGTTATTTCGCTTGCGACAGTTATTTTGCCCGCGCAGTATTGAGACGCCGAAATGGAACCGCCGTGGGCAAGGCTCATCCTTAGCGTGAGGGTGGTGACTACCACGGAGCCATTAGGCATGGCACAAGCTGGGACGTTACCATGTGTAAGTCCCTCGTGGATTGGGTAAAAGCTAAGTAAACTGGTCCTAGTACATCACAGTCGGTTGATGCATATACATGTAGTGTATGGACATAGTAGTGAGTTGTTATTTGGTGGTATTACTTAGCTTGACACCTTTTGGATGCATGCATCATAGTTGGACATTCGTTTTAGTCATTATTTGCATGGGCATCCATAGTGGCATTATCCTATACTCATGATGATTAGTATAGAGGCATGGTATTATGATGATATCAAGAAAATCTTTTAACTAGTATCCATGGCATTAATTTGACATGCATGTAAACTGGTGTGATTAGATGTTGAGCATATGATAGTAGGAACATATTCATGTTCATGTAGATGATTTAGTCATTGGAGGCATGATAGTTGTATAACTATTTGTTTATCATTTAATGTTTTATGCCTTATGTTTCAGTTATACTATCTTGCCTCAGTTGACCTAGCGGTGTAATTCGCCACTCTCGGCGGCTTACCCACTGCGAACTATTGTTTAATAGTTCTCACCCCCATGGTTGTTGGGTTTTTGTTTTAGAGCCTTCCGCAGCAGGAGAGGCTTGGGATCGTGGCGAGGGGTTAGCAGCTAGCTAGATCCTCTACGATGTTGCTATAGACATACCATGGTGTCCTTTTATTGTATTTTGAGTGAAAGGCGTATAGTTATATTGTTGGTTGATCTGTTAGTACATAAGATGTATAAATTCTTTTGTATATCTCAAGATTTTAGTTGTGTTGATCTTATTTTAGTTGTAGAATTATGTTCTCGCTCTGATCACCTTGTTTAGGACGTATTCCTTTTTCTACTTGATTGTTGTTATTATAGACGCCTTGTGTACATTGTGTGTTGTTTTGAGGTACACGGCGGGTCTGTGCACGTGCCTGGTAGGCTCTTACTAGGGCCCGGGGCGTGACATGTCATCAGATGCCATACAACTTTATTGCGACAACAATGGCGCCATAGCCCTAGCTAAGGAGCCTAGGTCTCATCAGAAGTCCAAGCATATAGAGCGGCGTTTTCATATTATACGCGATTATCTCGATAAAAAGTATATCGAGGTGTAGAGAGTAGACTCCGCGGATAACGTGGTAGACCCATTGACTAAACTGGTTAGCCAGCAGAAGACTGAAGCCCACCGTGAGAAGATGGGGCTTAGGTGTATGGCTGATTGGCTTGAGTGCAAGTGGGAGATTGTTAGATGTATGCCCTAGA
>JABWPP010000050.1:123490385-123505385 GCA_016920855.1 Puya raimondii | reverse complement strand
GAAAATGGTGGAGAAGTGGATAGTAGTGGGGAGTTGGTGGAGGAGTGGGTAGTGTTTTTTTTTTTTTCTTCTTTTTTTCTAACAAGTACCATGGTCGTCATGAAGGGAGAATCGAAAAGAAACTTGTACAAGCTGGTCAGTAAGCTGGTAATAGTGGAGAAGTCTAGGCATTGCTTAGGCTTAGAAACTTGTATACTATAGTGTCTAAATGCCTCAGTGAGAGGGGGCGAAAAGATGTGAGAGAGAGAGAGAGGTGAAGTACAAAATAAGTCAATATGGGGAATGTTAGAATTAATATGCCTTCTTTTATTATTATTGGCTTGGTAGATGTAAACCCTAAACCCAGTTGATGAAAAATATCAATAGGGTGTGAAGTTGTTTCCAAATTGGTAGAGAATCTCACAGGCGGCTTTAAGTTCTATCTTTATTAAGTTGAATGCCACTAGGAATCATCTATTACGAATTCAACTATGCATGTAAACTCGAAGCCAAGTATACATAGAGTTCTACTCTGGTCAACGAAGCCTATATACACAGGTGCGGCCTTGCTAATTAATCAAGCCTTGTGACGGAGCCGAGGCCAAAATTAATTAGCATGCCGAAGCTAATTAATTAAGAAGATTGGCCGTTCTTGACGCACGTACGGTGGCCAAGGGAAGAGGGTGTTCGGCGGCTTCTCTTGCAGTATCTGAATTTTTGTCATGCAGTATTGATATTTTAGATCAGCAGCAGAGCGAAATTGTTGTGCATAATTATTGTGCATAATGCTTATAGAAATTTAAAATTATTTTTAAATTATTGAAAGCCATTCTAATTTCTGGTACCGAAATATTTACGTATCTGACCTCATAGTTTCTTTCTTCATCCATCTCAAAAATTATCAATTAAAATTATCAGTGCCCAGACATTTAAGAAAATTTGTAGCCTGTAACACATCATATTTAGTCGAAATACAAAACTGGAATAATGGTGAGGGGGCAAAATATTTATCAAAATCGATATTTCTAAAGTTATAATATATAGGCACCATTCTACTAAGCCCTAAAATAATACAAGCATTTGATTATATCATTTCAAGCAAAAAAAATAATGAAACAATCAATATTTACTTTACCAAATTTTACTCTCATATACTGTTAAATAACTAAAAAAAATATAAAACTAAAACATAAAAACTTCATATCATTGTAACAGAGAGACTTTAATACCAAATCAAGGAGAAAAATTAGTAAGTGAAATATCAATAAAATTGTTTCAGATAAAAAATTAAATTAAATTTAAGAAAATTAAGAGGAAAAAAAATTTATACATTTTTATAGAGATTTTAATATGAGTAATTAATCAGGCGATTCACAAAATGATAATAAAAGTAAAAAGGAAAAAGAAACTATCTACTATATCTTTAGTTTCTATTGATGTAGATGGACCCCTTCCAACAAAAAGTCCACCAGATTTAGCATTCACTTTACAAAAAAGAATTGAGCCAAAAAATACATATATATGAACAGAGATTACCGCATCACTTGGATCTTCCGTCCCTGTTGAGGTTCTCCCAGCTGATCTCCTGAGAACATTCTTTACATACAGTGCTGGATCCAGCTTTTGTGCCCTGGCTTCTCAAAGTTAGCAGGTGGGCTAGGTTGCTACACTTGCGTGGGTTAATTTGGCGGCCTTTTGAACTACTCTTGGCTTGTTGAGATGGAACACTGTTCTCTGCCAGACCATCATTTGATACTTGGCGACTCTTTGATGTTGCACTAGCCTTGGATTGTCGAGGAGCAGTGTTATCTGTGGGAACATCATGTATTATGGGTTTTCGCTCGGGATCATCAAAAACAGTCCGATGAACCTCTTCCCATTCCATCGTTCTTTGAAAATTTAACCACGCCATGTCTTGCTCCTCTTTGGTAAGCCTTTCTGCTTCATTTTCTTGTAAAAGGGTCTCATGTTCGTGGTAGTTTGCAATCCACCTGTTTTTATAACAATGCATCGGAATAAAAAATTTCTTACTGTAAACAGAATGAAAAAGCTAGCTTATAACTAGAGTTTTGCATACAAACCCCGGTGAAAATCAAATAGGTACACATATGTACCGGAAAATATACGAACCCTTGAAAGCTCAATTCGTACCTACACATCTTTGTAGCTACAGAACATCCCTCCAAAAAAACAAAGCTTAATACAAAACCAAATTTCCCCCATGAAATAGGATTGAGGTTTTTGGGCGACTAACCCTACAGAGTTTTTTAATTATAAGAACAAACATTCAAAGTTTTTATTTGTAAAACTAGGCCTACGCGGTGAATGACTCATCGCTTTATATATTTTCTACGTCCGAACTCCTAACGATGTATAATATTAAACACTAAAAATAATTCTAACGCTTTGAGAAAGCGGTAAACGATTTACCACATTTAGAAAGCGGTGAATCGTTCACTGTATAAGACTAATTTTGTAAATAATTTATTGGAGATCTATTTTTATAATTATGATACTTTTTAAGCCTATTAATAAAAAAAATTCAATAGGATTACTCCCAAACTCAAGATGATGGTATTCTTCGGAAACTACACTATCGAGGGGTAAATATGCAATTCAGATTTCACAGGAAATATTTGTCGCAAGGTGATTTTGCAGGGATGTATATCTGAAGGCACCTTTAAGCCAAGAAAGTTTGAATGAAATGAAACCCTTAAATACATAAATAAAAAAATAAAATTTTCCCACAGTTAATACCTAAAAAGTAACATAGTATGATAACATGAAGTAAGTCAAAACATGTACCTAGCACGATGTCTGCTTAGTAAGCTTCTCATGAGCCAGTCTGAACATCCAAGCTCATTAGAATGAGACAATGAATTCTTCCCCTGAGAAGATTCAGCTTCATTGTTTCCCGAATTAACTAATGTGGGACTTTCCTGGTGCTTCTCTACTACATCCTCATCACCAAAATCAAAAAGATGCAGAATTTCCTCTTTGGACATTGTTCTATGAATCTGTTGCTTATCCACAACCCTTGCTGCTAATCCTTCCTTTGTCACCTGTTCAGACCATACTGACACAATTACTCCCTTTTTGTGGGAAACAATTGAGAATCTGAAGAAGCTTAGGATCGAATAAATTATAATTATGTAAGGCAAAGGATGTGTGGACACAGGAGACTCCCAAACTGCACGTGTCATTCGGAAAGGTCCCTGAACTTTGATTTCTAGATTTTTAACCCCCTCCAACAAACACATCCTTCAGGCTTAACTATAGTTCAAAAAATTACAAAAATACTCCGTACAAAGCCAGTTCTTGGAAATGAATTTGAAGAGCTTTTACCTGTCTCTTGTATATCTTTTCTTCCATAGTCCCATGTGCCATCAATCGATAAGCAAAGACAGGCTTGTTTTGCCCATATCTAAAAAAGATAAAACGTACAACTGCATCAGGTATAAAGAACATGTTATGATTAATAAATAAATAGATTACTGAACAAATTCATGCCTCCAAACCCGATATATAGCCTGCAAGTCATATGTTGGATTCCAAGAACCATCAACAATAATAACACGGTTTGCAGCATGAAGATTAATGCCCAGGGATCCAGCACGAGTCGATATCAGTGTACATTTCACTCTCTTGTTAGTAATCTCATTAAATCTTTCCACAAGCTTCTGCCTCTCAGCACAATGCGTACTTCCATCTAGCCTGCTCAGTGTGCCACAAATAGTTTTAATAGATTAGATTTATGATAAGAAAAAACGAGACTACGGAAACTTATTAAATTCTCATTTAAGGTTTTTGACATAAACTTCATTAACAGACATTGTGCCACAAGCATTCATGGCAGACCACATAACAAAAAAATTCCCGCAGCGATGGATATTATCCAACAAAACAGCAGATACAGATCGTTTACCCCTAAGGCAAAATACTGTAAACTTTATCTTAAGTGATAAACAACATTTAAGAGTAAGTTTTACACAGGTAGAGTTTGGTTCAGGCTTATTGCTGTCTAATGGTAGTATGCCCAATGAACTCATAAACTGGTCAATTTTCTGAAAATAATAGCTTTCTGAAACCAAAAACAGCATCTATAATATACGTGTAAAGATTCATTCATACAATCCAAATCATATTAAAGAAGGGGAAGAAAAATGTAGCAAAGTAGAAGTTGAGATGTTAATTATAAAATGGGTCAAGGGGCAAAGAAAGATCATTTAGCCTTTACAGTTGAAACTAGCCATCCTAGGTCAAATCCTCCGGAGAGGATTCCTTGGATCCTCGTAGATCAAGTCTAGGGTTTCTCCAAATTTTTCTTCCCAAGAGGAAGCTCTTGCCAAGCTAGATTTCTTCGTGATCAAGTGCTAGATCGCTAATATCTTTCTAAGATCCTCCTCCAGGCTTTCAAGGAGAACAAGTGGAGGGTGAATTATCTGATTGGTATAAAGGAAGAATGAGGGTGAGAAGCCCCCACCAGCCTGTAGGACTTGCATAGCCTCTTCGGGACATTTTAGTCCCTCTTGGGGGCATTTTAGTCCAATAGCTGAGGTTAGTGGGGTTGTGGGAGGGTATGCACATTGCCAACTGTACAGATTGATTAAACTTGGACAATATTTGGTAATGACCAAAGAAGTCGCACAATAATCAGGAAAAAGACAGAAGGATACAGATTACACAGTTGAGGAATCACAGCTATTCAAGTTCCTACTCGCCATGCTTCTAGAACATTTTCAAGTTAAGAAAAGAAGTCAACCGTGCTAAAAACACAATAATTGTTGGATGTAACTCAAGTTGCCTATTACTATTATTTGTATTATTAAGTTAGTGGTTCCTGTTTCCTGATTTCTACGTAATTCAATGGTTTACTCATCATTTTTTGGTAATAGGTTTAAAATGAGCAAAGCTAAAATACTTCTAGAAGCAAAGGGGGCCATTTACTTCCACGTCATTTACGGCGATCGGGTACTCAAATTGACGATTGGCACCGTTAAACATGATCTAACATATTTGAACCTCCTAAGACTCAAATTATGCAATTTTTTGACATCATTTGCCTAGTGATCAAGTGGTTTTAAATTCACTCTTTATTAGCCATCAAATATAGTCGATTTTGAGTCCGCCAGAATGCTAAGAAAATGAAATCAAAAAATCGTGAAATTCAGACGTAGAAAGTTCAAATAGCCTTGGTCAAGTTTAATAGTGCCGATCATCGATTCAGATACCCCATGGAAGTAAACACCCCCATTTACTTCTAAAAGTATTCTAGCTTTGTAACCATTTTATCTAACTCAGTGGAAAGACTCTTGCCCTAACTCGAACCCATGCCAACAGGGAGAAAGAGGAAAACAATCAAAACTTCAAACAAACA
Source organism: Puya raimondii (assembly GCA_016920855.1). Lineage (NCBI taxonomy): Eukaryota > Viridiplantae > Streptophyta > Magnoliopsida > Poales > Bromeliaceae > Puya > Puya raimondii. The sequence continues at coordinate 123,500,029 of JABWPP010000050.1, read as the reverse complement.
GTTGAATCAAGAGACTAATAATACAAGAGCTTTGAGAAAATTCCACAAAATTTTGCACCAATCAGTCAAGTTGTAAAATAAAATATAGTTGAATCCAAGGTTTAAAGTGCCGTGGCACGGAGGCGTGCCGCTCTGTCCCTGGCACGGTACGGCACGGGCACGCTTCCGTGCCGACACGTGGTACGCTTGCGTGCCGATGGATACGCATGCCCTCCTACTGGCACGCTTTGGCACGGACTTATTTCAGTTTTTTTGGTTCCAATAAGCTCTTATAATATTATTTTGAAAGATTTAATCAAATAATTATAAATATTTGCTATGTATAGCTTACTATATTCATCAATTAACATACTTGTAAGCTTTTTTGTATGTAAAGTACAACTATACCTGATGCAGAATAAAAAATTTTACAGGTTAGAATTTTAAAAAAACAAAGACATCTTTTTTTGACCATATTACAGTATTTCTTTTATAAAATATAAAAAATTATTTAAAAAATTATTTGAAAAAATTATTTTAAATTAATTTTTCAAAAAATTAGTAGATCTATCAAAAAAATTAAGAAATAAATTTTATGATAAATAAATTAAATAAATTTAAGTATCAATTGATTTAATTTAGTTTTTAATTTTATCAGTATTTTCAATCTTCTAGCGCAAAAATAAAATTTTATGTTTGATGTGCCTCAAAATTTGTTTACTGAGTTCGATTTTGTTCCCCTAATTCGCCAAAAGTTCCGCGGTGCGACAAATTTTGAAAAAAAAATTTGTGAAGAAAAAATGAATGTATGTGGTGGAAGCGGAGGGCGAGGGCCGAAAAAATTTGCCTGTATATTGATAAACAAAAAAATTAAATTATAATTTTTTTGACTTACCTAACAAGTAAATCTTCGATTTGCAATATTTTGGAGGATGTGGGGTACCCGGATGTTTCTTGGTTCCCCAAAGAAAAAAATAAAAACAAAAAAAAACCAAAAAACCAAAAACAAAAAAACAAAAAGGCAAAAAAAAAAAAAAAAACCGGCACGAGCGGCACGGCACCCGCGGCACGCAGCAGCGTGCCGCTTTGTCTCGCGCGGCACACCGCGGCACTTGGGGGGGTCCAAGACCCCCCCCTGTACCGTGCCCCCTTCTTGGGGGCACGGTACCGGTGCGGCACGCCGGTGCGGCACGCTCGAGACTTAAAACTTGGTTGAATCACTCTTTTCCTTTTGATAGGTAAACACAACTGCAAAAGTAAAAAAAAGAAAGAAAAAAAATTAACAACAATCACATGCAGGTCAGTAAGTCTTAGTCTGCTCCTGAAAAAAAAAAAAAGTTAAAAAGAAAAGTAATGTAAACTGACAACATGAATAACATAACAAGCATTATTAGATTACCATAAGCATTTATTGGGGAAAAGAAAAAAACTAAACAGCACAGCAGATGTAGAAAGACAGCTCAACTGTTATTAAGATTCAAACTAATCAATATGCTTAAAGAAAATCCATCCTAATAAATAATGACTGGTTTAAAAGAAGGTTAATGTCCAGAAAAGCAGATCCATAAGTCATATTAGAAGACCTAACGAGGTGTTAAAAAAATGTCTAAAGCAGGAGATAAGAAATTCAAAAAAAAAAAAAAAAGGAATTAGGGGAAACACTTGTGGAGACAGCAACATGCCAACCATGGCATAGCAACATAAACTGTTCATGGCTGTGGCTTATGAAAATGCATGGTCAAGAAAATATAGCTAGCTCATTAATGAAAGATGCTAATACTCACAGTAACGAACTATGCAATGAACATGTAATGCACGAAACAAGAGTACGTAGATAAAACTTGTGATAGATCCCCAAAGACACCATGTCAATTCAATTTACTATTCAAATTAGTAAACCAAAATATAATATTCTCACCCAAAAATAAAATAGATAAATATGCAAGGAGAACCCCCTCAACTAAGGTTTTTGGAATAGATCTTCCAACTTTATTATTTTGATTGACAACCCCCTTAAATATTTATTTATGTCTGGTAGTTAAACTAGGGTTTTCTTTAAAAGTTAACAGCCACATTAGCTGTTGTCAATGGAAATATTTACGTTAGCTAGAAAAAAGGGCAGAACAGTTGGTTTTTAGAGAAACCCTGCTTCGGTGAGCAAATTGACTCGTAACAAAATGAATGGAAGTTGACATGTTGATTGAAAAAATAAATCATAGAACAATGAAAATTTAACAAAATTGACTGAAGCAACTGATGAATCACTATTATTTTTACAACACTATATAATTAAGCTATGAATTGTAAATTAACAGAAAACACATATTTTCTAAGAATTTGTATAATTTTTATGAAAAGGTTTCTAATTCCATAAGCTGAATCAAACTTACCTATACCAGTCCTTCCCTTGCTTCCAGAATTTTCCTTCTCTTCCTATTCGCGGTAATTTTGATAGATAAAACTCTATCAAATCTAGAGTTGTTAAGCTTTGGCTGAAAATCAATGTCTTGTCGCCCACCTTAGCACTCATAGAGAGGATATCAAGCAGTAATATCATTTTACCACTGCAATCAGCATCCTTGTACATCTTCTCACCCAGAAGATTCTCCCACCAGTTGCTTTCCTAAATTACGAAAACTATGAGTGTAATTATTTTATATTGCAAAAAGTAACAAACAGGTCTACTTTTAACTTGATCAAGTTTAACTTAAGCCTGACACCGAAAGATGTTAAAATATACTAGATAAATAAGGACAAAAAAAAAAGACATGCCGGCACCTGCGATTTCACAACTGAAAGCCAGTTAAAAGATTATCTAATCGATAATCATTAGGAGATATATTTTAGTGAAAAAATATCTACTAACTTGACACTGGGAGGCACTGCATAGAAAAAAGAAATAAAAAAAATTACAATGAAATGTAACATCACTACCTCATTGAAAAAGATATTATCACTTTTCTTGGGCAAGAACTCCCTCTTCGTCTTCACCTTATCTGCGGACGGTACCAGTGGTATTATAAGTAAAATTTCCAACAAATTTAAGTCTAAAACCATCATAAATTTATCAAAAGACTAGCTAAACCACTAACTGAAGTGCAGCACTCTATAGAATGAAAAGGCTATCAATATCCGAAACAAAAGTTTGCAAATTCTAGGTCCAGAGACAAAATATCTTTCCTTAGTAACATGAAAGATTCAATTCCTTGCAAACCTAACATAAAGAATGGAGAATGGAAAAAACAATATAAAATTGAAGAAATGCCTATCAAAACAATGCACTCTAGAAAAGAGGGGATTGCATTCATTAGTTTTGACAGATTATTAACATGCGCAAATGCCTATTTTGTACATGGAAGACCGACAGGTCAAAAAATTTAACATGAAAACCATAAGTTTCATAGCAGAGTAAAAAAATCATATGCAGGCAAGTAATATACCCAACAAAATATGATTTACCATAAAACGTGTTATGGTCAGTAAAAAAATTATATAGAGGCAAGTGATATACCTACAGAATTATGATTTTCCATAGAACTTTGTAATGACCAGTAAATTCTACTCCTTCCAAATAAGAGATATAATAATGATCGAGCTCCATCAGACAACATACATGGTTTGGCAAAAGGTCTAGTTGGATAAATCTCAAAACAGGATTAATTTGGGTTGGGTCAAAACACCTAAATGAACTACAACAAACGAAAGACCATGTTTTACTCTACAAATCAAAAGGTAACCAACCATCCTGATTGAACAAAGAAGCGAATGGGCCAATGTTCTAAAAGGCACCATACAGGAGTCAACCCATTGATAGTGCATATGCAAAATTTGGACGCATATGCGACTGCATACGCAGTTCACCTATTAAAATAGTAAATAATAGTAACAATAATAATAAAATTTCAATGAGTGATGGCCTGATCAATGCCTATCGAATCACGATCGACGATTCGCGTTACGAATCAATTATATTAATGTGCGTCTTAATAGTAGAAATAAATAGGTGTGCAATAAATTGACAAAATTTATATTAAGAATAATAATTTTCTTTGTAAATCATATAGTCAGTTGTATTCGTTCAACAAGACAACATTTCAAAAATCTAGCAAGATAACATCTAACAGCTACAAAAATATTCACCAACATTTACATGCATTATCATTAGATATTTTAAGAACAATACCACGAAGTATGAAATATGACTGACTAATTAAGAAGAGAATTCGTTACAGTCAATCCATTCCTATTCAGATTAGGATTTCTGCTTTAATTTCTTCTCCTGTTCGAATTAGGATTTCTTTCATTTCTTCTAATTTCGAATTACTTTCAGACATTTAATTTGATTTGAATTAGATTAGTATACCTATCCGTGTTAGGGTTTCTAGATGCTTATAACTAAGAGGTCAAGGCCACCTTTTGTTTCGTCAATTAATTTCATCAATAAAGAGAATTACGGGTTTTACCTCGCCGTTTCTCTTCTCTGATAAAGAAGACATTCCTACCAAAATTAGTTGAATTCTATTTATATGTATATAGATAATTATTAACCAAGAAGAAGAAAGAATAAAGGAAAAAAGGGAAAAACTGCACAACTAGTTGACCACTGCATATACAGCCGCATATGGGCGGCATACCCACATATGGCCGCATATGAGCCGCATACCTACATATGCGGCCGTATATGGGCCCACATACTGCACCGCAAATTATATATGTGGCACGGTTAGGACTCCGAACCGCATATGCGGCCGCATAGTCCACCTTTCGGAACGTTGGAATGGACATAATTTACAATAGGATAACACTGAAAGAATGGTCTGATAGAAAGAGAATATAGAGCCATTACCCAGTTACGGCCCCACCACAAAGACTTTGAAGGCTATCCAGCCATTTAGAATTTGCATTAAGTAACATGTTTCTAATCTCAAACCTGCAACCGTGAGCTTGCAAGCCCAAGATCTTCACCGCAAGACTAAGCAACAGACCCAAACACAATAATAAGATTGTTGAAAAACAACACCTTACGGTTTGAATTAAGATTCTACATTGAACAAACCTACAGATGATGAATACAAGGCCAATGACCTACAGATGATGAATACAAGGCCAATGGCAGCAAAGCAGACGTGACGAGGCTATTACTGAGCTGATATCAGCTGACCATGTATTGATAAGACCCTCAACCCCTACACGTATATTTTGGGACTGTCCATGTTGTAGCTTGCTGGCCCCACCCTCAAGCCAACTGATCGAATCATAATTCCAACAAAGATCGCGCTGTTGGTTGATACATTGCCCTACCCTAAGTTATCAACATGAAGGGGCATCTATATATCAATCGTGCCAACCGTGCCAGTAGACAATAGACAAAAGGCAAACACCCATTTTTATTATAGAGGAGAAAAACTTGTAGGCCTGTTCAAGTAAATAAAATACCTCCATTGAGCAAGTCATTTTCCATATTATCATCACTGTAGCTATCATCCTCGAGAAAATTCTCAACAGAATCTTCTCGTCGTAGATGATCTCTGTGCTCTTTCGCCATCTGCAAAAGCCCAGGGTGGTTCCATATCTGCATCATACATATGATAATTCATTAACAAGTGCGGTCAACCACCTCATTCAAAAAACTCTCTTTTTACCTGAAAGGCCTAAGGAAGAGAAAATCAAAAGAGAGAGAGAGAGAGAGAGAGAGAGAGAGGGAGAGAGCAGGACGCATCACGTCTGAAACCTTGATTATTTGAGTACAGCAAGATCACATTGGAAAAAGAATTGTTCCAAAATTACAGGAATTAGGATAATCGGCTATATATTTGCAACATATATTCTCTTTTGCCTCTTTAGCCGGACTCTCGACAAAATTATCGAAAAAAACACTAACCAACAGAGATATGCCATCACAGAGATTTAAATTTATTAACAATGAGCATACCTGAGCTAATGTTTGATAACCAGCAAAGAAGCAACTACGTCTAATTGATTTGTCAGAAGCACTTGTAAAACCATGGACATCCAAGAATTTTCTGTACAATTTCCTCTGCAATGGAGATAGCTTCACAGTAATGACATAAACAGTTTTCGGAGGTAGGTCCTTCTTTACCACATTCATGTCCATTCGCTGGACGAACCCTTTCAATTGTTCATACAAAATGTGTGATCTCTGGTTCATTATCTTAACATCATCTTTCGTAGAATTAGCATGCTGCCCATTTTCTATGGGGTTCTGGAACCTGCATAAAGATCAAAGTGAGTTCCTTAATATGGCCAACATCCAAACATCAATAAAAAACTGAAATTGTTCTTTACCGGTTCCGGAATTCATAACTAGTACCCAGATATCCCTCCCTTACGAAATCAACCATCTGCCCAGCACAAAAACCACATAACATTAGGATCATTTCATGGATTTAAGTGCCGTGGCACAGGGTCGTGCCGGAAACTTGCCGGCTTGGTACGGCACGGTGCGTGCCGGGCTGTGCCGATGCGTACTGGTCACAAAAATACATGTGTGCCGACACATAATGGCATGAAATATTTATTTTTTTAGCAACAAAATATTCTAACGGTTTATTATGTATCTTTATCAAAAATTTTGAACTTTATTGAGAAAATTACTTACTAATTTGAAGAATATAGGGTTTTGAGCTGTGCCATCGACACGGGGGCTGTATCGTGCCGATATCTTATTGGCACGATATGGCACGGTAGATACGACCCGTGCCGATGGGCACTTAAATCCTTGGATCATTTACATAAAGCAAAATGGCACAACAAATTATTCTATAACATGAACAGAAATTTCTTACACAATAATATTCCATCAGATTGTTCTGCAATGGCGACCCTGTTAATGCAATTCTTCTCTGCGTCTTCACCTGCTTTAAAGCTTGGGTTGTATCAGCCCTAGTGTTCTTGATCATGTGAGCCTCATCACAGACTAGTATATCAGGTCCATACTGAAAACAGGTCGCATAAATTAACTTCATCATTGGTAAGGTGTATATCAGAATGAAGACTGTCTGGAAAAACCTAATAATTTATAGTATTAACACATTGACACAGCAGCGAGATTTAAAAGATAATTGATAGATTAAGAAGTTCTTAATCGATTCGAAAATAAAGAGGAAAGCGATTTTCCTTCGTCTAATTAAACAGTCATCTTTCCTAATGCTGAACTAAGCAGAATACAAGTCCTCAGTTTGAAGATATAAGCTACCTTACAAGATATATATGCTACCTTACAAGATTTATCTTACTCGGTATTAACCTCATTGGCACTCTCAAAAGTAGGTCAGATTATTTGTCTCAGTGACTCTTTTTTTTCCTTTCTTACACAAACCTCTTCAAGACGAAAGGTATATTGCTGATTTTGCTACCAACGAACAGGCAATGTAGATTTCATATTAGGTACCCTATTCTTCAGTTTGTGCATTTGGACTAATATTAATATAGGGGTCATAAAGGTATTTGCTATAGATTACTTATGCAGTTAACTAGCACGGTAGGAGACTGATTCCAACAAGATTTGTAGACTTGCTATGAAGAACCGATTTAAAGTCAATAGGAAGACCAAACTTAATAATCACCACAATAATAGCTATATATAGAATAATTAGGAATCATCACAATAATAGCTAAAAATATAATAAATTCAAAGGAGGATTGTTTTTATTTTTCTTTTGACAAATGAATATCAGAAGTGTGATGCTTTACCTGCAGACTATGGCACATCTCTGCTGCAGCATTCCTATCCCTCACATGCTTTCCAAGTGATAAATTTCGAAAAGACGCATAACCTATCAGAAGTACTCCGCCCTTAACTCTCCATTTTGACAGCAAATATGGTCTTCTTTCCCTGGGTACAAAATATGAACAGGAATAAGGAACTCTTAGCCACAGATTAGCAATATTTACTAGGCTGTCGCACATCAAATGCCTTGGCCCAGGAAATTTCATTTTGATACATAACATTGTTATTCATAATTCTTCTATTTTGGTCAACCTCTACAATCACCAGATTCTTGCCAAGTCCTCTGACAGTTACCATCTACGTGAATCGCATAGTTCGCTCTATAAGTCATCACCACTATCAAATTTAGATACTCCAATATTACCTCGGTTAACATTGCATATGTATGTATGTAGAAATTGGATATGACAAACACTTAGAACGAGTAGCATAGTATTTTTAAAGTTCTTTTCATGAGTATGGAAGTTTTTGAATATTGAAATCATTTTCAATGGCTAACAAGCACCGAGTCTTAAAATTTGTAATGTGCTGCTGAAAAACATAAAATGTCGTTGGATAAATTTGGTTGATATCATATTATAGCAATAGAAGTATAGAAATTATGATTGTTTCTGTAATTCTCGGGTTTCAGTTTTTAAGGAAATGTGTCACACCCAAAATTGATAGAGGGTAAATCTAAAGTTACACAACAAAACATAGAGCTCCATGATTGCTTTTTCTATATTCTTCACAGGTTAAAATTTCTCCTTATTGTGATTTAAATATTCAGTGTCTCCTTCGGAAAAAAAGTACAATGCTTCTTGTCAAAACTCTTTGAGATGGGCAAAAGGATAATATTCATCTACTCATCTTTATTTTGAGCAAGATTGCTTGCATAACCAAGCACTATCATATCTTTTCCCACTCCTGCCTCCAATTCCAGTTATCTTCCCATCCCTCCTTACAAGACACCATTAACTTAAACGAAGTCAATCCCCTCACTGGTGCATTATGCAGTTTCATCACATGTATCTAAGCAAACTCAACCTACTGAATTAAAAAAAAACATCCATCGAAAAGTATATCATGACCATGGTTCTCAAAATTCATAGGCCAGACTTCGCAATCTGAATTGGACAGTTCAACCCTAATACTGGATCACTAGCAATTTGGAGGAGCGAAACAAGCAATTCCATCCTAGCTTAATGAAACAATCTTGTGGTACACGTACATGTAATCTGTTTATACAAATGAGTAGAATGGATTAGCCCATCATACAATGTTATAGGGTAAGAAGAATTCTATGACACACTCGTTCTGCGAACCACATAGATCCATATACAAGGTAACTCTTAATCTCTTATCATGGCATCCTCCCCAAAGTTCAGCCACATTCAAGATCGAACTTTTTCTATAAATAAGCTTACAAAATATTACAATTATAAAAATAGTCCTTCGAAAAAAATTCTATAAAATTATGCCTAAAAATGCCATGTCGGCGGAAAACAAAGAAAGCGGTGAATGAATCACCGCTTTCTAAATATGGCAAATCATTCACCACTTTATTTAAAACATTGAAGCTTTTGGGTGTGCTCATAAAAGTGTTGAACCGTTTACCACTTTTAAAAGCGATATGTATTTACCAAAGTTCAGACTTATGGTATTAATACTTTATGTGAATGCTGTGAATAGTTTACCACTCTTAGAATGCGGTAAATGATTAACCGCATTTTAAAAGCAGTAAACGATTTACCGTTTTTTGCCAACGTGGCACAAGTAGGTCTAATTTTAGAAATAAAAGTTTGAGAGGCCTATATTTACAATTATATAATTATATATAGAATTGAGCTCCTTTGCTTTTAAAAGCACCAAGTCATTGGTGTTTGTAGGTTTTCGGCCTTTGGATGAAGATTTGTAAGGTTTGGATAATAGTGGT